>QEYB01000683.1:0-18819 GCA_017562135.1 Dipylidium caninum | reverse complement strand
AAAAAGAGAGAGATGTACCCTTGTCAAGATCCGACAGAAATTTTTGCCAGAATCATGGAATAGTAGGACCAAAGTGTTAATAAATAAGAGGCATTATTAAACTTGGAAGCGGGACAATGTGGGTATGTGATGGCCATTTAGAAGCACACTTTCGAAAGTATAAGGCGTGCGTAGAAAGCCGCCTGTAAAACCATCGCACGGGAAATGTGACACACTACAAATTATTTAAAGACAAAGAACTTACTGTTTCATGGGTGCAATTGGAATATACAAAAGCCTGCTTTTCGTCCCCAATGTTATTCCTGCGCTTGGTGTGATTGGCTCTCGCCGACCTTGCGCCTGCCTGCAGAGCCCAAAACAACCCACCGGGCGTCGCAGTGGAAAACTCTCCGCGTTCTGTGTTTCCGAGCTTGCGTACCTTGATAGGCGTCTCCCACAGCTGTGGGTTCGATGGAGATGACCGCCTGAATGATAGTAGCCTTTTCATCGCCATCTACAATGCTCTCCCCGTCGAAGTGAGTTGAAGATGGCAGTGGAATAGTTGTTCTCTTTGAGTCTCTGTGCTCCACGAACCTCTGTTAGGAGGGAATACGATATAATTCCACACCTTGATGGCCCCAGAACCATAAGGAAAATAAATTGAGGGTTGAGCGACGCCTTCGCTCTTTGTTCGTGCTGGTGGCCCAAGACTGTGGCTTTCCGAGACTTTACCAGAGTGCTCATTCATTCCCACAATCGGGACTTCGATTAGTATGACAATGCTTGTTTAATGACACACGGTTGCTCTTTTCCACATGCTAGAGATCTGACCATTGCCTCCCTTCTTTATTGTGGCTATCGTTGCCTGAACATTTTGGTCATCGTGGCAGAGAGGAGTAATTATTTGGGAGAGGCGAGGTTGACGGCTAGGAGCGAGTAGAGTTGGAGCGTTTACGGCACTGGTGCTGTTTGCGCCTAAGCCCGAAGCAGGACTCGAATCCAACTTTGAAGCAGCAGGTAGGTGGGGGGCATGTAATTGAGACAGGGGTTGTTACCCAGGCAGTGATTTCTGGGTCAGCTGTCGGACGACGAAGTGCAGTCAGTGGCCCGAGAGGGAGGAGTGAGATTTAATGCGAAGTGTTTGGGTGCAAACATCCGTTTGAACAATTACATGGTTTGGCAGCAGTCGTCGATGGGTCGTGCTTTGAGAGAGGATGCGTGAATATATAGTCACCTGTAATGCTCGCTAGTCGAAAGGAGCTACTAACAGCCACGAAGTCAGGCGTGTGTGTACGAAATACGGGTCACGGCTCGTTCATCCAGACATGCACAATCCCCAAAATAGAACATTTTTATTTTAGGTTTTATGTCGCTGGGAATTTCTTGGCAGGAATGGATGCGTGGAATGCGGGTCACACCACTGGATGTCAGTGGGTGAGCCAGGTACGCGCGTGTAATAGTTGCTATCTGCATTGTGTGAGGCGAGCTTGGGTTGAAATCTGGGCTTGCCGGCCATATTGCTTGGAACGGAGATGGAAGTAGCGTTCGGACAGGAAGATAGAAGCCGACGCCAGAGAACGAGGTGCTGTTGGAGTCTACAGGTGAGTGTGTGTGTGAGCGGTGCGAGTGGGGTTGTAGAGGAGTGTTTAGTGATTGGAAATGTAGCATGGCGACGAGTGGAAGCGCGGAAGGAAGTGCTGAGGATCGACCCGGAGGCTCTACGTGGACCGAGGATTGTTGGAGTTGACGCCATGGAAAGCTGAAGTCTTATGTGAGCTCGGAAAGAGCCCCTCCGGAGGCGTATGGCATTGCAGTTCTATGGTCGTGTTTGTTGTACAAGCGGTATTTGAGGTGGATAGCACAAGTCCTGTGTCGTGACTGTGGGCAAGCCTTCTGGTGATTCCTGTGGTGGAAAGTGTGGGGAGGAGTGTGGACTTGTTTAGGGGTGGGAGGAGGAGAAGGCTCTGGTTTAAGGGCTTTTTTCGCGGTCAACCGCCCTTGCCTCATGACCTCGGAGTGCTCGGTGGCTGCGGAAGTGGAGCGGAGGTCTGTCGGTTAAGATGAGATGGGTACGTGTGAGGTGTACACGCATGTGACACGTCATGTCAGCACACCAATGCGCATTCCCTGACCAAAGTTGGGGTGATTTGTGCCAAAAGATTACCTTGCGTCAGCGAGTGACAGGTGAGCAGTTAGCGAGCGAGTGTGTGATTTGTGTCCGGTGAAATGGAGCGGTGGTGACGTGGCTGCTCTGTTCTGCGGTGGGACCTTTTTCGATGCATTCCAAATCATTCGGCTGCGTGCTTGTACAGAGTCGTCGGGGCTGTTGAAAAGGGCGTCGCGTGTGCGGCGCAACACACGTGTGATTGTCGTCGAGGAAAGCCACTGTTTGTGGCCTTTTGTGGTGTCCGACCGACTTGGCGACGGTGTGAATGCAGCTGCTTGGGCCTCCCGAATTGGGCGAGGGCGGGACATGCTGCGGCGTTGAGTCTGGGTCCGACGCTCTCCTCTGCTCGGTCGTAGAATGCTTTGCCCAGAAGAGACGAGATCGTATTTCTTATTCCCGTGGGACTTTGAGGGGGAGGGGGGAGGGGAAAGTAGTGTTCGCGCCAGTTGGCGTTTTATTTTCCTCTTCGGTGTTGAGGTCACTCGAATTGGGTGGGAGAGCGTGGAGTGAGGTGACTCCTAAGGGAGCAGGTTCGCCTCCTGTCGCATCTTGTGGTGTTCCCTCGACTGTTTGCGAGCGTTTGCTGGCGATTGGTGGCGAGGAAGTGATGTCCGAGGTGGATCAACTTCTGGTGGGTTTTCACACCGTCCTTGACGCAGATGTGAATTCGGTGGGGAGATCGACGAGGGGGAAAAAGAGCATGCCACTATTCGTCGTGGCTGCGGTGTGGACAGCGGTCGTGTAGGTCTGCGGAGAGACCAGGGTGGATGCTGGATAAGGAAGTCGGGTCGGAGGCAGGTGTATGCTGAGTGGGGCCGGGATCGGAGGGAGCGTGGTCAGTGTGCCGTGTATGTGGCGGTTTGAGGGCATTGCGCAGTCGTTTGGGGACGTCAGTCCGCCGAGACTGTGTCCGTCCTCCTCGCGGGTTGCGCGGCGGCGGCCGACGTGTCCGGTGGCTGAGGTGTTTTGTGTGGCCCGGCGGGCGCGTCTCGGCCGTCGTGTGGACAGAAGGCGCAGCTGAGTGTGTTTTGAAAGAAACGTTGTCCCGTGGAGGCTCGACACGAGTAGCGTGGCAGAGGCGAGATAGCAGCATCGTCCGTGGTGGGAGATCCGGTGGGGAGAGAGTTGCGTGGCGCCCCACAAAACCTCACCGCCTTCGTTACGAGCGTCCTGATAGCGTCTGCTGCGATGGTCTGCACCTCGCCCAAAACGGAACGCCTTCATCGTGGCGAAGGTAGTTATAAGTCGGACGAAGACGCCGCCAACTGAGCAGGGCCTTCCTCCCAGTAAGCTCGGCAGGTATCGTCCCCGGAAGGCCGGCGCGAGGCGGAGGAGACGCGGCGAGAGGACAGGGGTGAGGGCAGCTGGGTTGGGGAGGACAATATAGGACGTGGGGGAGAAGTCGTAATTCCCCAGTCGGATGGTTGAGGGGAGTTGAATTGCCGGGATGAGCGAGTTTGTTAACGCCAAAGTGGGAGTGTTGGGGAGCACCTCCTCGCTGGGGAAACGGCGCCAGCGGGCACGCCGACTCTCTAGCGTCCGAGAGGAGGGTATCTGAGCCCGAAGCTCTTTAAGTCCCGCCGGGTCGAGACAAGTAAGAGGATGTTTTGGCAGATCTTCGTCTCTCGTAAGGGGTGCAGTTCCTCGTACTAAATCGGTATATATATCGTATGTTGAGAACAGATGAAGGAGGGAGCCGAAGAGGCGGCAGGCGGAAGTCCCGAATCGTGATAGGGAGGACGTGGTGGCTGCCGGTCACGGGCGGCGGAGAGGCGCTTCATGGTTGATGTGTCAAACTTCGCGGGACACGCACTAGATATAATCAAAGACAAAATTGAGTCAGATGCGAGTGTGGTCTGCGGGAGATTAGGCCTTCCACGAGCTCGCACCCAAGAGAGCTGCGAAGTGGCGTTCAGCCAGAACTCGTCGCGGATCGCGACTGTGTCCGCAGCACACTATTGTGGCGCAATGTCGACTGGCGCGGTGTCCTTTCGTGGTCTGCTATCAACTTTGTCAGTCCTCCCAAGACTTCACGAAAAAATTAGGTGATTTGTTGAACGGAGGCAGCTGTGCCTCGGGCAAGTGAGGCCAAAGGAGTCACCTTCGCCCCCAGTGGAAAGTTTGCCCCACCCGCCAAGGAGGCGTGTGGGAGGTCGGGGAGGGACGCAGAACTGCGTCGGGAAGGCCTGATGGAGGTGCGGAGACGCTGCCGATTGCCTCCCGTGGTGTGGTACAATCGCCCAGCGCGTGTTCATGAAGCCAGAAAGTGGCGACTGCTGAGTCCACCTGGCGAGGACGCGTTGCCCTTCTACCCTCCGTGCGCACTCTCGGGTGGACCGTCGTGCAGAGTGCGCCGATTCCATCATTGCCGGTCGACGCGTGTGGTGCAGCTGCTGCCGCGAGGGCTGTCACTGACCGCGGGTGTTTGGACGGAGTGAAAAATGCCTCGACGCCGTCTGTGCCACCTGCAGGCCGACTTTCTGCTATGAAGGTAGCGAAGGTCGATCCAACCTCAGTGCTCCAACGCTGAGTCGATCTGTCGGGTGACACTCCTTGCTGTTGCCGCGCATCTGTGGTGCAAGCGAGGTTGTCGACAGCGGATGGCGTCACCGTCGGGCATCTGTCGCCTCCTGTCCTTTCCTTTCCTTTCCATTGGACTCACCAACTTTCTCTCGTTTAAACCGCGTCTCGGCGTCAATGGACGCTCACTAGGCGGTCGTAAGTTGGTGCCCGGTTGTGCCAGAACGTCACCACCAGTTGCGAGTCGGGACGTGGAGTCGAGCTTGAAGGCGGCTGGCAAGCGACCTATTTCCTCCATCCCTCCTCACAACCACCGTGTCCTTCTACTGAATCTTTGTGCCTAATTAAAGTCCTTCTAATCACGACACTCGCGCAACTACGAGCTCCATCCCCGTCAGCCCCCGCTCCTATCCACGTCGTCAGTCGTCCGAATTGCGGATGGTGGTCAAGAGGCCTGTCAACTCGTCGCTGCGGGTGTGCAGAAGTCGTTTCGTCTACCAGAAGACTCATTTCTGCCCTCTCGCGCCTTCGAACCCCTTGTCCGCATTTCCCACAATCTCTGCCCCTTCTCGGGCCTTTCTTCGCCCTTCCCTTCGACTGAGTGTGGTCCCCGTCTCAGCTGTCCTCCGCCAAAAGGTTTACCTTTGCTCAAAGTGTGAATCAGACGGATTAATTTGCTCCCGCTTCAGACGATTTGTCTTTATTTTTAATCCTAATCGGATTTCAACTGTGGTGTGGGTGATCAGCCCGCAATCTCCAGACGGGTGTCCCCGTCATGGCTGGGAAGGCCCAACCAACCGACCACGGAGGGTCAAAGTCGCGCCAACCGACCTCGGCGGGCGTCACGGGCGCTTCATGCTGACTGCCGAAGGGCGCCTTCGACAACTCGGCAAGCTCGGGCTCCAGCCTCCCCGCGGGTGGACGCGTCTCCTCTGCGCCCCGGACGCGGCACTCGGTGGAGGTCGCCACGATGCTCGCTTCGCTTGTCACCTGCCCGCAAGTCGTCTTCTCCTGGGCGCCGATGTGCCACTCCTGTTCGGCGTTCCTCGCCTCCGTTCCGTGTCGGTCAACGTTTTCTTCCCCCTCGACGGTTTCGTCTGTTCTGTCAACCGAACTCCAATGGTCGCAAGGCCGCGAGACCTTCACCACCAGACTGAACTTGCTCTCGCATGGGGGCAAACGCCACCCGGAAGCGGTCGCTTTGATCTCATTCCAGTCCCATTTGCAGTGTTGAAAGTGCCTTGAGACCCCATTATGCGTTGCAGGGGCAACAGAATGCACGACTCCCCTGCAACGATGGGGTCCCTCAACTCCTCGCTCTCTGCGATCTGTGCGCCTAAACTGTCTTGGTTAGACGCCATGGAGACGGAAGCAACGGCCGAGGAGAAACCTGTGAGCAGCAGGCGGCCATGGGGGCTGCATCCACGGTGGAGACACCAGAGAAGTGCTAAATTGACGCTATGGGGTGTTGTTTGGAAGGGAAATAAAGTGGCGGTCAGTCTTGAAAGTAATTATCATGCCAACGGAGTCATCGCAGGCATCGAAGCCCGTCATCTGCTCGCTTTCAGGTGAAAACAAGGGCATTCCTTTTCCTCGATTTGCACCACTAATTCGGCGATGTGATTTCGCAAGAACTCGTCGAGCTCGTCGTACCGCCGCCGCTCACAACGCCTGACCAACGCGGTTTTGTCCATCCCCGTCGTGGCAGCCCCACATCGCCGCGTCCACGACGTGGAAGGACAATTGCGGTCGTGTGGTGAGAGAGAGAGAGAGAGAGAGGCGCTCTTCTGCGCCACCCGAATGTCCCACGCGCTGCCCCCTCCCTGCTGCCCCCTCCCTGCTGCCCCCCTCGCGCGCCTCGTCTCCCGTCCCCACCAGCCCGAGTCCGGAGACGGGCCGGTGCAGTGACGCGCTGCGAGGGCGCTTGAGGAGGCATGCGGGACTGTGGAGACGATAGACGGCGGGTGATGCGGGCTCCAGCAGACGAGGAGACGAAGGGGGTCTCGTCTGCCCCGGTGTCTGCACTCTTAACCCCCAAGAAATTTCTATTTCATTAATGTTCTCCCTCACAGCCGCGTTCGCCGTTTACTTCTTCACCCGTGGAGAGTCGGTTTTGGGGCAGGAAGTGAAGAACTTATTTCCTCTTCTTTGCATCCACTCCACCTTTCCAAACCGCGGGTGTTTGAGAGGAGAGTGGAGTGACTTGTTACGCCTGATTTGGCGGCAATGACATGGAACCAAATATGCACACACACACACACCCTCCCCCCCCGAAATAAGGGGTTAACAGATCATGCTACTTGATGCAGTTGCGCGGCAACAACGGGGAGGAGAGTTGAGTCTGTGGAAGCGCAAAAACACGGTTTTGCACAACGGGATGGTCAGTGAATTGCCACCCATCGTAAGGAAAGCCAAACCTAACAGTCGGCATGATGTGAGGGAGAACAACAGGAACAACTCTTCTGAATGACAACCTCCGCGTCGTCGTCTCACGAGGAGAGAGGGCGGGTGTGGAATTGTAACAATTTAAATAAAAACCGATGCATTATAGTGGCCTGTTAAGTAAAGTATGCCATCCGCAGGTTATCAAGGTAACCGGATCGACTAACGAACTGGCGCCTTCCACTGTCTGTTATTCTACTCAGTGACGAAATGACAAATGGTTAACAGCTCATATGCTGAAAGGAAATATAATTAACGATTTGCAATACTCGCGAAGCCTGTCTTGCATTGGAGGTAACTTGTCCTTGTTATAATCTCCTAGTGCGTTCGAAAAAATCTACAAGTTCTGTATTTTATTGCTTTTGATATGCATAGTAAAGTGATTTCACGAAAAATCTCTGGTACGCTCTTGGGGCCACAAGCTTTATTATGTCATGGATCTCCCAATATAAATCAATGGCATTTTAAAGACGCAAATATTACTGTAGTCTCATGTAAAAGAATGTAAGATTACGGAAGCATAAGGAATACTGACTTTTCCGAACAATTTCTGGATCACAGGCGAAGTGCCCGCCAACTAGGCTTTATATTCAAGGTCAACGTTAAACCTTACATACAAAACAGTTAAACAAATGTGTTTTAATTTTTTTATAATGTGCATTAGCCAAATGATAAATGTTTTAAAACGGTGAATAAATTTAGCAGTTTTTTTCGTCAAATTATTTGCCATTGTTTGGACATACGATTTACAAAAATTATTATGAATACTGATATGCATGTTCTAACTCACCTCAATGCCAAATTGTGAAACCTGCTGCCTTTTAACCTTTTTTATATTATCTTGCTGAAACTCCTGTGCAATTAATACGTTTTTACCTCATTTCCTATTTAAATATCAATTGCATGATTAATATTACATATTTTGCAATTTATTTAATATTTGGATATATCTGTTTGAGCGTTTTACCCATCTTCAAGCATTAGAAATAAATTCTTTTGCTTGTACACAAACCTCTTCCTTATTTCATCTTCAACTTGGTATAAAAATCAAGAAATCTCTTATCTCATACATGTATATACTTGAATTGCAAAACATAATCAGTTCCAAAGTAATTCTTGCACATCTAACCTTCTTCCTCCTCCGAAATAATTTCAGCTGTCGCTTCACATGAAATTGTACAACTTTGTTGCCTTTTTGGCAGCTTATTATTCATCTCTCGCAGCGAGTCACGACTTACTCCATTCGTTTTGCTTCCACCAGGATTGATCGTGTACACACTGCCGGCATTTCTCTTTCCTCTTAAACACCATCGTCCAAGTAGTGCCTTACTCGTCGTTCTGAACTTGATAGAAAAGAGAGAGTAAAACACAAAATTCATGGTGGCGTTGATGAAGAGAAGAACGTTGGAAATATTTGAGAAGACAATAATGAAGGAGTAAAAATTTGCATCCGCAAGAATTCTCCTCCGAAAGTAAAACACATTTGATATAATGTTCCGAAAGCACCGTGCTTGGGTATTTGGAGAATTAGAAATGCTACCACAATTTGATATAAGCATACGTCTGTAATTCTATGCTTGCATACACGGTGCAACATGACTCGCCTCGTAGTGTTACTGCGCATTTGGGAGACAGCAACCGTCAGGTAGTTAAGCATGATTGTGCTATTTTCACAACCCCGTCGATGCGTACTGCGGCTTTCGGGTGCCGATCCTCAGAAACCGACGATGCTCTTTTACCCCAATGTCCCATCTTTTGCGTTTGGCTTGTATGCCTTTCGGCGAATGAGAAGAATGTTAAAAATAGTGAGCAGGAGAAAAGGTAAAGATGACACATGATATTTGATTGAATAAAGACATACAGCCGAAAGCTGTGAGGATCTTTTGATACTCTGAATCTTCCACGATATACTCGCCATCGGGGACAATAGTTCCATTTTTCGTCAAGGGCGAGTGGTCCACTTGTTCGTTGAAGGAAATCAGGAAATGTTACAATGAAGGGCTAACCGCAACACACTATGCACCAATTCGTTTCGCCTTTCCGCCGGGTGCACACGCGAGCCAAAAATGGAGGAAATGAGATGTTTATAAAGCAGTTCGAATAAGTAAAACTGACGGTCAGCCAAGTGGTAATTTACTGAGGAAATAGGGTTAGCAGTTCCGTGAATTATTGGCACAGGCCAGCGAATATATATCCGCATTGGTGGAGCAAAAAATGTTTTGTAAAATATCGGAGGCTGAATAGGAGAGAATACGTGAGATAAATCAAATCTGAAGCTGAATACGGCCGTTAGAGTAGACATTTGTCGAGGACTTCATCCATGATCGTGTCAACACAATAATGTTTATGATGTTGACCACAATTCCCGTGGTGCATATGATAGGAGTGAGGATTTTAGCACATATCAGGCGAGCAAAATATATCCTCTCTCTGTAGATGGCATCCATTTATGATGCAAGTGTTATGAGAAGATAAATTTCGTTTTTACATAAAACGGTTACGTGATTGGCTGCCCCAAAAGCCAATGAAAATTCATATCGCGCGAGGTCAAAAGCTCATTGGCTCGTCCATTGCAATGCGTTCTGGCGCATTGTAATACTAACAAAATTGTCTAACACGCCACATTGGAGATCAAAAATCAGATTAAAAATGGGGAATTAATGGTATCTGTAGGGGACAAAGTGGAGAAGAGAGTAATGTTTGGAAATACACAAATTCTCACAAATAATTAAGGCACAATTACGCGTCAACTCGTTAGTCGTGTCCGCTGACAGTCGACACTTAAATTGCCGTTCTTCCTATTTCGGTCATTTGAAGGACTAATCCGTGTGGCCTGCCGAAGATTGGTAGACTCACGGCATTACTGAAAAGAAGAATGCAATGTGGAGGGCGAAAATTCACATCTTCGACCTCTCCTTCCGTCAACCGCCAGCCATAATTTTTGCACCGACCTGCTCTGAGCAAATCCTTCAAGCACCCCATAGCTGAGAAACCCCCGTTAGCTGAAATTCGTCGCCACCCTCTTCCCCACTCAACTGTAAAATTGGCCTCAGGGGAACGGATCCATTGACACAAATGAGATTAGCGATATATCAAAATACAGTGATGATGATTGCTCGCCGCTGTTCCACTTCTCCGACTATAATTGTTAACAGGGAGACGATAAAGTTCCTCTCGCCTGTGCATTTAGATTATTAGCATCCTCCGACAAACGGCCTATAAAAGACGCTTTTTGATAGCATTTGTCCTTGATACAAAAGTCTCCCTCGCTGAGAGTGTCCGGCCACAGGGCGAGGCCTGTCAACTCGGGAGGGGGGGCGGGGGTTATTTCGGGCGGATTTAGGGGAGAACTAATCCGTTGGAGGCTAAAATTAGCTACACGTCTAAGGCAAAAGTGTAGCGGGCCCTGGAAATCGTGGGCACAAGCCATCGCGTCTGTCGGGAGGTGCAGCCCATCGCCTCCGCTTTGATTCGAGGCGGAGCACGTTGCGAGAGGGTTTCAGGCCGGAAGCCCCGCCGACGGGAGGATTTCAGACAGGCGCTGCCTCCTCCTCTTCCTCCATCAATTTCCCCAATGGTAGAGTCTTTTACTGCGGACGAAGGGAGCTTCCGTGACCTTTCGGGATCCGTCAAGTCCACCTTCAGCGACTTCCTCGGCGTCGGCCTTAGCGAAGGGCGGGCAGCTAGAAAATCCTTTTGCATTTTCACTGTTCCACGTTGCTCCACGAAGTGATGCGATTCCTGCCTGCAGGCGGTGGGGAGAGAGGCGCCTCGAGGGCAAAATCGTCCGGTCGACCAATTCGCAAGCTTTAATTTATGATTTTGATGTTAGTTTAATTGTTGGTGAGACCATTTTCTTCTCCACAACGTGGAGACGAGCGTCGGGAGGCGCTGATGGACGCGTCTGCCAATCGGGGGGGGGGGGGAGGGGGGTGCAAATTCCATCCAAAACACGCCAGCCAGCGTTGTCGAGAGTCACCGTGGCAGAAACGGAAGCAGTTGGTGTGGTTGCCACGTCGAGACAGCTTGGAAAAGTGTCGCATGTCAAGTGGCCTCCGTGACACACCTTCTAAGATGCCAAAAATCTTCCAAAATCCACTTCCCGGCCACCTTCCGTCCATGGAGGCGGCCGAGGAGTCGCCAGGTCGTGCGAGAAATCTGCGGGACAGCGTTCGAGTAGTCGTCTGTCGGGTGGGACGAGAAAAAAGAATCGCCTTTGGACAAAGTGAAGTTGGTTGGGAGAATAAAGACGCGCGGGGACGTAGGCGATCTGCGAAAGACTGCCGTCTAAGCGCCTTCGCGACGGAAAAAGGAAAAGACGGTTGTGTGGAGGAGAACGCCGCGGAACTAAATGGAGACGTGGCAATGGGGAGGCGCGGAGGCAGGCGGCTCCGCAAACGTTCCGGCAGGAAATCACAGCCGGGGGGACCGAAGGGGGACCGGGAAAGGGGAAGGCGACGTTGTTTCGCCACGTGGAGGGCTGCACAAGTGGGGAGGGCGAACAGAGTCAACTGGACACTCCTCGACGCCGCCATTTCCGCTCTCCGCCGCGCGTCGGTTTCTGTCCCGTCGCGCCGATTGTCGAGGGGGGGAGGCGGGCGGCGGGCAAAGCGGGCGGCAAGCGGGCGGGCGGGCGGCGGGCGGGCGGTTGGCGGGGCGTTGGAGGGCCGCCTCCGGTCTTCTCTGCCGGCGGCGAGGAGGTCCTCGCACCGGTCCGCATCCCACTCGGCCTTTCCGGCGTCTCCCTCCGCCTCGCGCGTTGCCCAACGACGTTTGAACTCGGTCAACGAGCATTTCTGCCTCTTCGCCTGGTTGTCGGTGGAAAAGCGGTGTTAACCGCCGTGAGGAGCTCCGCAATCACGCAATCCACCTTCACCGTTGTGAGGGCAGTGGCGGAGAAGCCTCATCTCCACCGCCTCCCCCCTCCCGCCTCCTCCGCCTCCTCCGCCTTCGCACTGACTGTGGAAGCGGCGCGAGTGGCCGCCACAGCGAGGCCCCACTAGACCGCGTTCCTCGGTGGCAGTGACGATTTTTGGCTCACCGCCGCAACCACAATCACCCCTGTCAACTTCGCCTCCGCCTCCCCCCTCCACCTCCCTTTCGGTCGCGTGTGACCCCACGAGACCGACTGGCTTCGCTCAAGGCGGTCACGAGACATTCCACGCCTTGGGGCTGCGACCACTCGAATCCCGTTTGTCGAGACGCAATTCGACATCCTCCGGACACCGTGTCTTGCGGAGCGGCTGCTCGACGAAAGACCTCCGACGAATTGGCGACCCCACGACGAACGCCGAGCGACTTCACGCCACGTGCGAGACAGCAGATTCGCCCGAGAGGGAGCTCGGCTTTTTTCCTTATCGCACCACGAGCATTAGTTTTTATCGCCCGAAGAGAGTCCTCAAACTTACTGCCTCCACCCGCCGTCCGCCGCCCCGCCGCCCCGCCGCCCCGTCGCGCTCCGGTCCCATAATTTCTCCTCTTCCACGGTCCCCGTGGAAGGACCTGATTAATGCGTCTGTGACGTGCAAGAGGTAGCAGCAACAGCAGCAGCAGCAGACCGACCGACCGACCGCGCCGACGGAGAAGGAGGCGTCAAGTGCGCGGACCTCCGCCCCCAGGTCAGACGTGGACAGGCGAAAGAGACCGACCGAGGAGCGGGAGCAGTGGTCGGCGATTTGGCGCTCTGCGGGTCGACGAATCGCCGCGTCGGGATGGAATTCACGGAGGCGGAGGGGACGAAATGACGAGCCAATGACCCAATTGACGTGTTTACGTTTTTTTGCACAAAATGTCCCAATAGCCGCCTTCGCAATGCGTCGAGCGACGCAAGTTTTCTATCCGCCTGAAATCTGCCTCCTCCTCCTCCTCCTCCTCCTCCGCCTCCTCCTCCGCCTCCTCGGTTCCAGCCAATCACCTTCCAGCCGTGCTGCGGGCCGGTTTCGGGGTCCGCAGCCTCCCATCCGCCTTCTTCTCCGCCGCATCGGACTCACAGACGCCGTACAGCCGCCCGTCCAACACCCGGGCAGCTCACCGCCCCGATTGTGGGCTGACTGAACCAGTGCGTTTGCGTTGGAATTCAGTCCCGCGGCCCCACCTCGCCGACAACAAGGAGAAGATGGCATTTTTTACTTCGGACGCTCCTCCGACGCCTCAGCCGCCGGGTTGTGAACGGGGTCCGTCCGAAAGTGGTCGAGCGACGTGGGAGTTGTGCGTCTTTGGAGGAACGTCAGCTGAAAGTCGGTCCTTCGACTTCTTCCACTGGCCGCGGCTGGTCGCCGATGATCAAACAGCGTCGAAAGGGTGGAGGGGACCGCTCGCCTTGAAAGCGACGAGGGGTTCCAGTCGACCCGAAGAGCCAAAATGCCCACTGCCGGAGCGGTGGCGGAGGGGGACGAGGACGCAAGTTGGCCGGCGAAGACATCGGAGGTGGGAGAACACCGCAGTGGCTGGGCTGCGAAGCAAGAAACGGTCGGCGGTGGTCGAATCCCCTGCCGCGGACGAATCCCCACCTGGCAGCGGGACGAAGAGAACGCCAGCTTGTCAAGGTCAGGCAAAGAAACGAGTGCCAAGCCAGCGGGACACGGAGAGGCGGCGGAGGGCAACCGCGAGGCGGTGGAATACGCATTTTGGACGCGACATTCGGCGGCGACATCGGCAGGGTCATGTTATTTCAGCCCGGGGCGCGAGACGGAAACGACGCCCGCGGGGCACGTCGCGATGTCGAGGCAGGAGCGAAAGCGAATCTGTAGAGGGTGTTTCGTCTCGGAGGCCGCAGAAAAGGCGGGAGTTTCTGTGCTGTTCGGCCAAGGCCGAGCGCGTCTTCCCTCCGCCTCCTTCGCCTCCGCTCTCCGCTGCCTGCGGCCCGCAGCCCGCTTTTCCTCCTCCGCCTCCTCCTCAGCGCCGCGACAGCCGACGCGGTCGCCGGCTCCGCCTGCTCCCGCAGTGCGAGTCAAGTCATGTCTGCTGGCAGCGCCTCTGGTTCCCCAGTGCGTTTAGGACTTGTGTTCTTTCGCGGCGCCACGCGGTTCCTCCTCGGGCCCCACTGGTCGAACCTGGCGTTGCGGCCGCAAAGCGGCAGCGAGGCCTCCGTCGGGCCGTTTGTGGGCCCCCCGGGGGGGGACGCCAAGTGAATGGACTTTAGCGGGAGAAGAAACAATTTCGCCCGCGTGAAGCCTCGCCGCGCTCGTCGGCCGCGTTAACACACGTTTGTCCCATCTCCGCGGTGGCCAATCTCTCCACACCCCGTTCGTCCTGTGGCCTTCGTCGCGGCTTTCGCCCACCGCGGCGGAGGACGGCCGCCGAATTCGCCCACCAGCCCGACGATTCCGTTGAATTTGCGCCCGAAAGCCCCTTGATCGCTGCTTCCGGCTCGGGAGAGGAGGTCCTTGTCGCCGCCCGTCGCGCCTGACTCGCTTTCGCTCCTCGTCCCCGACCGCCCCGACGACCGTCGCGTTGACTGCAGCTTTGAACGCTGCAGTCGGTCTTTTGGCGACGTATTCCAGGCGTCTTTTTGCCAGAGCGGACGTTTCGCTGCCTCAGCGGTGACCGCGTGAACCACCTCGCCTCATCGCCTCTTCAGGAATCGTGGACACGTCGGTGGCCGAAGAGCCCTTCACGAGGCGCGAGTCGTGTCGGGACCGACCTCGTCGTCCACGACATCACGTCGGAGCCGGCGAGGATTCCTCGCTCTCCTCGCCTCGTCTCGGCTTTCCCGGCCCCAACTCCTCGCTGTCCAGTGTCCGCGGAGCTCCGGCGTGCGACCGGTGGGCGGCGAACACTCCCGTCCTCCTCGCCACACCGTCGCGACTCGGCCGGGCTCCCCGCGACGCCTTCTTCGTCGTCTCTGTCCTCGGCGGTCGCGCTCCACCACTCGAAAATTCGCCGTCATCTTTTCAACCCGTCGCCCGCGCCGAACGTCGTCCCCCTTATTCTTCCGGGCGTCCGAAGGGTTCTTCTTTCCTCTCTCGCCGCGCGCGCAAGTTTTCCCTACGCAACGTCCCCAGCGGCCGCCTCTCCTTCACTCGTATTCCTCCCTCCTCCACACACCAGCTCCTCCTCTTTCCTCCCTCCTGAAGGCTCGGCGACGAAATTTCTCCTTTCCTCCTCGCAAATCCCCGTCACGAGATGGTCCATTCTTTCCACAACTTAAATTTCGGCAAGACCTTGAGTGCGCTGTGAAATTTGGGTTTCTCGCGAAGACATTTTGCTTCTATTCGCCGGCCCGAACAAGAGACGCCGTCGCTGCACCGCCATCCGTCTGCTGCCTCGTCGCAGCGCCACGCGCCGTGCCCGGAGAGTAACGTGGTGAAGACGAAACGGTTTGGGCTGCCTTCGAGGATGCGACTAGGGGGCAACTCCGAAACTTCTTTCACCAAGCACAGTGCTTCATTATTTACCGGCCGGCCTTTCATCTCGGACCGGTCGATTACTAACTTCTCTATATTATCCCAGGACGAAAGCGGTCTGGCGGTGGGGCGGTGGCATCCTCGACCCTTCGACGAGCCCGCACGCCCTCCTGCCTTCCCTCTTCTCTGACAGCGGGCGATGAAAAACAGCCGACGCGCCGCAACTTGTCATTTGTTCCCGTCAAAGGCGACTGTTCTTTCTCTCGCCAAAAATGAGCTTACTCCTCGGCCTCCTTCTTTGGCCTCCGGTGACAGATCTCCTCCAACGTCGTTGCCACCCTCGTTACGCCCCTCGGGATCTTTTCAGCCGGATACTGATGGGAAAGTGTAACCAAGGCAAAAATTTCACCCCTTCGTACCATGCCGGTCTGTTTAATTTGAAAATGAATTATTTTTGCAAAAAATGATTGCCTGCCCGGCGTTATTCAGCCCCTCTCGGGTTCCGCGATATGGGCTTGAAAAGCGGGGCAGCGTGGTCACGCCCCTTCGACGCCGGTGGGCTTGAACCCTTACCGTCGTCGGGCCTGCTCTGAAGAGAACACACCGCTTCGTGCTCAGTCACGCTGCGCCTCGGCGAACGTCTCCGCCGTCTCCTTTGCGAACGGGGCCAAAGAGACCGGCAGGGGAGCGGAGGGGACGAGACGTCGGCGGGGCGGCGGCGGAACGGGAAATGAATTCATTCTCCAAAGCCTTCCAGCGGTGGCCGTCCTAAGAAAAGAACGCGGGAGGGGGAAGGGCGAGGGCGGCCCGCGCCCGGACTCTTCACGCGACTTTCGAGGTCGTCCCTGGCCGGCGATCTTGAGGCAAACACCGAGAATTCCAACTGGGCGAAATCGCTCGAGACGCCGAAATGTCCCAGCCATCCGGTCGGTCTGTCGTTTGGTATTCGTTCCGGGCGGTCGAAGGCGACGTCGCAACGCCCGGTCTTCCCCCGCCACTGAAGGACTCGGGGTACGCCGGCCTCATCGCCGGCCGCGAAGAGGGCAAGAGGAGAAGCCCCGCTGAAACGCCTAGATACCGAAATTGCTCCACCCGAGCCCAGGCGCCGGAATTCCCGACGACGCCCGCGCGGCAAGATGAATAGGCCGCCCGGAAACAAACTCGCCGACGCCTCCGACTGAAACCGTTTTTTTTTTCAAAGCGCGGTGGCGGACGCTTTTGAGGGCACTGGCGAGCAAATCCTCGCCGTCCCACGGACTTCACCAGCGGCCGAGTTTTTCCCGCCGGCGTTTTAAGCCCGCCCATCCGGCCCCGCGAGCGACGGAAAAGAGGCGACTTCGCCACCTCCCCCGGCGAAGCCGCAAACACTCTTCGTAAGTGACGAACATATACTTTAAAAATTTTCCCACTTGTCAACTTGTAAATTCTGACTAATTTCAGCGTAACAGAAATTCTCAGATTATATAATTATCGTAGTTTACGGAAGCGAGTATGTGGGGGCGCGAAAACCCCATTTGCATAATATAAAACGAGTAGTTTAACTTCTCCACCTCGGCCATTGTAGGCACCTTTTTCTACTTCTATTTTCTATAGGATTGGTAGGTATTGTTATAGGTTTAGAGTTTATAGGCCCATTTCATCTTAAATGTTTTTTTCCTTCCCACATGTTTATTATTTTGATGATCTCAGTGAAAGACGAAGAAACTTCTGTTTTCCGTTTCTGTGGTCCCAGACCAAGAGTGGGTGCAAGAACTGGAAAGCCTTTGAACTTTTACGTTGTGGAGGTGAACGTCCGCCGCTCCCCGCGTCGGCTGCTTCGCCGCGGTCGGACGGGGAGTTCGCGGCTCCGCCAGTTTCCACCTCCGCGGACGCCGCACTCAGCCGTCGAGGAGCAAGTCGTCGCGCTCCTCCAGCCCTCCCCCTGGCGGATCGCGGAACACCACACGGTGCTCCGCTTCCACGCGGCGAATCCGTCCAAGACAAGCGGATTTCCGGGCCTCGTGGAGGGACCTTGACGAACGCCGTATCATGCAGTTGATCGAGTCCTGAAGTCCTTCAACTCCGCAAGGCAGACGTTTGTCTCTCTGCCTCCTGGCACGACGAAGCCTCCGAGGTCCTCTGCACCAACTCGTCTTTCTCCGCGCCCCCAGCGGCCAACGGAGTGGGGAGAGAATTCGGCCTGTGAACACGTCCAAATCGCCGCTTAAGGCGCAAGGATTTCATCCAACAGACTCAGTTGAGGCGCCAAGAGAGAGTTTCTCGTGAGGCGGACAGCCAGCAGCTCGGCGCGAAAGTGGCCGCAGTCGAGCTCGTCTGCGCCTCGTCGCCAAGCGGAAAGTTTTGCTGGCATTTTGCCCCGTGACTGGCAGACAAACAACCACTCCATCGTTTTCGCTCGACTGGCCGAACAAACTTAGCGCCATACGGAAAAGTTCCGCCTCTTGTAGCGCTCTCCGCCCCTCTGGGCAGCTTCTTCTTCTCCTTCTCCTCCGACTGGGGAATTCTAATTAACTCGTTTCCCCTTCACGCCTCAGCGCGCACCTCCTCGTCGCCGTCCTCGTCCTCGTCCCTCGAAGAGGCGCCGCGGTGACGAGTCGACGCCTCGCCCGCCAGTCGGTGGCCGCCTCGACGACGTGGGACTCGTCAATCGCCCCTTTGCGAGTGGGCGGTGAACTCGCCGCCCGCTTTAAATAACTGAGGACAGTCGTCTCCGCCCTGAAACTGGCCTCGGGACGAAATTCGGCTCTGCCGACCTGATCGTGTGTGGGTGTGTGTTTGTTTGTGTTTGTGCCCGGGGGGGGGAAGAATTAATTCGGGCCGTGTCAGTCAAATGGGGCTGTAAAATGCAAATTTCCCTCGGAAATAAGCGACCTTCACCCGAATCGTGCGCCCCTTCGTGTGGTGAATGCGCGCCAGGACACGGCGGCCTCCGACGAAGACGCGGGCGGGGCAGGCGGGGAATTCGGACGGAAAGGCGTGGCGTGAGGAGAATTGAGCCACCTTGCCGCCTCCCCGTCCGCCTCCCTTTGGCCTCGCGTTAACCGGCCTGGTGGGACTGACTGGCCGGAAGGCTGCAGACCCATAAAAAAAGAGTTTACTTTTAAACTTCAATCTTGGAATTGTTGTGATTGCCGGCTCAAATGTACCATTTAGAAACATCCTAAGGGGAAATTCGAAGTAATTATTAGCTTCTAACTGCCTATTGCTGCGTCTACGCGTCTCTCTGGACACATAAACTTCATTTGGTCGCTGCGCAGTGCGGTGGTCTGCCATGTTCGTGGGACTTCGCCGGTGACTTTGAAGGGTGTGTTTTTCCCCCTATTGTTTTTCTCTCGGAGCGGTTTCGGGGCCGCATTAACACCAACA
>QEYB01000676.1:0-78614 GCA_017562135.1 Dipylidium caninum | reverse complement strand
CCACTCCACACACTTCATGTCACACGTGCACTGCACACGCTCATTGTTTACCACTGTGGACCACGTTTAGAACCTATCTTTTTGGGTATTCGAACTCTATCACGTTGTGTTAATACTGAAAGCTGCCATTATTTTTCGCTTGCATATTTGTTTGTGTTTTTATCGTGAAGTCTAGACCTGTCAGGATGTCGTCTTGTCGATTTTGTCATTGAGAAATCAAATGAATAACATTTATGCATTTATTATTTTGAGTTAGATGTTTGGCGCACTTTGTACTTATTGAATGAAAATAAATAGTAAGCCCGCCGCGCAGTCATTCTGGTTCACGTCGCAGGTTACATTCACATTCGTCACGCCTTTTCAGTGCTTGATTCGTGCACGTAGTCCTTGGGCTTTAAGCGGAAACCAGTACCATGACGGTTATGATTATTAACGTGGGCACTTGGAGATTTATGACTGACGGTGTGGCTCCGATAGCGAATAGTTTTCCGCTGTCCATAAAATAGAAAGATCTAAACGTAGATGTTGCTTGTCGTTTTTGTTTACCTATTGTAGGTCTGAGAAGAAGATGCATTGATATGCAACACTAATTGATCAACGACGGGGTCGTGGAAGTACTGATGCGAAGTTACGCTAGAGTTGCGAAGTGGGAGACCCATAATGATCCGCCAAACATGAGAGCAGTCAAAAGCGCCACAGAGGAAAGTGGTAAAATCCAATTTTATGGGAACTACCAGATAGACATTGAAAGAACACATTTTGAAGTCAGATTAAAGTGCGCCATTCAGACGATGTCACAAGAAACTGGTGATAGCTACTACTACTACCACTTAAAGACACAGGTGCCCGGCCGGAAGAGGAAGAACACACCAAGAAAGAAGTGGAAATGGTTTTCTTTGTTAACATAAGCACAACAAGCTGATCTATTAATACGAACTCTTTGGCTACTATTGGCAGTGAAGAGTCCAGTCACGATCATCCAGGCCGGATAGGCGTTTCATCTCCAGCAGTCTTGTGGTCAGCGATCCGCTGAATGTGGCGTTTGAGAGGCCTTGGCAGGAGCATATCATCCGGCCTGAGCCCCGAGGCTACAACGTGGGAGCGCAAAAACCATGTCCTGCGTGACGACAGAGAAAGTGGTTTAGGTCTTTCCTCTCCGCTCTAACTCTTCAAGCAAGATCTGCCAAAACAGGGCGCTAACTCGCCATCTACCCCATTCCTCTGGGCCGTTTGGACCATTCAACTTACCATCCTTATTTATATTTGGTGTGCACCGCCGGACCACGCCTTAGCTCCGTGATGGGAAAAAAGTGTGAAGCGAATGCGAGGACTTGTGAGAGCAGCCAAGTCGCTTCTGGTCGAGCAGCAATCCCAATGTCAGCGCGGCACCGGCCCACTCATAGGAAGGAGGGGAAAGGAAAATTGGATCTAGCGCTTCTGCAGAAGTGGGAGAGGTGAACAGTACTTCTTGGAAGGAGGCGGGGGACGGAAGAGAGACGCCCCATTTTTGAGAAAGACCAGAGTTGAAAACCTTTCCTACAGCTACTGTCTGGCAATTTGGGTCGCGCAAACGTCAATGCTCATATTCAATGATCACCCTTCGACCGTCTCCCCCACTATCCTCGATGTAAATCGAGGAAGACCGGAGTGGTGAAAGATGTTGGCAACAACTGGATGAGCAACGGAATGGCCGAGGAGATGGCGATTGAAGTGAGAACGCGAGTCAGTCAGTCAGGTCGATTTTATTAGCGGAATTGAAATGAAAAGATGAAGCGGCATGTGCTCACATCATGCCCACTTGTTGGCTAATACCGCTTCCTCCATTATCATTTTGAATAAAGTTCTATCAGGAGGAAACGCACACGGACTACTTCCACATTATGACAATAATAGTCCGGACCAGTCAAAATGAGTTAAAGAGGGGAAAAAAGTAAGAGCACATCTACCGTTCATTGTGCATAAACCTCTTGCGTCCTAAATAAGGCCGTGTTAAAAGTAGGGGGCGGTTTCAGTATGAGCGGCTGCTACGGTATCAGGACACGACAAATAAGCAACCCCGGTAGAGAGTGTGAAAGTCGTTCTTTCGAGTAAAAGACTGTCCAAACCAAACGAGACATCCCTTCTTGCTGCAACAGGAATGTATTCCATACCGCACAATCCGATAATTGCCTCCTCGTACATTTGTGCATTTCTCAATACAAATCATCATTGCCCACAAAAATATTACCATACAGTAGCGTTGTAGCAATATTTGCTTCCTTTTCTTTGGAACAAAATACAATTTTCTGCCGGAAGAATGGGCAAAAAAGCCTGGAGGCGCAGTACTTTACCCCAGAGACAAGAACTGAACTTAATATGGTTTCTCGATTGTGCTAGAATGAATTGACGGAAAAAGATTCAAGGTCCACTACCACTGAACTAACGTGTTCTGTTCTTCCCCAATCAACCTTTTACTGCTGTTCCACTCATTATAACATGCCGGCCTACAGGGTGGTGAGGATTTATTAATCAAAATGCATGCTAATGATATTAAGTATCAATAATAGCAGTTATGAATCACAAAGCGAAACAACTGTTCCGCCGGAAGAGTACGAACCTCGCAGCCCCAGACGCTCAGGCAGCGCCCACCGGACCAAATCGAAAGCTCAACCGTCCAGTGCTTCATTTCCTGCACTTTCAATTAATTTTTCTGCAGTAGGAAATAGGAGGCAATGGGTCCTAGATGCGGGCAAGTGGCCCTTGAAGCTTGGAAAAGTGAGGTTGGGAAAATGGGACGAGAGTGGCGCTGAAAAGGCACTTTTGTCAGGGAGAGAGGCAAGAGAGGAGAGGGAGGGTAGAGGTGTGTGAAACGGTGGTAAGCTATGCGCAGAGGAGGCGGACTAATGTTAGATAGATCATTAAGATGCAAGAATTATGATTTGCTGAATGCAAAATCGAGTCCCGTTTGCCTGATACTACTGCCCACTTTTATTTCCCAACGTCGCTGAGTTCGGGGCGAGTAGTGACACGGTTGCTTTTGTAAGCGCGAGCGGTCTGTGGTGGGGGTTGTGGGATCGCAGTGTGTGTGCTGGGTTGTGTTTGTATGCTTGGGCTCCGGGCCCCGCCGCTTTGCAGTGACTTCGCTTTTCGGGCTTCGTCTTTCAAGTCTTCTGCCTCTCTACTAAACACAGCGAAAGTCTTCAGCGGGTAGCGGTTGGCAGAGAGCATCAATCCACTGAAATAACACGGGTATTGGCCGAAGGGAAGCTTCCTCGGGCCTAACGGTCAGTGGAGTGTTTCAAAGCGGGTCCATCTAAAGCAGAATGACGTTGTTGGCACCCATTTTTGACAAGCGCCAATGGGAGGCTGGATTAGGTGATTTGTGCATCCCGAACACCGAGATAGTGAAAATGGGTGGTTTACACACAGCGGTCTCACAAACAGTCACACCACTCCGACCGTAAAAGTTAAGGCCAGCATTCCGAACTCCTCTTGCTTCTGTTCCTGAGCGTAAGAGGGCCGGAGCATGGAGCAGAGAAGAGGCAGGGAGCGGAGTCAACCTCGAGCTGGCGATCGCCCGCATTCACGAGAAAATTCGTCATACCGTATAAATAAAGGAGTGACTACGACATCTGACCACATGGACGTCGAGGGTTATATGGGTTAGCCCTATTTCTCAAAAAGTCCAAGACACGACCAATGCATCAATGCTTCCGGGATGAGGGTGCCAATCCTTGAACATTTCACCTACTCTCCTTGTTAAGCCAACACCTCATCGTTTCTGCTGTTAACCATATGCACTGTTCCTCCTGCCTCAGGTCGGTTCAAACGATATTTTACTTTACTGCGCACTTTACTTCCACGCTTCGTCGCTCCCACACACAGTCGGTTTACGAAAGGAGAAATTGCCACCGCTACGGCGACCGGGCAAGTCAGCGTTAGAGCATAGAGTAGACACAATGGAAAGAGGCATCACTGACAACGCCTACCTGTTCCTCATATAAACTCATGCTGTCCAGAGGAGCAGGGCACGCGTCAACTCCGAGGATGGTTCAAGTCGCCCTACAGAGCTCCACTGGTCAACTGTGATTGCTTGTCAGGTTGATGAGTTTTATCACGACTGACGTCTTCTCAATTGACATTCGGCATCCCACTCAGTAACAATGGACGACAATCAGTGTATGTCCTCAGACCATTTACAAACGAAAGCAATTTAATCGAAGCCTCTTATTCTTGACCTGAAAACTCGCGCACACCCTCTGAGTTGACGGTCCCAGCCGGCTGAGTGAAGACGGGGAGAAGATGGCTGTCTAGGTTGGAGAAGGAAGGAGAATCTACGAGTCGGTCGGAGAACAATTGTACAGGAGTGGTGGAAAAGTGAGTGAGCGTGGAATAGCGAACTGCCTGGTAATAACTGCTTGCCCACAACCCTCCGTCATCACGAAACAATGTCGACAACTTCTGCTCCCATTACCATTGCTTTCAGCTATGCACCACTTCGTGGAGCTCTTCCAATGCTCAGTGCACCGTGCAAAACCTTTGCACCAACACTAACGCTTTCTACCCTTAAAAATCTTCTTCTCAAATTTCGACTCCCTCTTACTTCCTACCTCCCATCCTGCACCAGCCTCTTTACTCATAGTGGTGGATGGAACTGTGGATTAGGCTACTGCTACCGCGACAATTTCAACCCATCTCAGCCAAGAAGAAGAAAGGGGAGAGGACAGGCTTTGTCTCAGAGGCCTGGGATCGAATGTACCTTTCGGCAGTACATGTGAAAACGGTTAGTGGTCCTAGGAGTCATGTAGATGAATAATGCGAGTGAAGGCAAGCTACACATTGAGACGGCAGTTTCATGGCTCGGCGTTTCCCTAACTTCTTTGAAAACAAGTTCGAAGCACGTTTGAAGTATTTTGCTTATCTACGCAAGATCATCTTGTTTACCTCTGTATAACATGGAGGTTAGAAAGTTCGTCACTGCGTTCAGCGACAAGGATTCTTCTACATAGATGAAACTATCTCTATTCACAGCGGAACCGACATTTGCTCGCATTCTCAATCAGACACGAGGAACATCTCCCAGATTTGTGTTCTCTTCTGCGTGCTCCATTCCACCATTACGCGTGTGAGGCGATCACATTCTCCGCGAGAATGCGCGTTGCATATTTTCGCTCTCCACTGCGTCCCCTGCCAGAACCTCTACACCAGGCAAAAGGTCCTCGAGATTGCATGGGGGCGATGAGGAACCAACCCTGAGAGGTTACATGAGTCGGCAATACAACTGACGAACCTTAATTAAAAAACATTTTCCTTGAACCACCTCCGGCGTTGGTGAATGGATCCACAACGTAACACAGCCACTGTCACTTCATGTGCGATTTCATACCCACATCACTCCCTCTCCCACCTCTCACACTTAACACAAGCGCCGCTCACACTCGACGCAAGCGCACACCGCACAAGAGAAAGCAATTTAAAAGGAGCAAAGCAAAGCAATTCGGGAATCATTGTGCAACATACTCATTGCACCAAATAAGCCACTTAAATTCCTTTAGAAAATAGAGCTTATGACAGTCCAGCAACCCATCTTTAATCCGATGAGCCTCAGGGGCTTTAGTTGACGGCTTCCTCGTTCAGTTATGACGTGAGGCGTCTAGTCGAGGGTGTGAAATTCCTCTTCCGAGAAAAAACTTTCCAAACTAAACAGAGACTATTCTTACAAAAGGATATATTCCAGCATTAAACCCTATTATTACCACTCTCACACTTTTTGCGATTCGTCATACACATCATCACTGCTTCCTTTCTCTTTGTGGAACAAAATTACTGTGTTGGAAGAATGGTCAAAGGACCTGGAGAAATACCTTACCAACACAAACTGAACTTACTTGTCTCTCACTTGCCCGCTATGATTTGACAACTCTCGAACTATAATGAGTTTTCGACGAACAAAATTACACGTCCAACTCAGTAAACTATTTATTCTCCCCTTCCAACGAACTCTGCGCCACGTCCCACGCATTATTAACTGTCACGCACAGAGGTGGTGAGGATTTGTGAGAAAAACATTTTTTGGCAAATAGGAAGTATCGAGAATAGGCAAATTAAACACTCACAAAGTAAAACACTGTTGTCGAAGAGTACGAATATAACTTGTGACTCGTGGCTATGCCTGCCTGTTTGGTTGGAGCAGGCAAGGTAAGGAGTCAGCAATGTTTCACGAAAGCCTGCAAGTTGAACATTATGGCGTTAGAGCGGCCTCCATCGGAAGGACTATATTCACGGCCGCAAATGAGTCTATCAACTTATTTCGCGTGTCAGTATTTGTGACAATTCAATCGGTCCATCCCACCGTGCTAAATGTTTCCTCGGTATGATGTCCCAAAGAGCAGAAAATGCACACTTTTGAGTGGGAGGGAAAAACTTCCACGCCGTCCATCTGTTTGATTGCAAACGAAGCTTTAAAGGAGTTAGTTTTGCTGAGTTGAACTAGTGAGAATACTGGGGCAAAATATTTTGACTCGACTGTAAATACTGTCGCAAAAACTCTCTTGACGCTGGCAAATAGCGTAACCAAAACGGTCATCCATGCAGGACATGGATAAAGCTAACCCTTCCCGTGGAATGACATTTTACCCCAACACTTCATTTGTGCAGTGTTTCAGACAGTTGGCGAAGAATGACAAAGTGGAAATCGTATATTCATAAAAGACTTGAAGCGTTTGACCTAGGAAATATTGATTGGCGTCTTTTAAAACTCATCTTCCGACGATGGGCAATGCACGTTCATCCCAGGAGACAGTCCTGAATCTCATAGTCGACGCGAGGTTGTCACGTCGCTGTGGCAAGAAGTGGAAGCGTCTCCTGAGAAGGAGGAATCTCTTATAGCGCCGAATCCCGAAAAACCTCTTCAATCACCATGACCGGTTAAGGACCGAAAGGTGCTTGACACATCGGATGGTAAAAATCAAACCGAAATTGCACCTTGCGTTTGTCGGCCACCAAGGAAATACTGTGCAAACAGTAGAAAACGCCCTCGACAAAAACAAAAGCCGTCTCATACCCCCGCCGCCCAAAAAAAGCCTCTCTCAGCATTTCCAGACTGCAAATTGTGACCATCTGGCCACGTGAAGATTTCGCCACCGAAAGGTCCGTTCAGGCGGGCAGAAGCACGCTGGAGCGCACAGCCCACGCAAATGCCAAATGCGAAGAGCTGTGGAAATAGCAGCCATTGCGCCCGGCACACCAGTGTATGGAATATAAAAAATGTGGTCATGACATATTGGAACAGCAACATTATGAGAGTATGCCAACTGAGTCGGAATGCCCTAAAGCAGGTGGGGATTACGTCACGATGATTTGAGATCTGGTGGGTCACTAGTAAGCGCACACAAGCGCTTGCAGAGCCAGCGTGCCATCGACAGTAGGTAGCCAGAAGGCGTTTGAAGAGAAGGCGGAGCAGGGGGATTTGCCAGAGGAACAGTTGGCACGGAAAAAAGAAGTTGACCGGATCACATCACCTCCAAAAGGTCCGTCACAACTGGGGATGCAGTGCGCCTAAGCGTAGACGCATGGAGGGAAGTGTTGGAACCAGTTGGAGGAGAGGAATATTCCTTCACCGAGGAAGTGCTAAAGGAAAGAACTGAAGTAATATCAGAAGAGGAGGAGGAGAATTATGACCGGTGAAATGGCTGAGGCTCGAGTGACCCCACAAACGAAAAATTTGACACCTGAAGAGAAAGATGGAGAAACTTGATAAAATTGCTGCTTACCTTAGTTGCAAGACGAAGAAACGGAGATAATTTGACAGAGTGGCAGGTTGAACAATTAATTGATTGACTACTCCCCCATCAGTATAGTTTAACCGTCCAATGCATGACATTGTTTGTGTACATTATTCTTCCTGATTTCATAAATACATTCGAAATAGCGAGTGGAGAGCATTTTGCGGTGGGAGAAAAGGACAGAGTAAATGCAAACTTTGTGGATCGTTTGAGGGGTATCAGCGCCCCATGAGTCACGTGACTTCCCTCGAGAATCCCGATTCCCACCAGAACAGAAAGCTCTACCTCCTTCTCCCTCACTTCTAACCACACTGGCACACTTTCTCCTCATGAAATTATTTCAAATTGCCGCGGATGATGTCTGTGTTAAGCCGACGATGTTGAGTACAATTTATATTATCGCAACAAGAAGTAAGGCTAAATGGGTGTCAATTTACGTCCTCTTCCCATGTGTAAGGGAGGATGGATGCACACTGAAATAAAGAGAACGGAACCGAGGGAGTGCGGGTTGGCGCATCTTGCTAGTGGGTAATGGTTGGGATACCTTTTTCGTAATGGCTGGCTTGCACAATTGGTTTCCTGGCTTTCTCCCGTTCGCCCAACCTCATCGCTCGACCCTTGCAAAGTCCCTCCGTCGGTCTGGTTTCTAAATGACTTGGCTTCGCTAGGATTGTGGGGCGGCGGAGAAGTCTTTAGCCTGTCAGAAGTGCAGTGCCGTGTGACTGGGCCTTCTCAAAAGCATGGAAAGGCAGGGCGGGTCAAGGTAAAGCATGAAGGGAGAGGCAAGACACGGGAGGCAAGAGGGGTCAGCTTGTGTGCTATCATTTGTCCAGTTTAGGGTTGGGAAGCACGACGGGAAACATAGGAGGTCTCAGATAATCAGTCTGTCGTCAGTGGACTTTGGCTTTGCTTATGTTCGCTTCCTAACTTCTCTCATCTTCAACACAAACGTGGCCGATAGACGATAGGCATTCACCTGAGCTCCCCTTCATGTCTCCATTCTCTGATTGACAGTTCCGAGTTGCTCACCTCCTCTTCAAACTCGAGGATAATCTTCACTCCGTCCTTTCCGTTTGCTCCACTCCATTGACAAACACGTAAGTCCACCACATTCACAGCACGATGTTTGTTTCCCAAACGGGGAGCTCTAATGCGTCCATTGCCTGAGTCTTCGAGATTGCGGTTCTGCCTCCAAAGGTTAAATGAATGGGCATGCAACGGACAATATTTGGTCAAAATCGTTGCTTACGACACAACACTGCTACATATTATGCACTATCATCTGGCATCGCTGCTCCTCCGGCTGTCCTACCCCACCCGCGCAATTACCCTGGTTCTTAATGCGCCGTCCTTGCTGTCAGCCGTATAATATCTGACACTTATGTGGTACGAATTATGAGGTAGCGGTGATGCAAGCATTTGTGACAGGTCTGCTGTCAGATGACAATTGACAAAACTAGTGCCATCTCGTTCTGACCACGTACTTTGTACGTCTAACTAATGATCCAAAACATGCCTCCCATCGCATTCTCTTATAATCAGCTTCCACTTTCGTCACCGTTTTACCCTTTCCTTTTATAATTACCTCTGTCATTTCTCATCTCTCTACCTTCACAAATGCTCCTTCTCAAGACCCCCTGGCCCACATGGAACTTTATCCACTGCGATTGGTCAAATGAGCTAGGGGAGCCCGAGGACTGCGCAGCGGACAGCATGTCATCTCATCTTCATACCACCAAAGTGGCTCGCCTTCCTTCCCACTCTTCGTTTTGACAGCCTATTCCTTTACCACACGCAAAAGAATACGATAAAAAGCTACTGTACTGCCGTTTTCTTCATTCCTACACCTCCAAGCACGTGTTACTGTGGTGGAGAAGCAGTTGGAAGGGGCAGGCCTGAAAGCCTCTCTCACGCAACATGAGTTAGGAAGCAGCAGAAAAAAGTGGTGAGCTGGAAGTTGATGAAGATGTCAGTCAGAGTTGACCAGTGATCTCGTGAGGGACCAGGCTGCCCGAAGCTGACGGCTGGTCTCAACTTTAACTGTCTGCATAATCAAGTGCAGCTCCTCTGTACAGCCTGAGTAGCAGTCAACAGAAGCTGACCGACGTTTGGGCCTACTTAAGGCTTCATCACACGACTTGCGTCGGTTAAATCAAGTGGGCGCTTAAATTGACGCTTGTCAATTCGTGGATATGCCAGCTGAATGGGAGTCGCTGTCTGTGCAGTCTCTACTCCACTGGTACCGCCTCGACGCACCAGTGGCCATTTTCCTCTGCATTCGATATGTCTGAAAGCATGGCTTCATTTGAGTACCACAACCGCTGGTGTAGATGGTCAGTGATGAGTGTTTCGGTGATGAAGCCTTCCTCCTCTGACGAAGAGAAGGTCCAATCTTAGTCTACCAGGTGCATAGATCACGGAAGGTGCAACCCTCGTCCATTCACTTCAACCTTCTACACGGTATCGCATCAGCATCGCCCCTACGTCGTCTGGAATTCACTTTGACGGAAGCAGCTGAGGTCGTCTTCTTTCATTGTCCACACCACAACTAGTAAAACAGTGACGTTGCAGTCCATTTTCTCTTCAGAGCCTCGTTTACCGTGCAGGTTTGCTTCACGAGACTCGGACAGCCCACTTGGGGTGGAGAGTGAGTGCAACCAATGGTCGCTCTACCTCCTTTGGGTCGGAACGTGAAATAGCGAGGTGTGGCGTATGTTTGAAGCAACAACTCCTCGCCTCCGACTGCCTCTCTGCAACTCCTCAATCCGATATCGGCGACTGCGACGAGGGAAGGTATCTTGAAAGCTGATGTGAAAGCTGTAGAAGGAAGTCTTCTTGGAAAAGAAATGTTGGAGTAAAGACGAATCTCTAGTCGGCGAAGGAAACATGGGGCGAGGAAGAAGAGAAGAGTGAGTAGACGAAGAACAGCCAATTGCCCCCAATGCGGCGTATGCCGTTGTACTTCAGGAATGCTACTATTCACCCACCGACCACAAACCGACAGGCTACAGCTTCCAAACTCATGAGACACATGCTCGCACAGCCCTCCCTCACTGCGGCAACTGCCAATCTTTCTCCCCCAAAACTGATGCTTACAACTCGGTACGACTTCGTCGAGTTGGCCGACACTCATCCTACTTGACGCCTTTTGCACACACCAACGCTTTCTTCACGCATAAGTCTCCTTTAACTCCAACTCGCCTGCCTCATTTCTGCGTTGACGAACTTCTCCAGTGCCTTCCGAGCTTATCAGGTCTTCTGTATCGTCATGGGGCGGAAGATGTCTGGCCAGAAGTGATCGTTTGTCAGAGCTGACGGTTGCTCCATTTCAGTAATTAGGCGATCGGTGAGTAATAGCGTTGGTTACGTTGTTCTCACTTTTCCTCGTCCCCCACCTGAAGGACGTGTTGCTGCGGTGGAACAGGAGTAAAAACGTGTGGCAGTTAGTTGAAACAATGAATGTCGTCTCTGCGATTTTAACAAAGATTTTATTTATTGGACTACGATGTCTCAGAGTGACATATTTGGGAAAGAGGACGAGGTGAAGGAGGATGAAGGGGTGCAATGGAAAATACTTCACATCCCCTTTAAAAAATCCTCTGCACAGGCACCTGATCCCATCTCCGGATACGACGCCGTCCAGCCGAATTCAACACGTCCAGACTAAACCTGTGGTCCGCGTCGGTGTCATACACCCATTTTCTCTGGTCCACTGGCGAGTTCTGCCGAAACACTTTTCTCTCCATTTCCTCCACTGTTCCGTCATCTGCGCCTCTGCCTCCCTCACATGCGGGCCTCACTGAGCCGGTGAAACCGCAAAAATGTGTGCTGATCGGTCTGCTCTTCGAAACCTTCGACTTGCTTACTCATGGCCGTACGGTTCCACATAGGCAACTGCTACAGGCAACGAAGGGAAGTCAGGCCTGAAATTTGGACTTTAAGTCCAAATTTTAACCATCCGTGTCCTAGGGGGTCTGAAATTCTCAGATTTTTGAGTTTAACGTACAACCCTCTAGGTCAGGAGTAAGAAAAGTCACATCTCTCATTCAGTCATCCTGCCCCATCGTGAACTTATTTGTGGTGGCTTGTTAGGCGCAGTGAGCAGCCTTCTCGGCCCCTTCACGTCTTCCACTCACGCTTCCACTCTGCAATGCAGCCAAAGTGGTGACGAATGTCGTGAATGCGAGGGAAGCGAGAGGAGTGGAGCTGTCAACAGAAGTGAAGGAAAGACATTCACCTTGCGGACACACTGGAGTGAAGAACGACTGACTCGTGCTTGTCACACGACTAACTGTTGAGTCTATGCGTGCAACTGTCATCTCCATCAGGGAGCCATGGATCACGAGGAGTTCTGATTTGCTTCGAGGCTACCGTAAAGGTGAGCTCATGCCTCACGCGCTTCCATGTGTGATTTTATGCACGTCAAATAATCAGTGGTGTCGTCGAGTGTCCCACACACCTCCAAGTAGGTGCTGAACAATCGTCCATCACACCCGTCACCACTTCTTAACGTGTGCTTCGTCCAACTATCCCATGGCGTCGCATGTGAATAATAGGTGTGAGATATCTCGATGAGAGGGAGTCGACTGCTAGACGGCGCCCCTCGAAGGCGACCTCAGAATGCCAACCAAAGTCATTTAATCGCGACTCGTATTGTTTCACCTAGATTCCCTGAAATATACACTACACTGCGTTTATCCACAACTCTAAATCTGGTTCTGTCACACATAATTTGTATGATGTACCTCTAGTCCATAAACAATTTGAGGAATGCGCGTGTTCTTGGACAACGTGTTTCCGTCTCATTCGCAAAAAAGATGGCTGATTAGGGAATTATGCCACCGGTACTTGCGGCTACCGGGGTGAGTTGAGGTTAGCCAGCAACCAACTATTTTGTCTTAACTATCAGCCCAGTTCTACACATCTATGCGGGGAATCTTATGGTTGATAGACTGGGGTTTATCAAGTCTGCCATATTCCTTCCATTGCACAGAAATAATAGACCTAGGTCAATTGCGAAGAGAACACCAGGCGAGTCGGCTTAGTGCGGTAGAGGGACGCAAAGGGTTTTGGCAGGCGATAAAGGGGCGCAGGGCAAGGCATGCCAACCCCGTCGTGTGAAAGTCGGTCTGGATTTAGAGCAGGGATCGGTGAGTGAATGAATTGCACCTAGTTGAGCTGCGGTGAAGTGGACTCAACAAGAGACTATAAAATTTGGTTGAAAGGGCTATGCTAGGCGACTGACCGCGCAATGTGCTACTTCTTCCATGACCAGCTTCTTTCTCCACTGCTCGCAACGAAATGGAACCTTTCCACTGCTTAAATCTTCTCCCCAATAAGGACATCTCACCGCCCGAGAGGAATTACCAAACGAACTAGTGTTGGTGTTCATCGCATTTGAACCGTTTCATCTGACCGAGCAGAACTTGGATAAGTGGAACTACTGCATGCAACATGGGAGTCAGAGGGAAACACTAAATCATAAGGAAACCCAGATTCTTCCGAGATACGAGATGAAGAGAAGTGGCAAATTAGTTACTCACACCATTTTTCCTCACGGACCTGTTACAACGTCGAGCGGGAGTTGATGCCACATTTAAGTGGCATCCAAAGTCCTCGACGGAGAGAAAAGTTTGATGTCGTTATGCCGGAACTCCGTGTTGGACCATGCGACAGATCTTCGCGTGGGCGGAGAGGTTACTGAAAACAGAGCTGCTGTGGTCCCACCCAAATACCTATCACAGCAGATGGCCGCAATCCATCAGTTAAGCCTTTGAGACTGCTGCTTGCATCAGGACTCGCGGTTGGACAGTACCTTCACTCACAAGTACACCAGCAAGAGGCGCAGTCCACGATGAGAGATAAGTACAAGGTGAGTGATAAGAGTTGGTAAATAGCCACTCGAGCCTCCTTTGTTCATATTCTTCCGGACGAAATTTGTTTGCACTACAGATAAGGAGGGGAGATTAATACTTAAGTCTCACACGACTTCTGTGTTGGGCAGTGAAGATTTGCATGACTAATTCCAAAAGAATTGCGAGTAGGAAACGTGGGAATTATTGTGAAAATAGTTAATTCTTATGAGAATATGTCAATTTGTTCAGCACTTAGGCATTTCCTACCGGACCGAAGAAACCGCCGACTAAAGGCTCTGAGGACACTCGGACTAAAGTAAGTAGTAAGTTGTAAGTTTCATTTCCAGAGGATTTTAAGCAGCTTATTTGATGCAATGAGTGTTTCCACTTTGCTATCAAGGCCTGCCTTCATTTTGCCCTCTTTTAAATTCCTTTTTCTTTGACATGGTTTCATAGCACATGCCCTTCCTTGTAAATCACAATTTTGGGAAATAATAAGAAGTAAGTACGATATAGCATCTCAGGTGTGGTGAGTGAGCGCATGCAATTTAATTCTCACACTTCCATTTCCGCTGCCTAATCCCCGAGGACGGTAGTTCATGATGCTCTCGATGTAAAATCAATTTGTGCCTCTCCTTTTAAAGAAGTGTTTTTGCAAAAAAATTCACCAATTATTACTTCCCTTTTCGTAACTCGTGTATTTTCACAGCGCCACGCCTTTACGCGGTGGTAATTAAGCATCCTGAAAGTGTGATGCAAAGGGCTTCCGTTCACGCTCTCCGCCACTTTCCTCGTCCCCACGGGCTGCCAAGACCACTTTCCCGCAGAAGACGTGGCAATGCAGCAAATGGTGAGAAACGTGTTTCCACAGATTTTTCACGTAGAACAGGGGGTGCAGTGGAGCAGAACTCGTCAGTGGATCGGAGAAGTAGGCATCATGACAGCGACGAGAGCGATTGAGTTGAGAAGTGTTGAAGTCGGCTGGACCGGGTCGCTTCCGAAGGTGCGTTAGTCGGGATGTGATTCCGAAGATTTCCACTGATCCCCCTTTCCTCGTTCTCTTTCTCCTACGTGACTTTGCAGCATCACAGTCAACAAATAAAATCATCGTTACATCAGAGAGACAATGTTGTATTGTTTCAACTAACTACTCTTCATTTTCAACTCCTGGCTCCACCGAAGTAAAACGCACTTGGAGGTGGGAAACGAGGAAAAATGAAAAACAACGCAACCGGCACTCTTTCAGTTTATAATCACGTTTGGGTTCAACACAGGTTTCCTGGGATGGTATTCTTTCCTAGTTAACCGCCTTACTTCCTCCCGACTTCGAACTCTCCACATTTATGCAACAAATGGACGAAAGTACGGCCCAAAATATTGGCGGGACACAGGTGGGGAATGGTGCGTGTCGTGTGGGATGTGTGGAAAGAAGGCGAGTCACCTTGGTGGGATGGGGATGAGAGAGAGGGGCATAGCGACCAGGGGATAAGCCACGTTTACCGAAGATGGACTCATTCTCTCTTCATTAAGCTGTTCTGCTAGCAGTGTGTGCAATTTCATTTGGGCGTGCCAAATAGTCTTGTCTGTTGCCATGAGTAAGGGGGAAGAGAGGAGTGAAGTGGTGTGATTTGTTTTCGTAGTGGGATAAAAGAGGGAGAAAAATCTAAAGCAATGAAGTACCACCTCAAAAGAAGGTGGGAATGAGGACACAGCCATGAATCTCCTCGTCTACTATACTATCGAACAAGGGTTGACGCTTCAAAATTTATGCAGCTGAGGCCGAGTTTCGGTAAGCCGAAACCGACAAGAATGACAGCGTGCTGGTTGTGGTGCCATGGCATGCCGTATTCGGCAAATAGTGTTTCAGTTGAAGGCTATGTATTAAACGGAACACCCGGGTCGTCTAAAGTTGGCTATAGCCATGATTCCGAGGCTGATGCAAATGACGCCACCAAGCAGCCGTTTAGGCTGATGCAGAAAACAAAGAGAGGCCTGGTAATTCAGTTTTTCAAAGATGCTACTTCCGAAGATGACGCGGGATTTAGCCGTTTCGCACCAGATTATATGCACAGATTCTACATAGGGCGGTTAAAAATGGCTGGCATGGGAGCAGACGAACAAAGAGTTTGGTTGGCGGATTGAAGTTGTTTTGTGGCAATCACGGTTTTCTAGTCACATGTTTTATATTTCGGTGCTTATTAATCTACTTTAAGTGCAAAATGAGTTGTTAACCCCACCTCTGAACAGACAAATTGTGCTTGGGATTACACCAACAGGCATCCGTATTCACACCCTACTTAATAATTTGGTGAGTAAAAATGGGTTATCGGTGAGCCAAATGACCCTTATCCTGAGGGTGCTCAAATATGGGTGCTTTCACCCCAATTTTTGGTCATATGATTAACAGTCTCATTATCATTATTATAGTATTATACGTACCCACCCATCGGATATTTGAAGACGCTTTTACGACGCCTCTCATATGCCTATTCAGATTGCCAACTTTAAATCATTCGTTTCCTTTAAAGTCATTTCCTATATTCTTAATCTCTAAACGTTAGCGTATTTCGTTACCAGGAAGAATTCTTTTACACTACAGTTTACATTTTTGTTCTCATTTTGGTCATTCTTGTGTAGCCATCGAAGTCAGCAAAATCTCTCCTATGTCTGTTCAGTGGCGGAAATTACGAACCGCCTGATAAGCTTAGAATTACGGATAAAAAAGTGTCCGCTAGATTTAAGAAAGGCATATTTGGCACCCGTGTGAGCGATGCAAGGTTAGACGACGAGTTCTTCGTGTTGTGGGAAACGCGTGCGTCATTTTGGCATGACTGGTTATTGCGGGGGCATCTGCGGAGGCAGACTCCTTGTGAGAATGACTGGATGATGCCTTACGATAACCAGTATTGCTTCTTCTTACTGCTCACCTTCCTGAGAAGACCATCCATGGTAGGTGTGAAGGATTTTCATCTGAGTGGGACAAGGAGTCGTTTTCATTTCCATCACACACACTGACTATCACGTTCTCTTCAATTGGTTTCTCAACTTACTCGCCTCTGCTGCCCTCGTCCACGCTGCTGTGAGAGGAGAGGAATGGAGAGGAGTGGAGGGGAGCGAGGTGGGTAGAGTGAGAAAGAGAGAGCGAGGAATTACACAGATGTTGTAGTCACATGTTTTATATTTCGGTGCTTATTAATCTACTTTAAGTGCAAAATGAGTTGTTGCTTGGGATTACACCAAGAGGCACCCGTTTGGGAAACAAACATCGTGCTGTGAATGTGGTGGACTCACGTGTTTGTCAATGGAGTGGAGCAAACGGAAAGGACGGAGTGAAGATTATCCTCGAGTTTGAAGAGAAGGTGAGCAACTCGGTACTGTCAATCAGAGAATGGAGACATGAAGGGGAGCTCAGGTGAATGCCTATCGTCTATCGGCCACGTTTATGTGTTGAAGATGAGAGAAGTCAGGAAGGCGACGATGACAGACTGATTATCTGAGACCTGCTATGTTTCCCGTCGTGCTTCCCAACCCTAAACTGGACAAATGACAGCACACAAGCTGACCCCTCTTGCCTCCCTTGTCTTGCCTCTCCCTTCATGCTTTACCTTGACCCGCCCTGCCTTTCCATGCTCCCAGTCACACGGCACTGCATGACAGGCTAAAGACTTCTCCGCCACCCCACAATCCTAGCGAAGCCAAGTCATTTGAACCAAACCGAAGGAGGGACTTTGCAAGGGTCGAGCGAGAGGGTGAACGGGAGAAAGCCAGGAAACCAATTGTGCAAGCCAGCATTACGAAAAGGTATCCCAACCCATTACCACTAGCAAGATGCGCCAACCCCTCCCTCCTCCGTCTCCTTTATTCAGTGTGCATCCATCCTCCTACACATGGGAAGAGGCCGTAAATTGACACCCATTTAGCCTTACTTCTTGTTGACTCAGTCGGTTAACACAGACATCATCGCGGCAATTGAAATAATTCATGAGGAGAAAGTGCCAGTGTGGTGAGAAGTGAGGGAGAAGGAGGTAGAGCTTTCTGTTCTGGTGGGAATCGGGATTCTCGAGGGAAGTCACGTGACTCATGGGGCGCTGATACCCCTCAAACGATCCACAAAGTTTGCATTTACTCTGTCCTTTTCTCCCACCCAAAATGCTCTCCACTCGCTATTTCGAAGGTATTTATGAAATCAGGAAGAATAATGTACACAAACAATGTCATGCATCGGACGTTAACTATACTGATGGGGAAGTAGTCAATCAATTAATTGTTCAGCTGCCACTCTATCAAACTTCTCTTCGTTTCTCGTCTTGCAACTAGGTAAGCAACAATTTTATCAAGTTCTCCATCTTTCTCTTCAGGTGTCAAATTTCCGTCGTGGGTCACTCTCATCAGCCATTCCAACCACTCATAATTCACCTCCCCCTCTTCTCATATTACTTTAGTTCTTTCCTGGGGCACTTTCTCAGTGAAGGAATATTCCTCTCCTCCAACTGGTCCAACACTTCCCTCCATGCGTCTACGCTTGGGTGGACTGCATCCCCAGTTGTGACGGACCTTTGAAGGTGATGTGATCCGGTCAACTTCTTTTTCCGTGCCAACTGTCCTCCTGGCAAATCCCCCACTCCGCCTTCTCTCAAACGCCTTCTTGGCTACCACTGTCGATGGGACGCTGGCTCTGCAAGCGCTTGTGTGCGCTGCTAGTGACCCACCAGATCTCATCATCGTGACGTAATCCCAACCTGCTTTAGGGCATTCCGACTCAGTTGGCATACTCCTCATAATGTTCTCTTCCAATATGTCATGACCATTTTTATATTCCATACACTGTGTGCCGGCGCAATTGCTGCTATTTCCACAGCTCTGCGCATTTGGCATTTGCGTGGCTGTGCGCTCAGTGCTTCTGCCCGCCTGAACGGACCTTTCGGTGGCGAAATCTTCACGTGGCCAGATGGTCACAATTTGCAGTCTGGAAATGCTGAGAGAGGCTTTTGCGGCGGGGGTGTGAGAGGCTTTTTGTTTGTCGACGGTTTTCTACTGTTTGCACAGTAGTTTCCTTGGTGGCGACAACGCAAGGTGCAATTTCGGTGATTTTTACCTCCGATGTGTCAAGCACCTTGGTCCTTAACCGGTCATGGGGATTGAAGAGGTTTTCGGGATCGGCGCTATAAGACTTCCTCCTTCTCAGAAGACGCTTTTACTTCTGCCACAGCGACGTGACAACCTCGCGTCGACTATGAGATTCAGACTTGCTCCTGGATGAGCGTGCATTGCCCATCGTCGGAAGATGAGTTTTAAAGACGCCAATCAATATTTCCTAGGTCAAACGCTTCAAGTGTTTATGAATATCGATTTCCCACTTGTCATTTCTTCGCCAACTGTCTGAAACACTGCACAAATGAAGTGTTGGGGTAAAATGTCATTCCATGGGAAGGGTTAGCTTTATCCATGTCCTGCATGGATGACCGTTTTGGTTGCGCTATTGCCAGCGTCAAGAGAGTTTTTGTGGCAATATTTACAGTCGAGTCAAAATATTTGCCCTATTCTCCACTACTTTCAATCAGCAAAACTAACTCATTTAAAGCTTCGTTGCATGCAATAGATGGACGGCGTGGAAGTTTTCCCTCCCACTCAAAAGTGTGCGTTTTCTGCTCTTTGGACATCACCCGAGGAACATTGAGCAAGGTGGGATGGACATGAATGCCACAAATGCTGAAACGCGAAATAAGTTGGCAGACTCATTAGAGGCCGCGAATATAGTCTTTCCGAAGGTTGGCGCTCTACGCCATAATGTTATACTTCCATTGATTACTCTCTCGCTCTCTCCCCACCCCAAGTGAGCTCTGATTCTGATGAGGCGAACCAGCAGAGAGAACGGACTGCGACGCTATTGCTTCACTAGTGTGGTATGACAGTGGAGAAGCAGAATATATCTTCAACATTTGCAAATCTCCTTCCATTTTTGGCGAGGTGGGTCCACTAGTCGGCATTCATGAGAGAATTGCAAAACTGCATCTTAAACTTCCTCTATTCAGTGGACGAAGGGCAGCGATAGAAACCGGACACGACGCTCCTACAGAAGAGTGAGAGAGTCGACCTCACTTGCGTGCGGCAAGACGAATTCCTGACGACATGGGGGTGGGGCTGACGCGATACCATGTAGGAATTTGACGTGAAGGGAGGAGGGTAGCACCTTCCGTGATGTACGCGCCTGGCAGACTAAGACAGGACCTTCTCTTCGCCAGAGGAGGAAGGCTTCACCACCCAACACTCACCGTTGAACATTTTGCATCACGTCTCCTTGGCAGAGAAAGTCGGTCACGAATTTCCTTCCAAGTTGCGTTCATGCAACTTCCCTCATCATTGCCACCGCGTCAGCACCTCTTTATAACACTTCACGCACCCTTACACGCCATGCAAAAAACATTTTCTGCTGATAATGTGCAATTACATAATGCTTAGTGGTACAACCGAAAAAAAAGTGGAGAACGAGAGGAGAAATGTGAGACGAAAGTTGGAGGAAGGGGAGAATTTGAAGCAGGAATAAAACAGAGGGAAAATACATGGCATTGTAAGAGTCGCTTCACCTGGCCAAGGCGGCTGCTGCGTGGCGAGTGTGTGCCGAAAGTGGGGGATGTTACGACAATATTGTTTGATGAGGCTCTTCAGAGTCTTCAAAATTCTCCTTGAGAAGTCGATAAGATTTACTCAGTCTACTTGGAGGCGATTCACATCCGCTTGCGAGGCAACTCTTCTTGCATTCAGGAGTAGAAGCATGTAGCTCTGCATTTCTATGATTTTGTGAAGAAGTGTTTCAAATTATACCATGACATTGCGTAAGTTTTTCTCAGTTATTTCGCCACTTTCCTCTTCTTCGCTATCGTCTGCGGGGACCTCATCGTCGCCGCCGTTGGCCGTAGAGGCGAAGCTTGAGCTGGACGTGTCTTCTGAGCTGATTGGACCATCCGTAATATCGAAACACGATAAAGGCGAGTGGTAGTAATGGAAAGGATATAAACCCGAAAACACAGCAAACGAGTTTTCATTCGCCCATTTTCGACATTCGTCTTTCCCTAACCTCCACTCGTTCTCTAACCCGAGTCACGAGTTTATTAGTTGTCATCCTGATTGGCTCTTGGGTGTCCGACCTGTCACCATCAGCCATCGAATACCAGCGACCTCCTAAAGGCCGACCATTCCAGTTCACTGTCATGGTTCGCCGCCGACGTTACGTACGGATATTTGTCGTCCTCGATCAGCTCAGTGGACACTGGAAACGTTAGGCAGTGGGGGAATGAGAGGCAGGTGAATTGGGTGCAGAAAGCGTTTGTACGTGTCTGAAAGCCGTCAAGTGGGGTGAGCGTCGGCCAACTTGACAAAGTCGTGCTGAGCTGTAAACAACAGTCTTAGAAGAGAAAGATTGGCAGTTGCCGCAGTGAAGGATTGCTGAGCAAGTAGTGTGTCCTATTAGTTTGGAGGCTGTTGGTTTTTGGTCGGTGGATGCGTCGTGACACCCCGCGTTGAGTGCAATTAGCTGTTCTCCGTCTACTCATTCACCCGCGTGTGGCAAGACAAAGTAGGGGCGAAATGGAGGCGTGGCTGATGCGACTCCGTGTGGACGGTTGAAGTAGGGGGAGGAAGGTTGCGACTGCCATGATGTAAGCACTTGACACACTGACTTGAACTTCTCTTCGGCAGGGGAGGAGAGCTTGGCCACCCCATACTCTCGCCACTGGGCACAGAAAGTCGGCCACGAATGTCCAAAATTCGCTGCGCACTATTAGCATTAGTTGGTCGGTGGTGTCCGAATGCGTGGCGACCTGTTCCTCGTCTCCCTGCGCTCTCCAATACTTGCTTTTGGAGAATCGTGTTATAATGTGGAAAAAGTTTCCGAAATTTGTGTGTTTGCATCTTCCTTATTCTACCATCGTACGCCCTCGTTGCAGTATTTCTTGACATTCTTGTTGTCTCTTCCGTTTGGCAGGTGTGTTAGCCATTTGGAGTTGTTTAATCACGCGAGTGATATTCACGCCCCCGGTAATGCTGATTACCCTCCAATGACGGTTTCGTTGACTATTGAGGCCTGACGAGGTGCGAGGTCTCTTGCCTTGTTTTCACTAATGCCTCGTTCTATTTGAGCTTTGTGTTTCGGTGTATAACAGGAAGAAAGTGTTGATTAATTTTCGCACTCTCATAAAGAAAGTCTGGCCTTGTTTGGTGGCAGCACAGCGAAGACTGCAATGTCCGATATCAAAGAGGTGGGAAGAGAACGGGAGACAGTTAATGCAGTGAAATGGATCAGTTGCCGCAAGCAGTTTCGTGAGCTGCACCTCTGAGAGGGAGGCACCTGATTCAGTGGTTGGACATGCTGAGCTAGGGACCTGGTGCAGGCAGCAGGTGACAATCGCTACACCGAATCCAGTTGGGTGAGAAGTTTTGCTATGGTCGTGTTCGCAGAAGTAATTCCACATCATCATCGGTGTTTCAGGTGGATCAGAGTCAAGGTCCTCGCCACAGAGAAAGGAGATTTGTGAAGCTGTTGGTAGGAGGAAGCGAGAAAACCAAGAAAAGCACTCGGCAACACCATCAAATCTCGTTACAGTGCATAACACCAATCGACTCTACGTCCGTTGACTTAGTTATTTAGAGTGTTACGTCTCCACTCTGAGCACAGAGTAGAAAAATCGGGACAATGGGTTCGCTGCGAAAAACAGCTCAGAGGCTTGTGAGCCATTAAGGTTGGGGGGAGTGGGGCGAGAGTGGCGGGGAGAGGCGCTGAAAGGGATTTCGCTGTGAGGCGTTTCACTTCACGCCGTCTGTGCAGAGAATGTCTATGGTGACATTCCTTCCCAAGTGTTGCCTTCAATGAAGATTTGCTTTCGCGAAGTTTCTGATGCAGAGGTAGATCACAACTCCTGATCTGGAACTGAACAATGCATCTCCTCTGACTTCTTTACACTGCCATATAAACAAGGACATATGGACAACACGGCTTTTCCGGAGATTGCTTGACAGCCAGCATTCTCGCACCACCAAGCTTAGATTGCACCAAGAAATGACGCTATGGAAAGTGACGTTCGCAACGCCTACTTGGTCGGAATTGGGGGAAGCCGCGTGGCCGAGCCTTAAATACGTCAAAATATCGGTCAGATTCTTTCGACCGCAGCTCAAACTGTCCACACGCGAAGGCACATGAGAGTTCAGCGGGTGGAGACCAGTCGTCATCTTCGAGTGATCCAGCCGCCTGCAAAGCTCACCGACAAACTGTGTCTTCTCCAAACTAAAACTCTGCTCACAACTTACTACATGAGCGATGTTCCATGCAGTTCTCAGAGGCTTGTTAATCTCTCTACCGACACGCGGGCAGAGCTTATGCCATGCAAACGAGCCGCAGAATGACGTTGTGTCTCGACACCCAGGTAGAAGCACAAGGTGGGGCCAAGACAGGACATTGACAGAAAACATTTGTTTTTCCGTTATCATTGCGCTGTTCAGAATACATCATTTGTCGTGATTACTGCGGTGAAAGTGACTCTTATTAATTATGCCATGCAAGGGGAAACTCACCATTTCAAACGAGTAGACTGAAGAAACGCCGTAAGGTGAAGCCTCAAGCTAGGAGATTCTCATGGCTGCCTCTTGGAACGTTTACAGTCTGACGGTGAGGAGGGCGGAGGAACGACTGACTTGTCCCCTAACATGAATATTCACCTTGGCAAGGAGGGCAGTGGGTGAGTGGAGACGTGACGAAGCGCAGAAGAGGAGACGCAGCCAACTCTTTTCATCGATGGCTCCACCACCTCACCAATCAAACAGCATCCACCTCCACTTCCCGTCTATGTCTCATCCAAAACAATAACATCAACTGCCTTCGCGATGCTGTAGCCAACCAAAGGCGTATCCTACGCCAATTCAAATAAAAGTTCCCACCTTCCTAAATAAACTCATATAGCCTTACCTCGTGTTCACTTTGTCGCTCAAGGCAGATATAACCGAGGGATTTGAAATAACTAATAAGAATGTGGTGGATAGTGAGGCGGAGGGGTCAGATCCTTCTATTTTGGTGGGAATCGCGACTCACGATGGTACTCGCCTGACTCATTGGGTGCTGATGCGCCTCCCGCGGTCTAGAAGGGTGGTATTCACCCTCCCATTTTCCCTCATTTAAAATGCGCTTGAGTCCTTCTTTCCAGTGCCTTGATTAATTCAGGTAGAATAATGTACACGTCCAAGCAATGTCATGGATGAGACGTTGATTGCAGCGACGACGAAGAAGTCTGTCCAGCACTTGTTCAACCGTGTTTCTATCATTATTTATCTTGTTTTTTCCGTCTTGAAACAGAGGAATTAACAATTTCAGCGCGTCCTTTGTCTTTCTTTTTCCGGTGTCTACGTTTTGTCGCGGGTGACTCTTCTCAGCCAATCCAACCATTCATGCTTCTTTCCTCTTCTGATGTTACTTTTCTCCTTTCCTGGAGCATTTCCTCAGTGAAGGAATATTCATTCTTCACCTCCAGGGTTTTGTGCTGTCTTGCACTCAGTCTTCTCGCTTGCTTGAACAGCCACCTCGGACGTGAAGTTAGTGTGTGGCTAAATAGTAATGACGGTTGGATTGGATATGTCCAAAGTTGTCTTTGTTGGAATATGCGAGCCATCCCTTGTCTGTTTTCGACTGTGTTCTCCGCTTAAACAGTCGTTTCCTGGGTGGTGACAAGGCCGAGTGAAACCTCTGTGAAGTTCGCTTCTGGTATGGTGTAAACTTTATCCCTTATGTGGTTATGAGGATTATTGAGATTATCGAAGTCACCGGTGGAAGCCTTCCTCTTCCACTTTTCTAGGGCGACATGACAGCTTGTGCCCGTCGACCATGGCAGTCCGACTTGCTCCAGGCAGAGCGTGCATTGTCCATCGTTAGAAGAATACTTTTGAAAAATGCCACTTAAACGCCAATCATAAATTCGTAGGTGAAACGCTTCACTCGTTTTCGAGTAGTGATTTCCACTATTCATTTATTTCACCAAGAGAATCAAAGTGTTTTTAATAAACCTTAGGTTCCCCTTTTGCTTTCAGTTATTCATGGACGATGAAGTAGAAGTGGTGTTGACTGCGCACGACTCCATGACGGAGAAGACGGACAGTCGGCAGGTGGACGAAGATGGTTGCGGTCTGTTTTATGCGAAAAGTGAAAAAGGAACTTAAAGAAGCCAGCGCCATTTCCTATGAGGTTAGGGGCGAAATGCATTTACAATTGTGAGAGATGATTGAATGAGTAATGTGGACTCCTCCTCCTCCACCTCCTCCCGAGTTGGAGAACTGAATGTGCGTGTCAAAACCTCCGAGTGTCGATGAACACGTAGGCAACGCAGTAGACGATCGCCTGAGGTGATCTGATGGAATCGCCACCTGAGGTGGATGAAGAGGAAGAAAGCAGAAGTGCTGCTTCTGACGAGATTATGGGGAAAGAGGAAGCATTTGAGCCAGTTGCATGTCGCCAATGTGGTCCAGAAATCAGCCGCATCATTCGCGAGATGTCCAGGAACCTAAGATGCCTCAATGCAAAAGTGACTGTGTCCAGTCTAATCTAACGGCACCCCCTGGGTCGTCTACTTTCTTATAATGGACTTTTCAATCCCTGTAACTGTGGCCTCCACTGTGACGTGTGTCTGGTTTTGAAGTCATTCCGGCACAAACGGCGCAAGTTGGAGGAGAGGCCACGAAGCGAAATCCTCTTGATAGGTTTGAGAAGTGGCAATTCGTGGCATGTCCATTCTGTGGCCAACCCATCTGGCTTTCTACATTGCATGTTTCAGTAGAAGTTGGGACGGTCAAAATAGACGTGCTAGTCAACTGCTACGTCACGACTGTTAGTCTGCACATTTTGGTTTGGGATTTGGGTGGGTGTAATTACGGGTGTGCGGAGCAGCAGCAGAACGTGGTCGAGGTGCTGTCCACAGTAAAGCACTCGAAGGTGGAGACCTGACCTGTCTGACGAAATCAGTATCAGCGGCACGAAGTTGAGTAGGAGCCGTGGACACCTCCATATCACATTGCCTCTACTGCGCCAAATTCAACGACAACCAACAACTTGCCTACCTTAGCGCGTGGATTCGTATGAGAATTAACAACCAACGAGTCTGCACTGGACTAGTCATAGGCATGGAGAAGGCGGATTCAACTCACGACTCTGTCACTTCTGGTGTACATCTGCAAAGACCTCCACTGCAAGAGGTTGACGGAGGAGATCGCGACATAACCCTGTGATCGTTCATGAACAGACGAATTAATTTGTGGGATTGGAGAACAAGTGCTACATGTTTAAGTTGGTTAATTCGGAACGCTTAATGCTGCAAGCTATTTACCCATTGTACCAATTAGCGAGTTGGCTGTTGGGGCTGGCGAAGTGTGACCAAACTGCTGCGGTAGTGTGTGAGCATTGTCTTATTGTCTCACGATTTTCAATATAGTCACCGCTTTAAGCGGAGTCCATGGCAGGAAGGAGGAGGAGAAAAAGTGTGAGCAGCAGTTGGTAGATGACGATGTGTTGAACGACGATATTGTCAGTGCCTACCTGGGTGTGCATCGTCGTCCGAGCAATTTTGTGTCTCTCGTTAAGGGTGTCGCCATTCCTTGACATCCTCTGGATAACGACGCCAACTCAGATGGTTAACAGCCTCAGGTGAACGGAAGCGTCAACGAGAGTCCGTTGCTGCAAGCACATATTGCCTAAATGATGTTAGTCCGCACGCATTTGCATACTTCTGATTTCAATTTACGTCAAGTGAGGTGAAGTGGAAGGCGAAATTCAAACATGGCCTTTAAAAACTGCAGGGAAAATTCAAAGGGAAGAAGCAACAGCAGCGGAGAAGCGAGGCAGTAACTAGGAGTGAGAAAGAAGTAGTCGAATTTCGCATTACGTAGAGAGGAAACAGAGCCGATGACACAATCGTTTCACCCTAGCGACATATGTTGTGTGCGATCAAAGCATACTCCGCCCATCCACAGTTGAATGCCATCAACATTCTTCCCCGTAGAGGTTAGAGGACGCCACTTACACATGACATCAACCTTACTCGACGATTTCACAGGTCAGTGTGAAAAAGCATGTGAGTGCCAATTGGGCAAATCTCTCCATCCGCTACTTAAATTCTGGTTTGATGGATGAGGTAGAGATCTGGCAAGGTAAGTGTGGGGGTTAAGCCTACAGGGAGAAAGATTACGTTTCTTCAGGTGTTCGTTCCTATTTCAGTCCTATTTTGTGCGCAGAAGTTCTACTTATGCACGTTTTTAGTCTGTCAGTTGAAATCGTTGGAATGTGTTGAAGACTGACACTCGTTCATTTGATTACTCCTTGGGGTTGTGGTTGTTTCCATTAGGAGACAGGCCTACAGTGGAATATATCGTCAGGGGCGAAGGAATTAGCCAAGAACTCCATCTCCAATTGCAAAACCAGTCACCTGGTCCCGTCCTTCCAACCGGTTTTTATAGCCCCAATGTGAGTGCAGTCCACCGTAACTTGCCTTCCGACTAACTGCAAGCCATCCACTCGCTGAATACGCCTCGAACGTCCCACCGAAGTTCACGCGGTGACCTGTCAGCCGATAAGAGGCTGGAAGTGTCCTTTCCTGCGTCTCCCACATACTCTGCATTCCAAGCACCGCTTCGAATGCCCTTCATTCTGACACATTTGCCGAGTTGACGTATCTGAGTTCTTCAACGTCATCCATTCAGAATGCCTTGAAGCACACGTCTTTGTCTTTGGAAATTAAGGCTTCAACTTAGGAATCGTCAAAGTCCATCTCGCTCGGTGATCTGCACACCTGAGAGAATTGAGGATGGACGAGTATTTGTCTGCGGTGAGGGGAATAAGGTAGCATCACTAAGACGATGTCACGCTCAGCAGCCTTACCGCATTGAGTGACATCCTGAAAGTGATGGTTAAAGGTGGGTGGAAAGTCTGAACAGAATAGTTGGTCGCTGAATAACCACAATTCATTGCATTCATCGTGAAAGGCCGTGGCAGTGGTTAACTCTCGTGTTTAGGAAACGGTAGTAGGTGAAAATGAAGAGCTGAGTGAGCTTATTCCTTCTCCTCCATGTTATTCAATCGTGTGTTGATCATCGGAGGACGACAAAATATTTCGAGTGGCGACGCTGCCTCACGTGGGTAAAACGTACATCCAAGAAATGATGAGAGTAACACTGTTTTTGACGCTCACCGATTCGCTAGTTAGACAGAGTCGATCGTGCGACTGAGTCCTCACGTTCGACAAATGCATCTCCTCCCACCCTTTCACTCCTAACCCAACAAGGTCCACATGAGCGGAATTTCTAAAAGGTGATGGTTAACGTCCTTCAATCTGTGACTATGTTGGATTAGAATGAGGTGGAATCAAGCTCGCGTACACGATTTCTTGTCGTTTCTGGATCCTGTCTCAAGTCGATTGGCACGGGAGTTACTTGTTCCTCTGGCAATTGGTAGAGCCCCCGTGGTGATAGCTGATAGCTTCGGCGAGAAGGTGGGGTCTGTGTACTTAAACGTCATCCTCATAATGCTGTCCTTGGCACATCGAGTAGTCTATGGCATCGGCGTTAAACGTAATGTTCTCAGGGTAAACCTCCTCATTTTTATAACGACATGTGTGCGCATAGACTAGAGTGAAATACGACTGCCTCCCACTTGTCACACGACTAACTGTAGGGGTCTGCGGAGGCAGCCGGCATCCCCGTCAGAGAGCCATGAATACTAAAAAGACCGGTCAGGGACTTCTCAACGTGTGCTTCGTATCAACCGTCCCAGAGCGTTAAAACTGAGTGGTGGGTGCAAGATGTCTGGAAGAGGGAACGTCGACTGCTAAACTAAAATCATTGCATCTCGACTCTCCCAAATATGCGTTACATTGCATTTGTTCTAACACTCTGAATTTCGTTTGTGCCCTCCAACAATTGTTAGGTGTACCTGTTGTCACTAAGGCATTTAAATAAGGCGCATTAACTTGAAGAACTTCTTTCCAGCTCAATTCGCAACAAGCATGGCTAATTTAAAAAATCGAGTTTAAAATTCTGTCTCAACTGTCCATCATTTCCACAATAACCAACTGGCGAGATGCCAGTCGTCATGCGATCGTGGAACAAACGAGAAGAAAACCATCGGTGTGTAAAATCTTAAAGGCGATAGCCCCGGGCTTATTAATTCTGATTCATTCCTCTTTCAGTGCACAGAAATACGAGTGCTATCTCAATTCCCAAGATGGTATAAGCTCGAGGTAGACTTAGTGCATTGGAAGCGATGCAAGGTATTTTCCCAGGCCTGTCAAAGGGGCGCAGTGAAACGCTTGCCAACCCCAAGCAGATGGGGTGGTCACAGCGGGGAAGTCGGTCTGACGGGAGCAGGGAATCAGTGGGTGAATGAATTGCAGTTAGGTGAGCTCAACTTAAACAAAAAGTATTCCATGGACGAGTTGCAGTTAAGTGGACCCACTCACACGAAACTATAAAAAATCGGTTGAGAAGAACGGTTCTGGGTGAATGTTCCTCGCAATGTGGAGAGTGCGTGCCTCGCTAGTTCCCCGCTGACACAGCATTTTTCCTTCACAGCTAGTCATTGACGGAACCTTCCACACCTGAATTCTCTCCTTGATTTAACGACAACACGCGTCGCATCAGAAGGATGTTATCAACGCGATAATAGTGTCTCAGTCATTTTACACACATCATCACATTGCAACGGTTTCAGGAAACCGAACCACGCGATTGGATCGTCGGGTGCGGTACCAAAGAAAATTCTGCGTAGCAATAGATGGCTGGAGTAGGAGGACAATCGGCCTAACGGAAAGGTACAGCTTCGTTCTTTGTGAGGTAAGAGGAAAGCATTACGATGTGAGGATTATGCCGGCTGGTAAGCGCCGATTCAGAGCTTTCTTCAGCAGAGCTGTACACGCCCATGCAGAAATGTGTTTACATTAAAATATAAGAAGCTTTTTGAGACGTCTCAGGAGTAAAATAATGAGGCGATAGGTAGCAGGAATTTTCGTGCCACTCGCATTCTTTTTCAGCCACCTGGCCTGATTAAATACGTCGGAGTAGGATCGATGTCATGTGTAAGTGGCATCCTCCAATCTAGATATTTGAGAGGAGTTTTGATTTGGCGGTATTCACGTAAACAACTGCAGTGACTGGGGCGATCTGCTTTGTGCCGTATACATCGAGATAAGTATTGATCCCAGAAGCTATGAAATGAAGAGAGTCTTTTCGGCTCTCCTTACCTCTTGCATGATTATGTAATGAGCGAGAACTCAGAAATTTCTTTCCCATTCTAGCAGCAGTTTTTATCTCGCACCTGTCTGGCTAAATTATTGTTCCCGCATTTTTCGCGAGGTGACCGTTCGAGAATTACTTTTCCCGTTCGAACCTCATCGCATCAACACTCGACTTTAAACAATTGTAAGAAAGTTGCTCGAATGTCACGAGTTTCGCAATATTTAGGTTAATCGCGTACTTGCAAGCTATAGTATCTGTCTCACTATTGAGCTCGCGCTACAGTATCACTGTACTCGGATGAGGGAGCCACTATCATCAGAGTTAAGCCAGTCGGTATTTTATGGGGATTTGTTCATGGAATGTTAAACGTGCCGATATCACCTCAGCATGCGACGTTCGCAAAAATTTGTTTTCGGACGATGATACAGAATGCTCAGGGTACGGTGCAAGTGACAAATATAGTCGTTCCAAGATACGTGGATCAGTATATCACTGTCTTAGTGAGCTGGTAATGGGCAATAAAGTGCGTACAGATGCGAACAGGAAACACTCTTCTCCGGTTGGCGATTTCGAGGTGGTATAGAGGCCCACAATGAAGATCACGTGACTCCCTACAGGAGATAATTGCACCTGATCTTTCGCTACGCAATCAACTCCTGGTATAATGAGAGTGAGTCACCCATAGCACTTAGCCACATCACGAAATCTGCTTGTTCTGCACTCTGATATGTCCTTTAGCGAGCGTGGCGTTTCAAGCGCTAAGTTCAAGTCATTATTTTGTGCGACTCTGCACCGCCGATGAGACAAGGGTGTTTTCTTGTCGAGGGTGCTAATGGAGAGTACTCTGAAGATACAGGAAAGATATGACTGTGAACGGTTGCAAAGGCATCAGGCTCTTGCGTGCTATCATAACCGACACATGTACTATAGCCGACGAACTTTACCATCACAAGTCCTCACGTATCGCTGAGCTTCTTAAGAGTGACTGCCTGTAATGGATGCACAGACTGGGAGATTGAAGGAAGATAGTAGTTAGTCAATTGATCCGCGTGTGCGCAAATGGAGCAGCAGACGCGTATGGAGCTTAGCGATGCATCACGAGGCACCGGACGCATAAAAGTCTTCCTCGCCTTGAGCTGCACGACTGTGATTTGGATGTATCGTTATCGAGCTGCTGGGGCCTGGAAGGATTTTTGAGGCTCTGGGTAAGTACCTTTATCTACTGATCAGATGTACATGCTCCTGGCCCAATGTTTACGCCACTTAACGCATTACAGTCTAAGCTCTGTCGGAGACTCTCTCTCGCTCACTCACGCACTCGCGCGGCTAGATGTCGGAAAATGGTCTAGTTCGCAATTGCATCTGCGAATCTCGTAGATTCGGTCGGAAACAATGCTATCTTACACTTCAGGGACGAGGCGCAGGTCCACATAATGATAAGAGTAGGCTAGAGTGGAATTGTTTTGAGACAGCAATAGTTCTTCGCCATGCTGCAATCGAGTGGGTGCTCTTCCAGTTGCGTGTCAAATTGTGGCAGGAGCTTGAGTCAGGCGGTGGAGACAGCGGTTCCAGCGCGCGGTGACGTAATTCGTAGTGATAGCCTGACACATAAGCTTTCCCAGGCTGAAGTGAGCTTGATCGAGCCATTGCTTTGTTCATTTTTGGTACTTAGCATAATGAAGTGTTTGGATTTCATGAACTTGGAGAAGCATGATGTCAGGTCTTGCAATCGGCCATATCTTCAGTTTAATCCTATCTGTCCGGGTCGTACTCTTTGTCTCATGGTGAGGAATGCTAGACTCTTTAGGTAGGGACGAGCTGACTGGTTGTGTACAGTCGGGTTACACGAGAGATTACGCTCCATAGTTTATAGATTTTAGAGAGGAGGACTAAACACAAGACAACTGAGAATTACAAGTAGGATGTGGGCGGGCTCAGAGAGAGGCTTGTTTTGCACGCTGACTTTGGAATCTTCAGTGGGAAGTGTCGGGCAAAACCGAAGAGTGGGTGTGCAAATGGCCGAAGGAAGATCTTGGATAAATATTGGGACGAGTCAGATGCCATCCATTTGTTGTATCTCAAACCGAGGAACTAAGATAAAAAGGTGACGAGTGAAGGGGCAAAGTTCAAGAAGGAGATGAAATAGCGGTGGAAATAGAAAGCAAACGAAACTGGAAATAGAAAATGGAGGGTGATTGGGAAAGTGAGGTGGAAACAAAATGGAGCAGACCTAGAAGAGGCGGACGAAGACGGGGACGCAGAGGATTCAGGAAGACGAATGGAAGAGAGGAAGAGGAGCAGGAGGAATGAGCACGAAAAATCATTGTTAGCGGTGCAGACATAACAGAGGCAAAGGAAGGCGGACGAGTTACAATTTGGGGATTGACGCCGTGAGAAGGGGATTTTAAACAAAGAGGCCTCTGTGGTCCACGGAAGAAGCACTCAAACGCATTTTCTGAGTGATCATCTCCTCCTCGAGATGAACGTAGTCCTCGACCCCACCAGTGAGTGGTAATTCAAAGGGTTATGAGTGATCCTTTGACTGAAAACATGTCTCCTCGAAGCATAAGTGCCGACCGAAAGCGTTACAGCGAGAGAAATGCCAGCGAAACCACTCTGCAGGCCATTTTAATAAGCATTGATATACATTCTTTTGAGGCATGTGATGGAGGTTGGTGTCAAAAATTCTTGGCCATTGTGGACCATGACTTTCCCCATTTTCCTATTTACGCTTATGGCAGATAATAGGGCACCAAGTAACTAAACAGTTCATGTTCTTAGATCAACGTGTTTGTTGGTATGGTTAACAATAAAACTCGCTGGCAGCTTCTTCCGATTGTTCTTCCAGCTTCCAATGGGTACTGTAGCCTTAGTAGTAGTAGTAGCATCACCAAATTCTATGAATCGTCTGTGACGCTCTTTCATCGGGCGTTCAGTGACATGATGCTTTCACATTTTCAATCTGGTATTCGCCTTACTTTGAGGTCTTTTTTAATTGCTCCAGCTATGCAATTTTTCGGGGACCGCTTCTCCTCTAATGTTGGATGATAATCCATTATGGTCTCAATGAGCCATGGCCTCTATAGAGGCAACTTCGTCACTTTAGCACTTCACAATGCCTCATCCACTATGATCATTTGGTTTTGACTCACGAAATAAAAGGTCCCTCTTCTTCTCCTTAAGACTCTACGAACGTAAAAATGTAACACAACATTGGAAAATGCTAACGCTTTTAGTAGCCTTGGGATTTTGTCACAGTCTTCGATGGAAGCATTCTCGTCAAATCTCTCGCGTCGTCCGATTCGCTTGAAATCCGAAGTCCGCCTCATGTACAATAACAGCCTCGGGGTTTTGCGTTTTCGCTCAGCTTAAGCGTCTGTAATTCAAACAATGAAAATGGAGGCGTGCCTCAGCATGAACCGCAGAGGAGTCGGACGAGTATGAGAAAGAAAGTTGAATGAAATTTCCATGGCAGACCAATAAGAGCACGAGAGCATCGGATCACTCAGCGGTAAAGTCCAGGACGAAGTGTGTACGATAGCGGGATCGTGATATATTCTGAAAAATCCACAGACATAGGGTCTATTCGTTGAACGCCTCTAACTATACTTACACTGTCATATCGACATAATTAAAAGTGAAACAAAAAATCCTTACCACACTGCATTGGTATGCATTCCATTTCCCTACATCATAGGCAATAGGATAAAAGCATGACGGAACGAACGCCTCAAACTATTGGGCAACCATTAAGACGGCAGATACATGTTGACTCTAGCTGGAGCTCTACGGTATCGGCAATTCATGTCACTAATTAATCAGTGACAGAACATCTAATTTCTGATAGTGATAGTAATATCAGTAGGGGAAATAGATTCAAAATTTAATCTGATTACCCTGCTAAAGAATAATGAGTTCACAGCTTTAACGGTAAATAGAACGAGCTTGAATTATAATTCTGGTAGTGTAAATTCTTCCTGAACGAAATACGCTAACATTAAGAATTGATTAAATGTGAATTTCGATCTTCTTCAAATATCCATGGGTGGTTACGTATAAAACTATAGATAATGATAATGGTAAAAAACGACACCCTCAGGAATAAGGGTCATTTATTTGGATGACCCCTAGCACATTTGTCTGTTCAGAGGTGGGGTTTAACACTCATTTGCACAGAAATATAACATTAGAAAACCGTTGATGCCACAAAAAACTTCAATCCGCAACAAAACTCTTTGTTGTCTCCCGATAAAAAACTACAAACGAAATAAGATCTTGAGGCCTCTCTTTGTTTCTGCACAGCCTACGCTGCTTGGTGGCGTCATTTGCATCAGCTCGGATTGTAAGCGCGACCCGGGTGTCTCCGTTTAAAGCCTCACTGAAACTATTTGCCCGAAATACGGCTGCCATGGACCAAACCAGCAATTCTTGTCGTTTCGGCTTACCGAAACTCGGCCTCCACGCTGCATAAATTTTTTGAAGCGTCAACCCTTGTTCGATAGTAATAGTTAGACGAGGAGATTTAATGGCTTGTCCCTCATTCCGCACCTTCTTTTGAGGTGGTACTTATTTGCTTGATTTTTCTCCCTCTTTTATCCACTACGAAAACAAATCACACCACTTCACTCCCTTCTTCCCCCTTCTCATGGCAACAGACAAGACATTTGGCACGCCCAAATGGAAATGCACCACTGCTAGCAGAACAGAAGCTTAATGAAGAGAAGAATGAGTTCCATCTTCGGTAAACCGTGGCTTATCCCTGGTCGCTATGCCCTCTCTCTCATCCCCATCCCACCAAGGTACTCCGCCTTCCTTTCCACAACATCCCAACACGACACGCACCATTCCCAGAAGGTAAATGCTAGAAGTTCGAGGATGCCATAAAAAATATGTGTTGAACCCAAAGTGTTATAAACTGAAAGAGTGCCGGTTGCGTTGTTTTCAATAATACGTTTGCATATGGTAACAAGGTTGTTCCTTACTTGCCGACGGTAGGAGTGGAGTGGACTTGAAGGAGATAAGTAGGCAAATCGGTGCAGACAAAATAACTGACCTGCAAGAAATAGCGCCAAATACAGAGGTTGGAATGGCAAAGGATAATCGAATGCGGTGCGGCAAGGGTCAGCAATTGGGCAGTCATCTGGTCACCGAAATAAACAGTTTGCTATGTTGCAGCAATACCAGACGATAACATAGTCAATCCTTGAAAGAGAGTGGAAATAATAAAGGGAGTGTAAACACTTGGGCAATGCTTGTTTGAAAATCATGTATCAGAGCATAATATAAAATAAGGAAAGACATTTTATTCTTCAACCCAATGGCAAAGCAACGTGTCTGCATATTCACCGGGAATAGGTCACGAAGGCTATTTGCAGGACAACATGCTCACAAGACGATACCCCACTTTCAATCATTTTATCTGCCTCTCAGCGACTCAATTCAAAAGTCGCTCGCTCACACGTTAACAATATTCCATTTCTTGTACGTACTTTGACTAGAGAAACCATTTCGTCGACCCAACGGGAACAAAGCTTCCAATCCTATTCACCTACAGATTGACTTGCGAAGACTATAAGCTTTCCCTACTGCACGTGGCTCCTCTCATCACCAGGTAGGGGACTCGTTCGTTCCCCTGATTCCTGTAAATGGGATATGTGGCGCGTTACAATCTGTTGACAGCTAACGGCCAGATATTCTGTAAATCTGCGTGCCATATCAAATGCAAACTAGTTCCCCTTCCTTCCTCCGTCACAAATTTCCTGCATAATTTCTTTATTAATTTGTGTCGAATCTGGACGATATGCGATGATAACATTTCGCGAGGCGCATAATACCTGCATTCGTTGTCTGCAAATATTGTTTGCTCACTCTATTCACCCCTCGGCACTGCATTACTTCAAAAGAGTGTAGGTTCACGTTTATACCTCGATGTCATTGACTCGGCACGAAGTGTGGAGGGAGGGAGGTGGCGAGGGAGAAAGTAAATCGACTATTGGAAGCAGGTAAGTGAATAAAATTTGCGCTCATCTCTCTCCACATCGCCTTCTCTCGCTCTTTCACCCGAGGTCTTACGGTCTCTATCCTATCTTCTTATATCATCCCGTCAATTGGACTACCTCATGGTCACAACCTATCGTCACCACAACTTTTCCGCCAGTTTGCTGCATGAGATGTCCTCCACCATTAGTACTTCCCATTCACTCAAAATCCACTGGTTTGACATTTTCGTGCAGCATTCTGTCACTCAAGACGCATCTCACTTGCAGAAGTTGCTTGTCGGTGAAGCTACAAACATCTCTCGCTTTGTGGTACTCAGTTACTCAAGGGTATGCAACAACCGTTGTTACTTGGTAAAGGGCAAATAGGCAGTAAGTTAAGAGGGTAAGATTAGTTACCAGGGAACCAGCTTCGAAGGCGATCGGCTTGCTTGGACTCTTACTTTGGCACTGAGTTTCGTCAATGCTAATGAGACAGACTCGTTCATTCATTAGTGGGCAACTCCTCTTTGAAGACATTTACAAACCTTCCTTTGGACACTTACTTTCGTGTAAATTTTTTTCTCTCTCCCGTCTGTACCTCCTTCCTTTCTCTTACCCTCCCCTCGTCTCATAAGGAGTGTGCCTCCGCAACTGTCTACAAAAACATCGAGTCACTAACAAGTGACACACACACACCTCTGAGATTGCAACGAAACTCGTAGTCTAACCTGGCATTGGCTCTTGCGAATGTTAAATTTGCCTCTTTTCAATCTACAGATCATTTTTTGTACGCAGTTAAATGCTTATCAAGCGATTCTTAAAAAAACAGTCACAGCAAGACTGTACCTCTCGTCCCCTGCAGTCCAAATCCACTTCTCCGACCCGTAGTTCACACAAATTTACTACGTACACGAGTCATTCAAATTGACGATGGCGACCGCGTCTGTTTCTCTCGCCTGACAAACCTCTGCAGTGTGACCCACACCCAGTGGTCACTTCATTCACATAAGAAAACTCACCACACACATACAAGGTGTCATAACTGCATCGCGTCATATACAGACAATTCGTATCATTTAGGCTGGGAATGTTAGCGTAGATCAATTTAACAGGGGGCACTGCCATTTGGAGTGTTTATTCCTGCCAATGTCTCGGGTACCCTCTCGCTCATCTCATTCTATCATAACAACTTCTTCATTAAAAAGTCTAACTCAGATCATATGACGACAGAAAGTGGCAAGGTCACCATGCCATGGAAATGAGGGCTGACAAATAAAGTACGTTTCAAATGAGCTATGGCTTTTTTCTAGATCCGAGATGTTACCACCTTCCTCTTACGACGTGGACACGTGAGAGTGCATTTACGGCCTCATAGCATCAGTGCGCAGGTTGACGAGTGACATTTGGCTCTTGTTACAGTGCTCAATTGAGAGACTCATAACAACTCGTGGCAACGTGCGCACCCGCTGCCTCACAGAGGAGCGTGGCACTCTCACTTGAGTGGTATTCGTTGAGGGGCTGAGATATGATGAAGCAAAATTTGCGGTGATAGAGTAAGGCAAGTGGATGTGTACCAGGGACGCTGGCATCGATAAGCACCCACGATGGGTAGTGGCCTCCGTGAAGTGTATTCGCACAAGCATTTCCAGCCCGCAGGAATAGCGACTGTCTATCGATGGCATGATACTATTACAGCCTCCCGTTGATGTGAGCTGGGTGTGTGTGTGTAAAGCGAGTAAATTGAGGTGAGATGAGGTGTGGTGTGGTGAGGTGAGGTGAGTGCATGATTAGGTTCTGGAGTTCTGATGGCTTCCAGACTACATGAGCACCTTGATGGTTGCAGTCGTCGATTTTTATAGACGTGGGCAGACCTTGCACTAAGGGCAAATACGTTAAAGTATTCTATCTTTATCGGGGCTTCAATTTGTTCGTGGGATAGCAAGTGAGAGTCTCACACAGACACCATGACACAAAATGGTGCCCTCATCGTAGCATATTGATACCCAAATGATACCCTTCCACGCGATATGCCTTTGCACCTAATGTAAGCACGTGTGGAGGGGCAGACAGCACGTAGGCGTCTGACACATTTTCTAGTACGTTGCGTCTAACATGTCAGACCACCACTTGGACTTAGAATCCAGAAATGGATCGAAAATGCCGAAGATTTCATCCATCTGAGAATCTACTTGGCGACTGGCATATGGACCAGTGTTTAGTGGAAGCATAACGTTGCCACTTCCACCACACCCCCGCCGCCGATAAATTACCACGTTAAGGGATGCACTCTGCCCTGACACCGTTGTAAGTGAGCAGATGTGGACTCAGAGACCTTGGGAACAGTCCTCAGCTTGTTCAAAATACTTTATTTTTGCAGCATTCCTTCCTTGTTGCATACACTTCAAGCTATACTACTGAGCATGTGAGTGCCTATCCCAAATGCAGTGTGCAACGGATGATGAGAGCTAAGAGAGTGTGTAGAGATCTTACACTTTGGAGAGGATGGATGAAATGCAGATATAGAAATTGTTAGGGTCGCAACTGCAATGAGGTGTAAAGCAGCATCACACGTATTAGCCAAATGGTTTACGGACCACTTGCAAGAAGAGAAGTCATCGCCAGCTTTCCTATTGCGCTCTCATGCGGGAGTGCACTTGTAACAGGGGATCAGACCTTTGGCGCTATTTCGGCTGGTGCCTTGACTTGAGATAGACATAGCAAATTCTGCTAGCCTGTGCAGCCACTGCATTTCATAATCGCAGCAAGAGTCAACGCAGTAGTGGCAAGAGTGTAGGCCATAGAAGGCAACAATACCAAGTGGCGTGTTGATGTTGTATGACTTGACCGCTGAACTAATTGTCACGATCACACACCCGACACCTGCAACTAAGCGGGAGGATGAGGAGGAGGTGTAGTGGCGTGCATTTGTACAGATATTTCAAATGAAAATATGTTTAATCACCTAATGCAAATCACCACTAAATGCATCTCACGTGATTTTACCTGATGGCTTCTATTGCTTAGCCATCGAGATGTCGACGTAGTTGGACGGAGATGGAACGCAGTTCACCCCGTTTCTTTATCACCGCCTTATCAACCTTCCACCTCTGATATCTGAAGATGCGAATTCAGAGTGCCGAGGAGTTGACTTTGATGAGGGTAGCTGCCATCTCGACGACTTCTCCCTTAACGAATGCATCTTGCTCAACTGACTTGGTAATACAAAATATCATACTTCTTGAAGCTACCATTTAGACACCACTTGACCTCGGGGGGCGAAACGGCGACGGGCGAGAAGATGAATTGCGCAAACATGGTGGATGCGCAGAGAGCATTGCCATCAATCTGTCAGACATATGTGTATGAGTTGTGTCACTGTGAGTCTGTGGATGCGCGTGTGTGAGTGCGTACGACATGATATGACTAAGAACAGATGCCTCCATGCAAAATAGACTAGTTTCACACACTCTGCTATCTCGGAGACATTGATTATGACCCTTTCACCATACCTTGCATCGGAGTTCACCAACAGGCGATCTCCACTTCGATTGTTATATTTTGGTGCTCTGACACTCCCATAATTGCATTTCTAGGGTCATTCCTATGGTTTTAACAATCTACATCACCCTTCTGCTGCACATTTCCCCACTTTAACATTGCTCTGGAAGCAGTTCATTGTCACCTCGTCATATCACACTATTCTTCCTTTTCCCATCACATTATCACGTTATAGGAAAAATCTCCTCGTATCGCGAACACTCTCAAGGCAATCGCGTTCACGCTCGATGTTTCGACAGATTACAAATGGCCGCATCCAAATTGTACCTATTGTCACCTATTGCATAAATCATTTCCGTCTCTCAGCTCACTCGCCTGTCTACCAAGTGGAAGTCTGCAACCGTCGGTGCTTCTTCCGCCCAACAGACTTCAGTACTAAGACAAATTCATGGACTGCGCTCTCTTCCTACTTGCTCTACATACGTCGACCACACAGACCGATTTCCACTATTTCTCGGGTGCACAAGTTGTCTTTACTCCTACAATCTCCACTAGAGAAGAGTGCAGAAACGTGTGTAAAAACGATGTGTACCTAGATATTTGGCATAAAATCTACACCCACTACCAGATCCACATTTCCTATGGTCACAAGGGTGGGAACATTGTGCCAGACATAGGGATGGAGGCTCACATGTTCCCCACCTTCTGTCACTCTACCGGATAAAGACTCATAGGCGAAGTAGTAGACAGGACCACAGCACTTGGAGAAGCAGCGCATTCCTGCACACGAAAGAGCTGGTTGTCACAACTGCTCACCTTCCAAATGATGATGGCTGATCAGCCACAAGTCAGGTAGGAAATCGTCCCCATCCAAATGGGCATCTCGGCAAAAGAGTGAGATCTTTTAAAACTGTGTCAACATCTCTTTCTGCACTGCCCCAAGGCTTAGTGGACTTATCTCCGTTCCTGCTACGACGGTATCGACACGCCGTTAAGGATGTTTACATGAAAGGGGGATGGCAATACACATGCATGTAATACTCGAATGGATGGAGATGCGTTGACTGGTTTATTTCTCCGCCTCTGTTTTATTGTTGCCCCAATTCACATTACCCACCTTCAGCACATCTCACGTGTGAATTTGTTAAAGCAAGGGATTCCCTGTTACTTTATCAACCCTACACAACTCCTCCTCCTCCTCCTCCTCCTCCTCCTCCTCCTCTCCTCCTCCTGTTCCATTGTCACGTCCATAGGCGGCGTCGCTTCTATCACCTCTACTCTTCCCATTACTGAGATGAATTTTGCTACTCTAATGAAATGTAGCCGCTGTCTACCTTAATTTCTGACCTGGGTAAAGACAGCACTGTCTATGAATAAGTCCCAATACGAAATGTGTCACACGACAGAAACACCCGAAGTTTGTTGTCAGTGCTACCAGTGGCTGTACGCTACACAGGCACCTACGCATAATAGAGTTGGAAGGAGAACGTTTCCACCTACATCTTGTCCACTATCGAACTTCAACAAAGGCGTGGTGCGTCAAGCTTGCAATGGCCGATTCCGACTACCCGAAATAGCCTCCCGCTATCCCTTAACTATACCAGTCGAAGTCCACCCCACAATGTCAACGGACATGACAGCTCACTAGTGTGTATATTAAGGCAGATCGCCATCCCATCAATACGCGGATGATTGGCGGTTGTCAATGAATTTCGGTGGTTGACCAGGCAATTAGTTAATTTGTTAGTCAGCTACACAGTCGGGTGAGAGAGAAAGAGAACTCTCATTCCACCATCCCATATTCTGTCCACGTCGTTAATGGTCAACAGGGCAGTGTGTCATTATTTAGTGTTCCTTGTTTTATTTCGGCTAATTTCAGGAAGAGGAGGAGAGACCTTGTGTCGGGTCCCATGAAGGTACGCAGCCTCACCGCTAGACGGCCAAATGCGCATGGAGCTTGTCTGAAGTAGACAAAATGCAACCTCGTAGATAATAGGGAATCTTGGAGAAAATGCGACGCAAAAATTTGTTTGCATCGAGCATTATAACACAGGTAGGCGAGAAGAGGTCAGCTTACACATCAACAGGCATCCGATAATTAGACTAAGCGGAACTGAAAGGAATCAAATAGGCAAGTAGATCAGTGGCACAGAAGAAGGATGGTCGAATGACAATAACGTCAATGTGGGCGACGACTCACCACATTCGCCTATGGCACAACCGGAAGTCATTTGATTTACGGAGGGCAGAAGAAGAAGTACGTAGGACATGCGCGGCACATGGGGGGTTCGAACATGCTTAACGTCTGTAGGAGTATGAATTACCCAAGATCGTCTCTGCGCGGGATGCCTAAATCATAGAAGACGTATTAATGATGGGGTTAGACCACGGTTAGGCGGGTTAAATTAGTGGGACAGCGCACTGGCGTAAAGCATCGCAATGTCCGTGCGTTGGCGACACCAAGTCAACGCAGTAGATATGCAATGTCGTTCGCATAGTAAGCCAGTGTTTTAACGGCAACATTGTACACTCATGTGTCCTTGCCACATTGCGATAAAAAACCGGTGGCATATTCAGTAGATGCATTATGCTCGCGATCGAAGATTCTCGACTCGTGGCATTCACTGCGAGGAGTCCTAAACTACCGGTGCCACTGTCTGCCAAAGGAGCGATAGGCAGTAGAGCAGGTAAAAGGAGAGAGGAGTGGCAGAAGCAAGCAGTAGAAGAGATTGAAGCAGAGGCTTATGTGCTTTCGGCGAGTTTGCTTATTCCGCTTGCATGAACACTTCAGTGGCCACACAAAGCCGAATATCATTGTAATAGGAGCATTTAAGTGCATGTTGCAAATGCGGCGCGAGGCAGGTGGTGGGAGTTAAGAGAACGAGAAGTGGAATTGTGCAGTGGGAGAGGATGGGTTAGATGTAAAGGCCCTTTATCATCATTTTGCCAATGTTGGGGAGAGTGCAAGTGATAATTTGAGATGCTGTTGATAATTTGAAGGAGGACAGTGGCAAATGCTGAGGCGTGTGCATCCTATAACACGTAAGGTGCTGAGCCCCATTTAAGGCGCCACTTTAGTAAGGCGGTTTGAATGTCGTGAGTGAGGCTTTGTGAGGGCTATCATCACCACAACCACCACCAAATAAACCTCATCAGCATGTAATCTTTGCCGACATTCCAAATTACCTGCCGTAGACACCGCGCCGGTTGAGATCGTTTGAGCTAGGTAAGAAGAGAGAAGCAATTGCGCTCACTCTAGTTGAAGAGGTATGCTGAAAATACGCAGAAATTTCACCTACTTACCTTCATAAACGGTTGTAAATGGAGAGGAGGAGCTGAACGATTCGACTGTGTTTGATCTGCCCCAATCTATTTTGTAGACCGCGCCACGGCTTTCATATCCACCATACAAACATCCAACGTAATCAACAGGATGTTTTTCTTCTCACTTCTATTGTTACGTTCACAAATATGTCATCCGTACTGTTTCCTACAAGGGCGCCAGGTACACCGATTTTAGAGCAGTCAATCACAGGGCAGCAAGAAAACATCAAAAGTCAAAGATGCATTCCGTGTGACTTACTGATGCTGACTATTTCTGGATAATTTTTGGTATAATTGTCAGGCCCATGGCGCCAAGTTCTATAAACCACTGATGCCTCGGTGCCCACCACTATATCCATCTAGACAAACGCAAAGTAAAGTACCATATGTGATGTTAGAAGTCTATTGAGTTTTATTCCCGTAAGGTTGATTACATCGCAGACTCACGCATTCATCCTTTATGTATCTGCAAGTGACTGCCACGGTTTCCTTATTCTTTGCGCCAATGAAGAAGGACTCTTTTGGGTAAAAATCGAAGCCTTGGGAGGCGAGTGATCGAAGGTGGTTAGTCCTTGTCGACAGAACAACCCTTTGTTGATATGAGGTTACATCACTGTAGACTCACCAACTTTCGAGAATTTCCACATTCCATCAGGAAGTACAGCAATGCTGATGGGAATAAATGGAGATACGGCAGAAATGAAGACAATCCACACCATATCTTGACGTATAACGCCGGTCATTTGCACCTCTGCTTGATCATCAGAGACTACATGAGCAGCAAAATGAAGAAAACCATGAATATTGCTTTGAGTAGGGAGGCGAGTTCTATCTAGTGTTGTTGATGGTAGGCGGTGGAGGAGGGTGCGTGTGGCATGTAGGTGAGGAATGGAATTGAACGTACTCTGAATGTAGGAACAATTGAAATATTCGTTGGAACATTGGTCTTGCCCTGTTCCCACGCAGTAACGCTTGCCAGACCCTGTATACACACAGGCTGTCTAATTGAAGAAGTCAAAATAGTGTGTCACCGATGAAGGTCAAGCACATCATAATGAGGAGATGTAAAATTACGTAATATAGGCCGGGAAGTGTCCAATTCATGACAAATGTGGTGTTGATGAGGCCGCTCACAATTCTGCTCTCACTTCTTTTATCTGAATTATCAGCCAATTGCGCGTCTGAAAGAGAGCATAAGAAGGCAAATCAATTCTGCCTGCAATGCGGTGTTCCTCAACTGGCATAGCCGAATGAGAAAGGGTGGTGTGTGAAAGTGTCAAGTGAAGAGACCACTTACTTGTGTGTAAGCAGATGTAAGCAAAGAAGAGAAGTGTTGTCTCTCCCACCATCAGTCGTGCAATTGAGGTCTTTACCTCTTGTGCTGTCTATTTATCCTGTCTTAAGGAGGTCAGCAGCGGCGTCGGTATTGGTCATACACCTCGGCTTCTGCTCCGACTTTCACCAGTCTCCTGTGATTTACTCCCCGGCGTACATCACGTCGGCGCGTGGTTCAGCTCACACCGACTGCCTTCTGCCCTGAGAGGCAAAAGCACACGTTTCGATTCCCAGTCCATGCGTATGGTCCAAACCACATCCACCTCGTTATCGATGAGGTGGAGTTGATCTCTCTACGCATCTGTAAGTGGATCTGCCAGGGCATCTCTCATGTAACAGACCCACTTTTAGTCCGAGTACAAAATAAGGCCAAAATGACACAATGTCAAGACGTCGGTAATGTAAATTGACGGTGTGCACTCGCTGGATATGATTGCTGTCTGATCAAACAATATGTAGTTTCGGGTAGCTCGACACATGCGAGAGACTAAGTACACCCCTGCAGATGAGACGGAGTTGTCGTCGCTCTCCAATGAAAAAGGGAATAATTTTTGTTTTCTTCAAGTCTGCAGCAGCTGCGGCCACGCCATTCTCCCATAACCGCAATTCTGCTGCTAATCATCTGGAACGCAGTGATGGCAGGAGTTGTCAAGAATGTAGCGTGCATCTGCCTCTGTTGAGGCACAAGCAGAGAGCCAAGTGCACCTCGTCAGCCCGGCGGACTGATTTTATGGGGCCGTAAATGCACTCTCGCATGACAGCGAAGTGAGAAACCAGATTGTCTGCCTTTGTCCTTGCAAACGGTTGACAGCTCAATTGAAACAAACTCTTGTCACAGCTTTCCTTTCAGTACAGTGCCAAGTGTGGCACTCTGTCCTGTAGTGCGACTTTACAACGGTTAGGCTGTTTAGCGACACATTCTTAGTGATAGAGTAAGATGAGCGGTTGTGAGACACAAACACTTAAAGGAATGATCGTTTCAGATGGAAAATGATCTCTGCAAAATTAGTTCACGCTTATGCTCCATATCTTAAACCACCAATAGGTCTTCTCAGATACCCGGAAAGTGCAGTCGCAATACCCATGTTTGTACCGGTTCATCCTTTCAACTGGCATTCCTACTTGGTTTATCTATATGGAGACTGGAGTATGCACTAGTGTTAAGGGGAAGCATAACGTCTGTATCGCCATCCTCTTCTTAGGGTAATATCATCTGCGAGATGGTGGGAGAGGAACAGATTGATACCCACTTGACGTAAGATAAACGGAGAAGCCTGGAGAAGAAACAAAAGGAAATGTCATGGTTCTCACGACTCGGTATTTGGCCATTCGTGTCATAGACTTCACGAGGAGGGAAAATTCGACTGAAAAGGTACCCTTTAATCATACTCCCGCTTGCCCAGAGGTAGGCGAGCTTGCGGTCTCTTCAACTCGTACACCACCGGTGATGCTACAACAAATGAAGTTTGCGTGCAAGCTGACGTTCTGGGGTGTTTTAGGATGAAATCATTCAAAAGGGTTGCACCAGGGCAGAACCTGGCAGTTGTGAGCTCATTTTGAACAACAGTTGCCATCATGGCAAACTGGAAGTGCTCCGGGGGGGGGGCCAGTTTCCTATTCCTCACAGTATCTCTGGCGCCGACCATTTCTACTTCGAGTAGCTTCCTTCGTCCACTGTCGTAAACTGAGAAACCTATTACATCCCGTCAGTTGTCAAATGCTTCTTTCACTCACACTCGTCCTCTGTCTCCTTCTCTGCCTCGCATCCAACGCACCACATGCCACTGCCATCGCCTAGCTGACAACACCGAGACTGCACGAAACTGGAGGCAGACTTGCTTGAGCTGTGTCATCCTTTCCTCCACGACCAACTCACCGTGTATGTAGAGCAGGAAGACAACATCATGGAATTGTCGCCTGAGGAGAATGATGAGGAGGAAGTCAGAAGTGATGCGTCCGATGGGGTGGTTGGGAGAGAGGAAGTGCTCGGAATGGCTGAATGACGTCAATGAAGGCGAAAGATCAGTTGCAGCATTCGCAGGATTTTCGGAAACCTCCGCCGCCTCAAAAAAAAGGCACTCTGACCATCCCCAAACAACCGTGTAATAAACTCCTAAATCCTCAATCACCTTCAACGGTATGAGGTTGACAGTCAGTTGGGTTGTGCGGAAAGGGGAAAAGGTGAAATGAGTCGGGCAATTGCGCGCGCTGCATGAAATCAACAGCGTATCTTCCGAATCCTTCCCAAATTTGCCGTCTACTGTCTCGCCCTTTCACTAGTGATCGTGTCCGCTTGGTGGTCAAAAGACAACCACACGATTTAACCGTTGCCACCCCGTCCTTTGCGCGAAATGCACGCTAATCATTGTGTATGCGCGCCTTTCCTTCAGGGATCCGCCCACATCGCCTATGTCAGTTGCGATTTACACGACTGAGAATAGCGTATGCGTCTCACGCAATTGGCTCCACACCCTCGCGTCGACCGGCACAAAGTCACCTCTTTCTGCCACGCTCAGTGCCTGACCAAAACCCCACCAAGTCAGCCTCCGAAGCGGTCGCACTGCCGACCATCGCGTTGTCGGCGTGAAAGGCATCATTTCCTTTCTCCAGTTCACACTTGCTTGTTAATCTGAGCAAACGCCGCTCATCGCATCGGGGTGACCACTGGAGATGAGTGGAAAGGAGTTGCGGATTTGAGGTGCGAGCGGAGAAAAAGGAACTTGTCTGATGTTACAGGTCAGTCAACGAGGTCCACACGATCTCGCCGCGGTTTGAGACACTCAAATCCATGTTCGTCCAAACAAACGGCAGAACAGGGAAGTTTGCATAACCGTTGTACTACCCGTGTCCACTACCGTTATTAACAAGTGCTCTTCCAAGAACGCCTCACTAACTTTTACTTCCTCCACTGGTCAAAGACTATTTGCGTCACTCATAATCCCTCCATATTCACCTGATGTCTGTGCGCATTCCTCGAGCAACAGAGACCCGTAGATCCGACCTCCTTCGCCACGACTCCAATGGCAGAATGTGGCTTCTCAGCCAACCGCCTTCCTCCCCTTTCTCATCTCCTTTCCCCAATTCGTCTTAATAGCCCACACATTTCCCACACGTCACTTGCCGTCCCCCACCAGTCTCTGTCAGACCACTCTTCCGCCAATTTATTGCACCTGAACGTTTCTGTCCGCTAGTCAACAGGAACAACTGAACCTCGTTGAAATGAAATGTGGTGATAAATTGGAAGAGTATAAAGACAAGAGTCGACAATGTCGTTTGCCTGATTTCTCGTATTTCACCCTCGAGCGCGCGCTGCTGGAGTGAAGCAGCAGGAGAAAATAGAAGTGGCTCGAGGAGACCAGCCATAATGCATCTCTGACGCAACAGCAAATCACTTTATGGACTGCGACGCCGCATAGTGACACATGAAGAGGATAAATGGGTGTAGTAGCAACTCCTCCACGCCCCCGAAAACCCGCACACAGCTCGACTGATCCTTCTACCGAAGTGACATTTGCTCCTTTCTCGCAGACTCACCATTCCTCCCATTTCCCCGCACCTCCTAACACACCTACAGCCGACCATCCTCCTAAAAGTCTCCAAACACAATCAATCCACTGTCTCACTACTCCATCATTTCACATGGTAACCGACTGTACATACCCTTCAGAAAAACTCTCTTGACGCTAGCCATAACACATGAAATGACTTTACACCTCGTCAACTGACTTGTGCAGTGTTTAAAGTGATTAAAATAGGCAGAGATCAAAAAGGGCAGAGGAGATGAGGAAAGAGGGAGAAGAAGGGGCAGAAAGCTGTTGGTGCAGTCTGCACTGGAATACTTTAACACGGACGGCATCGGCGCTCCCCTCGCACAGATGGCGGTGTCGTTGACTGAGCCCCGAATCCGCCTCGAGCGCATCCTCTGCTGCACACAGCTAACGAAGAAGTGACAAGTTGAAATCAACACTCGTAAAAGAATTGAACCGTTTGACCTAGGAATTATTGATTGGCACTTTCAAAGGAGGTACTTTCCTGATAACCTGGTTATTACTTCCCACCAAATGAAGGGCAAAATGTTTGACATATCAGATGTGAGAATCACTGAGGTTTCACCTGACGTTGTCACCACGCAGGAATCTACTGTACAAGCGGGAGAAAACTGTCGGACAACGGATGGCTCACATATCCTAACAAAGGCCTCCTTGAGCATATTCCAGCTACACAGGGTGACCATCTGGCCACGTACTAATTTCACGTCCGAAGGGTCTGTTCGGCGGGCGAAAGGACGGAGTGTAAAGCAACCCACATCCTGGAAGTGAAGAGCTATTGAGGTAGCAGAATATGGAAAGAATCATAAAATAGCAGAATATGACACGATGAAACGTGTGCCCACCTAGTCGGCATGCCTCAAGAAGGAAGGAAATAACATCACGAAGATATAAACTGGTGTTGCAAAAGAAGAACACACAATCACTTGCAAAGCCAGTGCGCCAACGACAATGGCAGCCAGGAAAGTGTGGGAAAAGTGTCAGGGTGGGGGATTTGTGCGGGGATCAGTTGCTTTACGAAAAGAACCTGACCGGATCACGTCATTAAGAAAGGCCCGTCACTACTGGGGATGCAGTCCACCCAAGCGTAGACGCATGGAAACACATGTTAGGCCAGTTCGACAAGAGGAATATACCTTCATTGAAGAAATGTTGCAGGAAACAGCAAAGCAACAGGGCGAGGTAATACAGCTTGGAATGAATAACTTGTTATCGGCCAAAACCAACAACATATTCAATGCAAGGACAACTACTCGTACCCACATGAAAGTCCGACATTAAGGTCATCGGAAGAGGAAGAGAAATAAGATTTTTTGGAATGGGTGAGAGGAGTCGCCCATGACAAAAAGGTTGACACCTGAAGAGGAAGACAAATAACTTGATAAAATTCTTCCTTCTCTAGTCAAAAGACGAAAAAAACAAGAAAAGTAACCGTTGGTTCGCAGTTGAACAATTAAGTAATTGACTACTTTCCCATCAGTATGATCAACGTCCAATGCACTACATTGTATGCGTATATCATTCTTCCTGATTTAATACAAACACTCAAAAGAGAAACCAGAGTTCATGTGAACAGACAAAAGTTGAATACTACCATTTCAGACTGCAAGAAACGCATCAGCATCTCGGAGGTTACTTATGTAACTGAACTGAAGACTGTGTGCTCACTACCTGACACATTGACATTATTTAGTAATGCAATGCCCTCCGCGATATCTGTACTAACCAACTAAGTAAACACTAACTAAGGCCAATTAGGTTTAATCTGAGGCGAGTTTACAGGCGAGAGGCAGATATCGACTCGTATAAATACATGCTCTTTCCGCCTACAAAATCGACAAATCGCCTGCAACAGCAACGAGTGGAATTCACCAAATAGCATTCATGACAAATATCAGGTAGCAATGATTAGCAATCAAAAACTTACAAAATTCAGACTCACTCCGACAGCGGGAACTACAAAAGTATCTTCGGACGTTCACTGAAATGCGCACCAACGCAAAACAAGGCCACAGCCGTCGCACTAAAACAAAATAATATTTAGTGTTATTTTTTTTATCTACTTTAAGGCCGTCTTCTGTAACCAGACTTAAGACTGCCTTGTCATAATTTTTAAAAAACAAGGGCACGGTTAGTGTAAGCTTTATTGCCGATTATATGCCTAATAAGCTGATACACTTCTAATTACTCAAAATATATATATACCCATCGTAACGCGTTTAATTTTATCTCCTAAACCGCTAAACCTGATCACGTGTTTGAATCATCTTGACATGATATCTCACATTGGACCCGCCCTTCCTCCGGCTCTCCTCCACTTTCCTCACCACTCATCGGGTGGCGTGTGCGTGCCAGAATGCTGCGGTGAAGGCCTCGCTGAAGAACTGGCCTCTGGTGCGCACAAGGTTTCACTGACCCGCCCATCTCAGTGCTGTCATCGCACCTTCAATAAGGCGACCACGTTGCCATTCCCCTCCCGTCTGCCTTGTGGCGGACTGCGGCGCGGCACCGAGCAACGCTTCCGCCTGAGCGGAGGAAGGGATCCCTAACATGTCCAACTCTTCGCCATACTCACCTACGTCGCAAGCCTACATGAGCTGTAGACGCGTTCCATGTGCTCCATTTGCAATTGAGTGACCACGCCTTCACTCTTTCCTTCGTTAAATTGCCTCGTTCCACGTCAATTTCCACAACTCTGATTCCCAACTTCCACCCACCACCTTGGCCCCATCCCAACTCTCCGCCCCTGATTGTATATAATCTTGGTCGGAAATTCGCATCGTTTGACCTAATCTGATCAACTTCCATCGCCTTCGCTCATCTCCACTCCTGTCTCGTGCCCATTTCTCTATGAGCAACTCAAGACGGCTTTATTATAAACTCTTCCATTTTTCTTTCAAGCTACTCTTCATTCTCCTTCATTCTTCGTCCAAACTCGCCACTCCCGATTTCGGCCACTCCCTCGGGGGTGAATATCTCTTTCACCTGCCTCAAACAGGCAGTCCTCTCAATGACACAGCTCATCTCATCGTCTTGGAACTACGGCTACCAAAGTACCATCAAGTCTTTAGTTCACGTGGCATCTAGGAACCCATCACATAAAATCCCGAAAAGTAGGTGCTTTTCACGATGACACCTGCATAGGCACGAATCGCAAACATATATTGCTGAAGCGGCCTCCGACGAACGACTTCCTGACCGGTGAGCTGCCATCACAGTGGACGAGGTGAGTGCTGCGATGGGGACGTAGATGGGCGTGGTGCTCGTCTTCACCACTCTATCAGTATCGAAATCAGGGACGGCAGAGAAACAGATCGCCTTGATCGTCAAGGAGGGTGAAGGGGCCACTGAGCTGATGTTCTAACACGCATCTGCACCGCCCGCATAACCTGGACAGTCTTGCATACGCTCCTCTAAGTAGACTTGGGTAGTTTGTAGGCAAACGTAGGACATCATCATGTCCTACAAATTCACCATCGGAATTTTCCCGTCAGACCTTTGTGGAGACGCCTTTATTTCCCTTTGTGGCTATCAAGATAGCCACAACCGAGTGATCAAAATTTATCGTACAACCCTGGGTCGCCTAAGTTAAAGAACACTCCTTACCATATGCAGAATAATGGAGGATGCCTTGAGAAACCGAACTTAAGTGAAGCCTTTAATAGCCAAGGGAGTCACGCTGTGCCAATGGAAATTAATAGCGAACAAAAGAAGTTTCCCGGCATAGTGATTCAGCGTCGTGGCATCGTGAGAGACTGTCAATCACATTTAAAGTCAACCGACTTCGAGGAAGTGGTTTTGGGAGTTCGTGGAGAAATAAAGCTAGGGAGAGTGGAGTGAAAGGCTTACTGAAAGGCGCTTTCATAAGGGTGGAGAGAGGAGAGAGGAGAGGGAGAGGGAGAGGGAGGTGTCACGTGAAGAATGATGTCCTGCGTTCCGGGAGGAAGAAGTGAAGACCAGTGGAGGGCAGGAGGTGTTCTGCGATTACCAGTGGTCAGGTTGCTTAATAATGGCGTGGAATATGCCACGTGCATCTCAGCAACGTCGCTGATTGACATTGAGTTAGTTGGGATGGGCATAAATGTAATAAATATTAAAACGAGAAATAATTTGGCAGGATAGTAAGCTCCGGCACAGTTGTCAAAGTAACTACTATTAGGTTTTCATTGTACATTAGGCAGAGTCAGGTTTCCAGCCGCTGCTTCGGAGGAGCAATTGAAATAGGTGGAAGAGAAGAGTATAGTTGGAAATTCCTGTGGTGAATCAGAGGTGCTAGTGGATTTCGTGGTTGTTGGGCAATTACCTTACTGACAAATGTGCTGATGAAAGTGGAGCTTCAACTACGAGTTAGAATTAAAACGTCCTCAGATCTTCTTGTTTTCGAAGTTCCCCATTTATTCTACGATTACTGTTTTATCGGACTGCCGTTTAGTCTGGCGGGAGCTTATGCTCATTTTGAGAGCCTTTCATCTGAGACGTATTATTGCTCGTTCTGATCCTCTACCCCCATTTCAAGTGACGAGGCAATCACGTCGACATGCTACCCTATATCGCCGGTCAGTTGCTCGTCGAAGAGGCAGCTCAAGCTAAGCTGCAGCCAGTTTCGCGCAGTCTCGGCGTCGTGTGCCACGGTAAAGGAGGTGAAGTGCTGTGCATTCAATGCAAGGCAGCGAAGGAAGCTGAGGACGAATGCACGGAGAAGTGCGCGAGGCATTTGACAACTGACGAGATGCAACAAGAAGCTCATTTGTGATCGTAGGCGAAGGATGCTACTCAAAGTGGGATAGTTCAGAGCAGCCCTGGTAGAAGTTTTTTCTACACGTGCAGCCCCGTCTGTTTACTGAGCATTCACAGTGTGTACATGGAGGCGTAGGTGGTTGGGAGGTTTGCACAGGAGAGTTTGGATTCTGAGCCAAGTCCCAAATGACGTGGTAGACAGGAAGAGGATGTCGACTCTACAATCACAGAAGCTTCCGTCCTCGTCCATTCGTGGACCTGCTTGAAGTTTTCTTCACCTGTGCTGTCTAGTCGATTGTCAGGCAATCACAGTCCTCACTTTGAGAGGCTACAAAGCTCAGCCGCAAGTGACCTACTTCTGCAAGTGTCTGATGCATGCATGTGCTCGCTCACCACACTTGTGGTGCTCCTGTACTCAACTCTTATCATTTCAGGTAATTCGACTAGAAGGAAGAGCCTCTGTCAAACAAATTGTCCACATGCAATGGATACACGTCCAAAAAGCAGGGCGATTTGAAAGATGCCAACCAGAAGGCGGATGTCACATTTTAGTGGGAACACTGTTTGCATCAAATAAGCTGCGTCAAATCCTCTACAAGATAGGACTCAAGACAGGCTGGCAACACATCTTACACCAATTGTCTGTGGTCAGGGACTTTAGATGACGGCCTCTTCGACATGGCGGTCGAGACGAGACGAGACGAGACAGACGAGACGGGTCCAGATAGGTCGGAGAACGAACAGTTGGCCAAGTTTGTCTTCTTCCACCAACATCAAACCGTTGTCAACCTCGGCGCTGCAAGCCACCAATGTGAGGTCCTCCTTGATTATGTGTGATGACAAAGAACAAAATGTTCGACAAGGCGTTCCATGAGAAGACAGACACGCAGACGGAGGCGGAGACGGAGACGGAGACGGCGATATAGAGTTACGCCTATGAAGGGAATATTTCGTTTAGGCTTACAAACAACTGAATCTTCAAATCAACCTACAAGTCGCTCGCTCAACTACTGCGGGTGAATAGCGCACGACGAAAGGTGAAAACTCTGTGATAGATATGCTCACCAGGTACCAATCGAAGGCGGGCACAAAGTTTTAAACTGCAAAGGAATTTGGATCACATCAAACAAACCATTTGAAGAGATATACCACTTCCAAGCTTATGGTCCAACAGCCTTGCGGAGGAGAATGACAAAAGTAGAACACATGCACGAAAGTTTAGACAATAAACTAACTCCCAGACCATGTGACTCCCGAAACAGTAAATAAAACATATTTGTACTACTTACTATATTAGAGTACTATGGGGCCGTAAAATAATAATAATAACACTTGACAGATATGGGAAAGTCAGCAATTGGAGTATGCCAATCAACCGCACATGCACCCAGATTAAAATACAACTGATTGATATTGTTAATCGTTGGAACCTGACTGCAAACGCTGCATCAGCACAAGAAATATCAGAATCCTTTCCTCCGCTTGCAGGCAGGCAGGCAGGCAGGCAGGCAGGCAGGCAGGCAACGGGAAGAGGCCTTGACTGACGTGGAGGTGATTTTCATCTTTGTCTGCCCATATGACAGGGAATGCGTGGCGAGGTGACGAGATGCACACACGGCGAGTGGCGTGTCTGTGAGGCTTATTGGAGAGAAGGAGAAATGCTCTGCGTTGTATGTATTCTCCACTTGACCATAGTATTGTGGACACGAGGACAGATTGCACTTGTCCGCACCACAGGTGCGAAGAAGAGTAAGGAGAAGCGCAAATCAGTGGTTAGGGCAAACGCGGCCTCGCCTTAGTCTCAAGTGGGAGGAAGGTGCTCGCCATGTGGAGTGGCAATGTCATAGTCGACTCGTTGCAAGATGATGGCTCAAAGGAGGAGTCTGAGGATAACCAGAAGCATTGATAGGAGAAAGAAGAAGAAGAAAAAAAGGAGAAGGAGAAGGAGGAGGGCACAAATAATGCAGAGGAGAGGGATTTGTGGGTCAAATAAGAGAATAGACAAAGGGAAAGGAAGGGAAGGTAAGGGAATGGAAGGAAGAGTGAGGAAGGGGAAGGGAGGGGAAGGGAAGGAAAGGAAGAATGAAGGAATGAGGGCAACTAGAGGCGAGGAAAGCGTCTATTCACTCTCACCTGTTTGATATCGAGGGCGAATAACAAGGTTGACAGGCGGCCTCTGACTGAATCAGAAGAGATGTGCCCTTTGCAAAAGGTATTGCAGGAGAGAGAATGGGCTAATGGTGAGTGGCGAAAGAAGTGGGTTGGGCTCAGTTGATTTATGGAGTTATCACAGTTGTAGCCGAATGTGTGACGAGAGCATGAGCAAGGGCAAGCAAATTGGTGGAAGAAGGTGGGATTAGACTGCGTGAAGATATTGGCAGATGCAGATGCAGATGCGAAGGCGAAGACCAAGGTGAGGGTGTTTCAACGAACGAGTCGGCAGTTAGGGTGAGTGGTCAGACTAGTGAACTTGCCAAGTGGCGGCCTCATCGCATAGGTTGGTTGAGTTCAGCCAGAAGTGCCCAAAGACTGCGTGCCCATTACCGCCCCACGAGAGTATGGCCAACGCCGCTGCCGAAAGCAGCCACCACACACTCGGGCACCTGACGCTTTAATTTAACCCTCACAACTGTCTGAACGCGTACACTCACGAAGTGCTGCCAACCATGGCCTGCTGAATCACTGACGCGGCCATTATCGATTGCAAGCGGCGGTATCGATTGCATTTGAATTTGTTGACGCCTTTCCTCGCACACAAAGTGACTTTGCGAACTTGAGCCTTGCTTTGCTGTGCTGTGCTGTGCTGTGCTGTGCTTGCTTGCTTGCTTTATTGCGAACCGAATGAAGGGCGGTGGAAGTCGCTTCGTCACATTGGTAATCGGGCGGATGTGGCGACATTCTCGGGCACTTCAGAGTCGACCGCAGCCTCCGAAGGTAGACTGCGCGAGTGGACGGCAGGGGGAGGGTGGCACTCTTCTCGGTAAGTTGCCTCGATTGCCGGTCCTTTACTTGTTCGGCCTTATGTCATTCTCCGTCCATTGGCAATTGCAGTGAAGAATCAGTCGCTCTGGCCAACGAGTTTATCTCCAACGCCGTGGTCAACGTCCCATTGAATATGGCGTGCCATCGGGCCCTGAGGCTACAGCGTCGGAGTGCAAAAACCCTGTCTTCGTGACGAGGGGAAAAGTGGTTAGTCTTTCTCTCCACTAACTCCTTTTTGCAGTCTGCCATCAGGTGCTAACCTCGCCATCCTCCACAATTCCTCTAGGGCCGCTTGTGCCATTCGCCTTGCCTCCAAGGGCGCCATGCCCTATTCACTGCCACCTTTGACGCCTTACCCACTATCCTCGAAGTGAATGAGGAGGATGAAGAAGTGAGGAGAGGAGTTGAAGTGGAGGTGGAGGTGGAAGTGGAGGTGGAAGTGGAGGTGGAGGTGGAAGTGGAGGTGGAGGTGGAGGAGGAGGAGACAGAAGAGGAAGCGTCAGCACAATTGGGAAATGAGAGCGTGATGGCGCAGGAGATTGGGACGAAAGGTGAGACCGAGTCAGAGTCAATGGCTTTGGCTTGGGCTTGGGCTTTTGCAGGAGCGGAGACAGACAGTGACGAGTGGAGGGTGGAAGCGCAAGAGGCGGTGGAAGTAGTGGTGGAAACGGAGACAGAGAGAGACGGAGACGGAGACGAGACGGAGACAGAGACGGAATGGAGACGGCGACAGACTTGGAGTGGAAGTGGAGGGAGGTTGGAGAGAGAAGGTGGAAAAAGAAGCGGGAATAGAGGTGAAGTGGAAGTGGAGGTGGAGACAGATGAAGGGGCGGGGCGGAGGCGGAGGTGGAGGCGGAGATGGAGACGGAGCAGAGAATGGAAGCGGATGCGTCGACAGGGAACGGGACGACGACTAGGGCGGAGGCGGAAGTGGAAGCAGAAATGGATGCGGAAGCGCAAATGGAAGCGATTGCGGATGCAGATGTGGATGCGGTTGCGGAGACGACGGCGAGGGCGAATGCGAGGGCGAGACCGGGACGGAGGAAATGGAGGAAGACGATTGTGAGCGAGGCGAGAGGAAGAAGCTGAAAAAGCAATAAGCATGAGAGATGTATTTTCAGAGGCAGAATACGAAAGTGTAAGCATGAGATCGAGGGAGAGAGAAGCGGAAGCAGAAGGAGGAAGTGGAAGTGGAGAAGAGGAGAAGGAGAGGGATGAGAGGGAGAGAGACGTCGAATTGCAGTTGGAGAGAAGAGCGAAAGAAGAGGAGTCTGAGTCTGGGGAGGATGACTCTGAGTCGGCTGAAGAAGCCCTCCAACGCATCCGTGAGTGGTCGCTTACATCGTCTCATGGTCAACGTAGTCTTTTCGAGGAGTGTTGGCCGATGGTTTATCAGTGATCGTCGAGTGACGAGAATGTGTCTTCTCTGCCTAGTTGGCAATCGAATACGTTGCAGCGGGAGACGTTGGCGAAGCCGCTCGCAGGTGCCTCCGTGTGTGACTGGCACGCATTAATACGGAGGAGGAGTCTGGGGAAGATGTCTCCGAGTCGGCCGAAGAAACGCTCGAAGGCACCCGTGAGTGTTCGCTCACTTCATCTTGCGATCACCGTAGTCCTCCTGAGGCCTGAGGTGCAATGGTTTAGAGCTATCTTTGACTCAAGAGACTGTTTCTGTCCACTCCACACAGTTGCCAACGGAAACACGTGGCAGGGAGGAGACGCCGTCGACAAAGCCAGCCACAGGCGGATCTGCCATGAATTGGTGAAACTTTCTACTGGAAGATGTGTCCGAAGATGACGACTCTGAGCCCCTGGAGAAAGCGCTCAAACGAATCCGTGAGTGTTCACTTACCTCGTCTTACGATGAAAATAGTCCTCCTGCGGCCGGTAGTAGTGTGGCGCAGTGGGTTGCACGAGTGATCTGCGACTGAAGAGAATGTGTCTCCTCTGCATAGGTGCCAACCGGTAAGCTCTACAGTGAGGAGACTCCGCCCACGAAGCCATCAACACGGAAGTCTGTAAGCGACCAGTGTACATTGTCTTCAAGTGTGGGTGGAAGTTGTTATCAAATGGTGAGGCCCTTAAGCCAATGACTTCTCTTATTTTGCAGCGGAGAAGGAAATTCACGCATCTCTTCTGCTGCTTCTGGAGAAAGAAGTAGACGGCGCGAGTAGGTGGTATCACCTGGTGAGACACAAGGTGGACGATCAGCTGAAGTCGAGGAGCCGAGGTGCCGAGGAGCCGAGGGAGGCGGCGAGTCGGGAGTCAGGCAGTTGAGCAGTGTGGACTGATGTTGGAAGGAACGCTTTTGCAATTGGACATGGAGGCAGCCGCAAACTGATAACCAAACATACAAGGAAATTACAAGCCCAGCTCCGTGAGGGCGATAAAGCAATGCAACAAGGTGGTTCGTTAGAATTAAGTCTAAGAGCAGAGCCAGGCGTCTGGATAACCTTGTTAGCGGGCATTTACCCGCATAAGAGAGAAAAGACTAACCGCATTTCCCTCGTCACGAAGACAGGTTTGCACTCCGACGCATTGTAGCCTCAGGGCCCCATGGCACGCCAATATTTTCAACTGGACGTTGACACGGCGTTGGAGATAAAACTCGTTGGTCCAGAGCGACTGATTCTTCACTGCACATTGCCAATGGACGGGGAGAATGACATAAAGCCGAGTAAAGGACCCGGCAATCGAGGCACACTTACCGAGAAGAGTGCCACCCTCCCCCTGCGGTCCACTCGCGCAGTCTACCTTGCGGAGGCTGCGGTCGACTCCGAAGTACCCGAGAAATGTCGCCACATCCGCCCCGATTACCAATGTGACGAAGCGACGTCCACCGCCCTTCATTTGGGGCGGTTCGCAATAAAAGCAAGCAAGCAAGCGACAGCACAGCACAGCACAGCACAAGCAAAGCAAGGCTCAAGTTCGCAAAGTCACTTTGTGTGCGAGGAAAGGCGTCAACAAATTCAAATGCAATCGATACCGCCGCTTGCAATCGATAATGGCCGCCGTCAGTGATTCAGCAGGCCATGGTTTGGCAGCACTTCGTGAGTGTACGCGTTTCAAGACAGTTGTGAGGGTTAAATTTAAAGCGTCAGGTGCCCGAGTGTGTCGGTGGCTGCTTTCGGCAGCGGCGTTGGCCATACTCGTCGTGGGCGGTAATGGGCACGCAAGTCTTTTGGGCACTTCTGGCTGAACTCAACCAACCTATGCGATGAGGCCGCCACTTGGCAAGTTCACTGTCTGACCACTCACCCTAACTGCCGACTCGTTCGTTGAAACACCCTCACCTTTGGTCTTCGCCTTCGCCTTCGCTTATTCTGCTTCTGCCTGCATCTGCATCTGCCAATATCTTCACGCAGTCTAATCCACCTTCTTCCACCAATTTTGCTTGCCCTTGCTCATTGCTCTCGTTCACGACATTCGGCTAACAACTGTGATAACTCCATAAATCAACTGAGCCATTCCCCAACCCACTTCTCTCAGCCACTCACCATTAGGGGGCCCATTCTCTCTCCTGCAATACCTTTTGCAAAAGGGCAAACATCTCTTCTGATTTCAGTCAGAGTCCGCCTGTTAAACCTTTTTATTCGCCCCTCGATATCAAACAGGTGAGAGTGAATAGACGCTTTCCTCGCCTCTTAGTTGCCCTCATTCCTTCATTCTGTGTTCTTCCTTTCCTTCCCATTCCCCCTCACTTCCCTCCCACCCTTCCTCACTTTCCCTTCCATTCCCTTACCTTCCCTTCCTTCCTTTGCCCTTTGTCTATTCTCTTATTTGACCCACAAATCCCTTCTCACTCTGCATTAATTTGTGCCCTCCTCCTTCTTCCTTCCCTTTTTTTCTTCTTCTTCTTTCTCCTATCAATGCTTCTGTCATTATATTCCTCAGACTTCTCCTCTCTTTTGAGCCATCATCTTTGCAACGAGTCGACTATGACATTGCCACATCCACATGGCGAGCACCTTCCCTCCCACTTGAGGAACTAAGGCCGAGGCCGCGTTGCCCCTAACCACTGATTTGCCGCTTCTCCTATTACTCTTTCTTCGACCTGTTGGTGCGGACAAGTGCAATCTGTCCTCGTCGGTACCACAATACTATGGTCAAGTGGAGAATGCATACAACGCAGAAGCATTTTCTCCTTCTCTCCAATAAGCCTTCACAGACACGCCACTCGCCGTGTGTGCATCTCGGTCACCTGGCCACGCAATTCCCTCGTCATATGGCAGACAAAGATGGAAATCACCTCCACGTCAGGTCAAGGCCTCTTCCCCGTTGACCTCGCTCTGCCTGCTCTGCCTGTCAGCGGGAGGAAAGGATTTCTGATATTTTTTGTGCTGAGCAGCGTTTGCATCAGGTTCCCAACGTTAATCAATATCAAATTTTCAGTTGTATTTTAATCTGGGCATGTTGCGGTTGATGGCATACTCCAATTGTGACTTTCCCATTATCTGTCAAGTGTTTATTATTTTACGCCATCCATAGTACTCTAGTATAGTAAGTGTAGTACAAATATGTTTTTATTTACTGTTTCGGGATAAGTCACATGGTCTGGGAGTTAGTTTATTGTCTAAACTTTCGGTGATGTGTTCTAAAAAACTTATTTGTCATTCTCCTCCGCAAGGCTGTTGACATAAGCTTGGAAGTGGTATATCTCTTCAAATGGTTTGTTTGATGTGATCCAAATTCCTTTGCAGTTTTAAAACTTTGTGGCCCGCCCTTCGATTGGTACCTGGTGAGCATATCTATCACAGAGTTTTCACCTTTAGTCGTGCGCTATTTCACCGCAGTAGTTGAGCGAGCGACTTGTTAAGGGTTGATTTGAAAGATTCAGTTGTTTGTAAGCCTAAACGAATATTCCCCTTCATAGGCGTAACTCTATATTCGCCGTCTCCGTCTTCCGTTCTCGCCTCGTCGCGTGTCCTGTCTTCTCAGGAACGCCTTGTCGAATCTTGTTCTTTGCATCACACATTAATCAAGGAGACCTCACATTGGTGGCTTTGCAGCGCCGAGATTGACACGGTTTGATGTTGGTGGAAGAAGACAAACTTGGACAACTGCTTCGTTCTCCGACCTATCTGGACCCGTCTCGTCCTGTCTCGTCTCGTCTCGATCTCGACCAGCCATGTCGAAGAGGCGTCATCTAAAAGTCCCTGACCACAGACCAATTGGTGTAAGATGTGTTTGCCAGCCCCTGTCTTGAGTCCTATCTTGTAGAGGATTTGACGACAGCTTATTTGATCAAACAGTGTTCCACTAAAAAATGTGACCATCCGCCTTCGGGTTGCATCTTTCAAATCGCCCTGCATTTTTTGGACGTGTATCCATTGCATGTGGACAAATTTGTTTGACAGAGGCTTTTCCTTCTTGGTCGAATTACCTGAAATGACAAGAGTTGAGTACAGGAGCACCACAAGTCTGTGGTGAGCGAGCACATGCATGCATCAGACCACTTGCAGAAGTAGGTCACTTGCGGCTGAGCTTTGTTAGCCTCTCAAAGTGAGGACTGTGATTGCACTGACAATCGACTAGACAGCACAGTGAAAGAAAACTTCACCAGGTCCAGCCGAATGGACGAGGACGGAGCTTCTGTGATTGTAGAGTCGACATTCCTCTTCCTGACTACCACGTCATTTGGGACTTGGCTCAGAGACACAAACTCTCCTGTGCAAACCTCCCCCAACCACCTACGCCTCCATGTACACACTGAATGCTCAGTAAACAGACGGGGTTGCACGTGTAGAAAAAACTTCTACCAGGGCTGCTCTGAACTATCCCACTTTGAGTAGCATGCCTTCGCCTACGATCACAAATGAGCTTCTTGTGCATCTCGTCAGTTTGTCAAATGCCTCGCGCACTTCTCCGTGCATTCGTCCTCCAGCTTTCTTCGCTGCCTTGCATTGAATGCACAGCACTTCACCTCCTTTACCGTGGCACACGACGCCGAGACTGCTGCGAAACTGGCTGCAGCTTAGCTTGAGCTGCCTCTTCGACGAGCAACCTGACCGGCGATATAGGGTAGCATGTCGACGTGATTGCCTCGTCACTTGAAAATGGGGTAGGATCAGAAACGAGCATAATACGTCTCAGATGAAAGGCTCTCAAAATGAGCATAAGCTCCCGCCAGGACTAAACGGCAGTCCGATAAAACAGTAATCGTAGAATAAATGGGAACTTCGAAAAACAAGAAGATCTGAGGACCTTTTAATTCTAACTCGCAGTTGAAGCTCCACTTTTCATCAGCACATTTGTTCAGTAAGGTAATGCCCCCAAACCACGAAAGAACACTAGCACCTCTGATTCACCACAGGAATTTCCAACTATACTCTTCTCTTCCACACTATTCAATTGCTCCTCCGAAGCAGCGGCTGGAAAACCTGACTCTTGCCTAATGTACAATGAAAACCCTATATTAGTAGTACTTTGACAACTGTGCGGAGCTTACTATCCTGCCAAATTATTTTCTCGTTTTAATATTTATTACATTTATGGCCATTCCCAACTAACGTCAATGTTCAATCAGCGGACGTTGCTGAGATGCGCCAATTATTCCACGCCATTATTAAGCAACCTGACCACTGATAATACGCAGAACACCGCCTGCCCTCACTTGTCTTCACTTCTTCCTCCCGGAACGCAGGACATCATTCTTCACGTGACACCTCCTCTCCTCCCCCTCTCCTCTCTCTACTCTCTCCACCCTTATGAAGCGGCCTTTCAGTAACCCTTTCACTCCACTCTCACCTAGCTTTATTTCTCCCGAACTCCCAAAACCACTTCTCGAAGTCGGTTGACTTTAAATGTGATTGACAGTCTCTTCACGATGCCACGACGCAAATCACTATGCCGGAAATTCTTTTGTTTCGCTATTAATTTCATTGCATAGCGTGACTCCCTTGGCTATTAAAGGCTTCACAATTCGGTTTCTCAAGGCAATCCTCCATTATTTCTGCATATGTAGGAGTGTTTCTTTAACTTAGGCCGACCCAGGGTTGTACGATAAACTTTTTGATCACTCGGACTTGTGGCTATCTTGATAGCCACAAAGGAAATAAAGGCAGTCTCACAAAGGTCTGACGGGAAAATTTCCGATGGTGAATTATGTTAGGACATTGTTGATGTCCTACGTTTGCCTACAAACTACCCAATCTCTTGAGGAGGCGTATGCAAGACTGTCCAGGTTATGCGAGGCGGTGCAGATGCGTTTAGAACAATCAGCTCAGTGGCCTTCACCCTCCTTGACGATCCAGGCCGATCTGTTTCTCTGCCGTCCCTGATTTCGATACTGATAGAGTGGTGAAGACGAGCACCACGCCCATCTACTCCCCATCGCAGCACTCACCTCATCCACTTGATGGCAGCTCACCGGTCAGGAAGTCGTTCGTCGGAGGGCCGCTTCAGCGAATATATATTTGCGATTCGTGCCTATGCAGGTGTCATCGTGAAAAAGCAACCTACTTTTCGATTTTATGTGATGGGTTCCTAGATGCCACGTGAACTAAAGACTTGATGGTAACTTTGGTAGCCGTAGTTCCAAGACGATGAGATGAGCCTGTGTCATTGTAGAGGAGCCTGCCTGTGTTTGAGGCAGGTGAAAGAGAGATGTTCACCCCGAGGGAGTGGCCGAAATCGGGATTGGCGAGTTTGGACGAAGAATGAAGGAGAATGAAGAGTAGCTTGAAAGAAAATGAAGAGTTTTATAATAAAAGCCGTCCTGAGTTTGCTCATAGAGAAATGGCACGAGACAGGAGTGGAGATTTTGAGCGAAGGCGATGGAAGTTGATCAATTAGGTCAAACGATGCAAATTTCCCGACCAAGAATTATTATAAGGAGGGATCAGGGGCGGAGAGTTGGGTGGGGTGCAAAAGGGTGGTGGGTGGAAGTTGGGAATGCAGAGGATTGGTGGAGATTGGACGGTTGACGAGGCAATTTTAACAAAGGAAAGATGAAGGCGGTAGTCACTAATTGCAAAATGGGGAGGCGCAGAACGCGTCTACAGCTCATGGTAGGCTTGCGACGTAGGTGAAGTATGGGGCGAAGAGTTGGACATGTTAGGGATCCCTTCCTCCTCTCAGGCGGAGAGCCGTTGCTCGTGCGCGCGAGGCAGTCCGCCGCGAGAGCAGACGGGAGGGAATGGTCAACGTGGTCGCCTTATTGGAAGGAGTGCTGGAGGGGATGAACAGCACTGAGGTGGGCGGGTCAGTGAAACCTTGTGCGCCCAGAGGCGCAGTTTCTCAGCGAGGCCTTCACGCGCAGCGATTCTGGCACGCACACGCGCCACCCGATGTAAGTGTGGTGAGGAAAGTGGAGGGAGAGCCGGAGGAAGCAGAGTGGGTGAGGATGTCATGTCAAGATGATTGCGGAAAGAGAGCGTGGATCAGGTTTAGCGAGTTTGGGGAGATAAAATTAAGAGGCGGGCGGGTTACGATGGGTATATAAACATTGAGTAATTAGAGTTGTATCAGCTTTATTAAAGCATATAATCGGCAATAAAGCCTTACACTAAAACCGGTTGGCAAATTGTTTTTAAAAAATTATGAAGAAGCAGTTTAGGTTCTGGTTACAGAAGAGCGGCATTGAAGTGGTTGAAAAAGAGAGCACAAAATATTATTTTGTTTTAGTGGGAGCGTGGTGGACTTGTTTTGCGTTGGTGGATTCAGTGGACGGCCGAAAGATACTTTTGTAGTTCCCAGCTGTCGGAGTGAGTCTGAATTTGGTGTCAGTTTTTTGATTGCGGAGAGGCATTGCTAACCTGAATATTTGTCATAAAATGCTATTTGGTGAATTTCTCTCGTTAAATGTTGCAAGGCGATTCGTCGATTTGTAGGCGGATAAGAGCATGTGCCTTAATACCGAGTGGACATTTGCCTGCTCGCCTGTAAAACTGGCGTCAGATTAAACCTAAATTGGGCCTTAGTTAGTGTTAACTTAGTGGGTTAGGGGGATATCGAGGAGGGCATTGAATTACTAAATAATGTCAAATGTGTCAGATAGTGAGCACGCAAGTTTTCAATTCGGTTAAATAAGTAACCTCCGAAAATGCTGATGTTTTTGGCGTCTGAAAATTGGTGAATATTTAACTTTTTTCCGTTTTCACATTGTCTGTTCGTACGGTTCTGGTGCTACCTTTGCGTGAAACTCTGGTTTTCATTTGTGAGTTGGTCTGTATTTTAAAATCAGGATGTAATTGATTATACGGCATTACAATGGTAAGTCCATTGGACGGTTTGATTCATACTGATGGGAAAGTTAGTTCCAATTGCTTATTGTTCAACTGCGAACCTAGCGGTTACTTTTCCTGTTTTTTTGTTTTCGTGTTCGACTAGAGAAGGAAAGAATTTTTATCAAGTTATTTGTCTTCCTCTTCCAGGTGTGCAACCTCTTTGTGATGGGCCGACTCCTCTCAACCCATTCCAAAAATCTTATTTACCCTTCGCTCTTTGATGACCTTAATGTCGGGCTTTCATGTTTGCGTACGAGTAGTTGTCCTTGTGGCATCGAATTATGTTGTTGGTTTTTGGCCGGTATTATATGTACTATCAAAGCTGTATTACCTTGCCCTGTTGCTTTGCTTGGTCGCAACATTTCTTCAAATGAAGGTATAATTCCTCTTGTCGAACTGGCCTGACATAAGAGATGTCCATGCGTCTAACGCTTGGTGGATCTGCATCCCCAGTAGTGACGGGCCTTTGCTTGATGACGTGATCGCGGTCAGGTTATTTTCTGTAAGTAATCTGATCCCCGCGCAAATCCCCACCGTGACACTTTTCTCACCTTTCCTGGCTGCCATTGTCGTTGGCGCACTGGCTTTGCAGTGTTGTGTGTTCTTCTGTTTGCAAAACACCAGTTTATATCCTTCGTGATGTATAATTTCCTTCCTTCTTGAGGCATGCCGACTGGTGGGCACACGTTTCATTCGGGTGTCATTAATTCTGCTATTTTAATGATTTTTTTTTTACATATTCTGCTACCCCTCAATACTCTTTCACACTTCCAGGATGTGGTTGCTTTACACTCCGTCCTTTCGCCCGCCCGAACAGACACTTCGGACGTGAAATTAGTACGTGGCCAGATGATCACGCTGGGTAGCTGGAATATGCTCAAAAGGAGGCCGTTTGTTTAGGATATGTGAGCCATCCGTTGTTTGACAGTTTTCTCCCGTGTACAGTAGATTCTGGGTGGTGAACAACGTCAGATGAAACCTCAGTGATTTTCACATCTGATTGTCAGATCATTTTGCCTTCATTTGGTGGGGGATAAATAACGCAGGTATACAAATCGCCGGTAGGAACCTCCTTTGAAAGTGCCAATCAATAATTCCTAGGTCAAACGGTTCAATTCTTTACTAGTGTTGATTTCAACAGTTGTCACTTCTCCGTTAGCTGTGTGCGCAAGAGGATGCGCTCGAGGCGGATTCGGGGCTCAGTCCACGACCACAGCGCCATCTGTGGAGGCGCAGCGCCGGATGCCGGTGTTAAAGTATTGCCAGTGCAGACTGGAACCAACAGCTTCCTGCCGCCTTCTCCCCTCCTTCTCCCTCTTTCTCATCTCTCAGCCCTTTTTGAATCATGCCTATTTTTAATCACTTTAAACACTGGCACAAGTAAGTTGACGAGGTGTAAAGTCATTTCATGTGTTATGGCTAGCGTCAAGAGAGCTTTTCTGAAGGGTATGTACAGTCAGTTACCAAGTGAAATGATGGAGTAGTGGAGACAGTGGATTTATTGTGGTTTTGAGACTTTCAGGAGGATGGTCGGCTGTAGGTGTGGTTCGGGAGGTGCGGGGGAAATGGGAGGAATGGTGAGTCTGCGAGAAAGGAGCAAATGTCACTTCGGTAGAAGGATCAGTCGAGCTGTGTGCGGGGTTTTCGAAGGGCGTGGGAGGAGTTGCTACTGGGACACCCCTTTATCTCTTTCAGTCAAATGCGGCGTCGCAGTCCATAAAGTGATTCTGCTGTTGCGTCAGAGATGCATTATGGCTGGTCTTCCTCAAGCCACTTCTTTTTTCTCCTGCTGCTTCACTCCAGCAGCGCGCGCTCGAGGGTGAAAGACGAGAAATCAAGCAAACAACATTGTCGACTCTTGTCTTTTCGCTCTTCCAATTTATCACCACATTTCATTTCAACGAGGTTTAGTTGTTCCGGTTAACTGGCGGACAGAAACGTTCAGGTGCAATAAATTGGCGGAAGAGTGGTCTGACAGAGACTGGTGGGGGACGGCGAGTGACGTGTGGGAAATGTGTGGGCTATTAAGACGAATTGGGGAAAGGAGATGAGAAAGGGGAGGAAGGCGGTCGGCTGAGAAGCCACATTCTGCCATTGGAGTTGTGGCGAAGGAGGTCAGCCTTACGAGTCTCTGTTGTTCGAGGAATGCGCACAGACATCAGGTGAGTATAGAGGGATGATGAGTGACGCAAATAGTCTTTGACCAGTGGGGGAAGTAAAAGTTATAGAGGCGTTCTTGGAATAGCACGTGTTAATAACGGTAATGGACGCGGGTGGTACAACGGTTATGCAAACTTCCCAGTTCTGCCGTTTGTCTCGACGAACATGGATTTGAGTGTCTCAAACCACGGAGACATCGTGTGGGCCTCATTGAGTGACCTGCAACATTGGATAAGTTCTTTCCTCGCTCGCGCCTCAAGTCCGCAACTCTTTCACTCATCTCCAGTGGGTCTCCTGATGGGATGAGCGGCGTTTGCCACCCGCTGCTTCACCGACCTCCTTACTCCGTGGTGAGGAACTTAACTCTGACTCACCTAAAACATGTGATGATGACATGAATTGGCTTCTGCGAACTCGACTCGGTATAGCGAATGTCAACTACTTGCGCCCAGTTGCCTAGTTCAGCACGTCCAATCGATGAATAAGGTGCCTACCTCTCAGAGGTGCAGCGTGCGGCAGCCGATTCATCCCAATGCATGTGAGTCAGTCCGATTACTCCATCTAAGCTACTAAGCTTCCTACCTCGACCAACCGGATGCCAAATAAGGAGCAGCCTCAATTAGAGTGTGTGCGCTGTAATTCTTCAGCTCGTCCACGAGCTCGCTCTTCAATAACTCAAATGCCCTATCGAGAAGCGAGCAAGAAGAAGGAGTCACAAGGACCACAACAGTCATAATGAGAACATCAACAACAACAGCATGCGATCGTCTTGGTGGAGGCCCCACAATTGCCCGAGTAGTAAGCAGTGGACGACTACTACGACCCCCAATAACCAGCCTCACATTTCGATAGCGCTTCCGCTACACACGCATCTGACGCCCCATCTGTTGCAGCAGTTGTTAACTTCACCGCCTGACGCTGATATGAGGAGTGTTGTGGTACAGTGGCGCTCAGGCTGTGTCGGCAACAGAAACCGCTCCTTACGAAGTAAGTGACGTTCAAATTGCAATTCTGTCTCCTCCTCTAGCCTCTTTCCTTTTACCCTCCTTCTGTCCCCTCCTCTCTACTCCTCGCCGCGTATTGCCTGCATTGTAGAAACGCATATCCTCGCGTCTCCTCTACTTGTTTTCCCGAATGAATATCCAGGCAAGGTGATTCGCATGGTTTTTTGGGATAAAATGCTTTTCTTTATGTTCTCTCTTGTCCTAATACATGATTCCACTACCATTGCCTAGTTGTCCATTCCTTTGCTGTTATTTTGCAAAAGTAACTTTTGTTTTTCGTGCTCCCTTCCAGGATTGACTATCTTATCTTATGGGATTGTGTGTAGCAAACTGTTATTTCGGTGACCAGAGGACTCAATCCATGCTGACGTTGTCGCCACCGCAATTCGATGTCATTTCAAATCTGTCCTTTGGCGGCCTCTTCCTGCAGATCGGTATATTTGCCGCGCTACGTATTGCTCGCGTGATCTGCCCTTAAGTCCCACGTCCACTCCAACTATCGTCAAGTGATGAAACCTCTTGTTTACCTTGGCTGTGGAAACTATTAGAACCTATTTTTTTGGTAATTCGAACTTCTATCATGTGTGTTATACTGAAGCTGCATTATTTCGCTTGCATATTGTTTGTGGTTTTATCGTGAAGTTAGACCTGTCAGGAGTGTCGTCTTGTCGATATTTGTCATTGAGAAATCAAAATAATAAAAATGTTATGCATTTAATTATCTTGAGCTAGATGTTGGCGCACTTTTTTATTATTGAAATGAAATAAATGAGTAAGGCGCCGGGCCAGTCATCTCTGGTTTCATGCTGAGGTTACATTCAGTCACACTTTAACACTTTTCAGTGCTTGCAATCGTGCACGTAGGCTCCTTGGGCCTTAAGCCGAAACCATTGTACCACTGACGGTATGATTATACATGAGGCACTTGGAAATTTCATGCCTGACGGTGTGGCTTCGATGCGAATAGTTTCCCGCTGTCATAAAATAGAAGACTACTAAAACGTAGATGTTCTTGTCGTTTTTGTTTACCTTTGTAGGTCCTAAAGAGAAGAAGATGCCATTGATCCATGCAACACTAATTGATCAACGCGGAGGCAGTGTGGAAGCACTGATGACGAAGTTATCTCTGGATGGAAATGGAGAGACCAATAAGGATCCGCCAATATGAGAGCAGTCAAAAAGCGCCACACGAAGAAAGTGAAAACCCCATGTTAGGGAACTACCAGATTGACATTGAAAGAACACATTGAAGTCAGATTAAAGTGCGCTTCAGACGATTCACAGAACTGGTGATGCTACTACTACTACCACTAAAGCCACAGGTACCGCCGGAAGAGGAAGACACAAGAGTAAAAAAAAAGGAAGTGGAGACAGGGTTTTTCTTGTTAACATAGCAACAAGCCGATCTATTAATTCGAACTCTTGTTTACTATTGCAGTGATGAGTCAGTCATCCAGGCCGATGGGTTCACCTCCAGCGCCCGTGGTCAGGCAATCCGCTGAATGTGGCGTTGAGAGGCTTGGCAGGAGCATATCATCCCGTGCCATCGAGCCCCGAGGCTACAACGTGGGAGCGCGCAAAACCATGTCTTCGTGACGACGAGAAAAGTGGTTAGGCTTTCTCTCCGCTAACTCTTTTCAAGCAGGCTGCCAACAGGCCGCTAACTCCATCCTCCACCCCTTCCTCTGGGCCGTTTGGACCATTCAACTTACCTCCTTTTTTATTTGTGTGCACACGCAGACACTTGCTCCGTGATCACGGAGTGTGAAGGCGAAATGCGGGCGGACTGTGAGACCAGCCAAGTCGCCTTCTGGTCGACGTGATCCCAGTCAGCGCAGCAACCGGCCCACTCATAGGAAGGAGGGGAAGGATTATATCTAGCGCTTCTACCAGAAAGTGGGAGAGGTGAACAGTACTTCTTGGAAGGAGGCGGGGAAGGAAGAGAGACGCCCCATTTTGAAGAAAGGCAGAGTTGAAAGCGTCTACAGCTAACTGTTGGGCAATTTGGGTCGCCAACAGCGTCATGCTCTAGAATTCAATGTCACCTTTCGACGTCTCCCCCACTATCACTCGATGTAGAAAAAATGAGGAAAGACGGAGTGGGGTAAGATGTTGGCACAACTGGAAAATGAGAAAGGAGGAATGGCCGAGGAGATTGGGATGAGAAGTGAAGACGGAGTCAGTCAGGGTCAGTCGGATTTTGCGAATTAAATGAAAGATTGAACGGCATGTGCTCACTCATCGCTTCCCAACTTTGTTGGGCTAATACCCTTCCTCATTATCATTTGAATAAAGTCTATCAGGAGGAAAAGACCGCACGGACCAAACTTCCCACATATAATCAAAAGTCCGGCCAAAAGTCGAAAATTGAGTTTTAAAAGGGGGAAAAAGTAAAGCCATATCTACGTTTCAATAGTGTGCATAAACTCTATTTGCGTCAAAATAAGCCGCTTAGAAAGTAGAGGGCTTTTAGTTGACGGCTGCTTCGGTTTTCAGGACGACATGAAGCACCCAGTAGAGAGTGTGAAAGTCGTCTTTCGAGTAAAGACTGTCCAAACCAAGCGAACACACCCTTCCTGCAACAGGACGTATTCCATCACAAATGCGATAAATTGCTTCCTCGTACATTTTTGCATTTCGTCATACAAATCATCATTGCCCATCAAAATATTACCATACAGTAGCTTGTAGGCAAATTTTGCTTCCTTTTCTTTGGGACAAAAACAATTCTTCCGGAAGAATGGGCAACAAAGGGCCTGGGGCCAGTACTTTACCAAGCACAAACTGACTTAATTGGTTCTCGATTGTCTAGAATGAATTGAACGGAAAAAAAGATTCAGGGTCCACTCACTGAACTACTTGTTCTGTTCTTCAATCAACCTTTTACTGCTGTTCCACTCATTATAACATGCCACCTACAGAGGTGGTGAGGATTTATTATCAAAATGCATGCTTAAATGAATATTAAGTATCAATAATAGACAGTTACTTCAATTCACAAGCGAAAACACTGTCGCGGAGAGTACGAACCTCGCAGCTTCCAGACGCTCATGGGCAGCGCCCACCGACCAATCGACAACCGTCCAGTGAACTTCAATTTCCTGCACTTTCATTAATTTTTCTGCAGTAGGAAAATAGAGGCATGGGTCTAATGCGGGGCAAGTGGCCTTGAAGGCTTGGAACAAGTGGAGGTTGAGGAGAGAATGGGACGAGAGTGGCGCTGAAAAGGCACTTTTTTGTCAGGGAGAGGAGGCAAGAGAGGAGAGGGAGGGTAGAGGTGTGTGAAACGGTGGTAAGCTATGGCGGCAGAGGAGGCGGACTAATGTTTAGATAGATCATTAAACGATGGCAAGATTATGATTTGCTTTGGAATGCAAATCGAGTCCCGTTTGCCTGCTACTACTGCCAACACCTTTATTTCCCAACTCGCTGACGCTTTCGGGCTTCGTCTTCAAGTCTTCTGCCCCTCTCTAACTAACACACGAAAGTCTAGCGGGTAGCGGTTGGCAGAGAGCATCATCCACTTGAAATACACGGGTATTGGGCCGAAGGGAGAGCTTCCTCGGGCCTAACGGTCAGTGAGTGTTTCAGGCGGGTCATCTAAAGCAGAATGACGTTGTTGGCACCCTTTGACAAGCGTCAATGGAAAAGGCTGGGATTAAGGTGATTTTGTTGCATCCCGAAAACCGAGATGAGTGAAAATGGGTGGTTTACACGACAGCGTCCACAACAGTCACACACTCCGACCGCGTAAAAGTTAAGGCCGCATTCCGAACTCGCTCTTGCTTCTGTTCTGAGCGTAAAAGGCGGAGCATGGAGCAGAGAAGAGAAGAGGGGAGCGGAGTCACCTCGAGCTGGCGATCGCCCGCATTCACCACGGAGAAATTTGTCATACCCGTATAAAGGAGTGACTAGACCGACATCTGACCCAATGGACCGTCGAGGGTTATATGGGTTAGCCTATTTCTGCAAAGTCCAGACACGGACCAATGCATCAATGCTTCAGGGGAGTGAGGGTGCCAAAGCCTTGAAACATTTCACCTACCTCTCCTTGTTAAGCCAACACTCATGTTTCTGCTGTTAACCATATGCACTGTTCCTCTGCCTCAGGTCGGTCAAACGATTATTTTACTTCTGCGCACTTTACTTCACGCTTTCTCGCTCCCCACACAGTCCGGTTACGAAGGAGAAATTGCCACCGCTACGGCGAGGCAGTCCAGCGTTAGAGCATAGAGTAGACACAAATGGAAAGCATCACTGACAACGCCTACCTGTTCCTCATAATAAACTCATGCTGTTCCAGAGGAGCAGGCACGCGGTCAACTCCGAATGGTCAAGTCGCCTACGAGCTCACTGGTCGAACTGTGATTGCTTGTCAGGTGATGAGTTTTATTCACGACTGACGTCTTCTCAATTGACATTCGGCATCCCACTCTCAGTAACATGGACGACAATCAGTGTATGTCTCAGACCATTTACAAACAAACGAAAGCAATTTAATCGAAGCCTCTTATTCTTGACCGAAACTCGCGCACACCTCTGATTTGACGACCCAGCGCTGGAAGTGAAGACGGGGAGAAGATGGCTGTCTAGGTTGGAGAAGGAAGGGAGAATCTAGAGTCGGTGAGAACAATGTACAGGAGTGGTGAAAAGTGCAGTGAGCGTGGAATAGCGGACTCACTGGAATAACTGCTGCCACAAGCCTCCGTCATCACGACAATGGTCGAAACTTCCTGCTCCCAATTCAACCATTGGCTTTCAGCTATGCACCACTTCGTGGAGCTCTCCAATGCTCAGTGCACGTGAAAACCATTTGCACCAACACTGAACGCTTTCTACCCTTAAAAATCTTCTTCTCAAATTCCGACTCCCTCTTACTTCCCTACCTCCATCCTCACCAGCCTCTTTACTCATGAGTGGTGGATGGAACTGTGATTAGGGCTACTGCTACCGCGACAAATTTCAACCCATCTCAGCCAAGAAGAGAAGGGGAGAGGACAGGCTTTGTCTCAGAGGCCGGGATCGAATGTACCTTTCGGCAAGTAAGCATGTGAAAACGGTTAGGTCCTTTTAGATGAAGTATGCGAGTGGGAAGGCAAAGCCACATTGAGACATTGGCTCGGCGTTCCCCTTTGACAAGTTCGAAGCACGTTGAGTATTTTGCTTATCGCAAAATCATCCTGTTGCCTCTGTAGTAATGATGAGGTTTATAAAGTCGTCATGCGTTTCAGCAGGATTCTTCTAACATAGATGAACTATCTCATTCACAGGCCGTACCATTTGCTCGCATTCTCATCAGACACGAGGAACATCTCCCAGATTGTGTGTCTTCTGCGTGCTCCATTCCACCATTACGCGTGTGAGGCGATCACATTCTCGGCGAGAATGCCGTGCATATTTCGCTTCTCCACTGCGGTCCCTGCCAGAACCTCTACCCAGGCAAAAGGGTCCTCGGAGATTGCATGGGGCGATGAAGGACCAACCCTGAGAGGTTACATGAGTCGGCATACAACTGACGAACCTTAAATTAAAAACATTTTCCTTGAACCACCACTGGCGTTGGGTGAATGGATCCACAACGTAACACAGCACTGTCACTTCATGTGCATTTCATACCCACATCACTCCCTCTCCCACCTCTCACACTTAACACAAGCGCCGCGCACACTCGACGCAAGCGCCAACACCGCACAAGATAAAGCAATTTAAAAGGAGCAAAAGCAAAGCATTCGGGGAATCATTGTGCAAATACTCATTGCATCAAATAAGCCACTTAAAGTCCTTTAGAAAATAGAGCTTATGATGACAGTCCAGCAACCATCTTAATCCGATGAGCCTCAGGGGCTTTTAGCTGACGCTGCTTCGGTTCAGTATGACGTGAGGCGCCTAGTCGAAGGGGTGTGAAATTTTCCTCTTCCGAAGAAAAAACTTTCCAAACTAAATAGAGACCTATTCTTACAAAAGGATATATTCCAGCATTAAACCCTATTATTACCCACTCTCACACTTTTGCGATTCGTCATACACATCATCACTGCTTCCTTTCTCTTTGTGGAACAAAATTACTGTGTTGGAAGAATGGTCGAAGGCCTGCAGAAATTCCTTACCAACACAAACTGACTTACTTGTCTCTCACTTGCCGCGCTATGATTTGACAACTCTCGAACTAATGAGTTTCGACGACAAGAATTACACGTCCACTCAGTAAAACTATTTATTCTCCCTTCCAACGAACTCTGGCGCCACAGTCCACGCATTATTAACTGTCCACGCACAGAGGTGGTGAGGATTTGTGAGAAAAACATTTTTGGCAAATAGGAAGTATCGAGAATAGGCCAATTAAACACTCACAAAGACAAACACTGTGTCCCCGAAGAGTACGAATATAACGTTGTGGGGAACTCCTTCCGGTGGCTATGCCTGCCTGGCTGGAGCAGGCAAAGGTGGGAGTCAGCACTGTTTCAAAGGACCGGAAAGCCTCAAGTTGAACATTAATGGCGTAGAGCGCCAACCTTCGGAAAGACTATATTCGAGGCCTCTAATGAGTCTGTCAACTTTATTTCGCGTGTCAAGCATTTTGTGGCATTCATTGTCCATCCCACCTTGCTAAATGTTTCCCTCGGGTGATGTCCAAAGAGCAGAAACCGCACACTTTTGAGTGGGAGGGAAAACTTCCACGCCGTCCATCTATTGCTGCAACGAAGCTTTAAATGAGGTTAGTTTTGCTGATTGAAAGTAGTGGAGAATAGGGCAAATATTTTGACTCGACCTGTAAATACTATCCGCAAAAACTCTCTTGACGCTGGCAATGGCGCAACCAAAACGGTCATCCATGCAGGACATGGAGTTAAAGCTAACCCTTACCCATTGGAATGACATTTTTACCTCCAACTTTATTTGTGCAGTGTTTTCAGAACAGTTGGCGAAGAAATGACAAGTGGGAAATCGATATTCATAAACACTTTGAAAGCGTTTGACCTTAGGAAATATTGATTGGCGTCTTTAAAAACTCATCTTCGAGCGATGGCAATGCAAGATTTTCATCCAGGAAAAGCAAAGTCCCCCCTGAATCTCATAGTCGACGCGAGGGTTGTCACGTCGCTTGTGTGGGCAGAAGTGGAGTAGCGTTCCGGAGAAGGAGGAAGTCTTATAGTGCCGATGGCCGTAAACGCACCTCGGGCTTCAATCCCCATGACCGGTTAAGGACCAGTGTTGCTGTGAACCCACAAGAGTAGAGGTCTCGGAGGTTAAAAAATCACCCGAAATTGCACCTTGCCGTTGTCGCCCACCCAAGGGAAACTACTGTGCAAACAGTATGAAAACCCGTCGACAAGAAGAACAAAGCCTCTCATTACCTCCGCTCGGCAAAAGCCCTCGGTATCTCAGCATTTCCCAGATCGGTCTGCTAAATTGTGACCATCTGGCCACGTGAAGATGTTTTCGCCACCCGAAGGTCCGTTCAGGCGGGCAGAAGCACTGGAGCTGAGCCTACAGCCAACGCAAACTCCAATGCGAAAGAGTGACTTTGTGGGAAAATGAAGCAAGCCCATTTGCGCCGGGGCACATGTGGAACAGTGTAGTGGAGATCATACAAAATGGTCATAGGACATTATTGGAACAGAACATTATGAGAGTTTATGCCACTGAGGTCGGAAATGCCCTTAAAGCCAGGTGGGATTGACGTCACGATGATGAGATCGTGGTGGGCCTCCACATTAGTAGCGCACCGACAAGCGTCTTGCCCCAGAGCCAGGCGTGCCGATCAGACAGTGTAGCCAAGAAGGCAGTTTTTGAAGAGAAGGGGCCGGAAGAGGGGGAATTTGTGCCAGGAGGAAGTTGGCACGGAAAAGGAAAAAAAGTTTGAAACCGGATTCCAACAATCACCTTGCCAAAGGTCCGTCACAGAACTGGGGAATTGCAGGGGCGCCTTAGCGTGAACCCCCCATGGAGGGAAGTGTTGGACTCATGAGGAGAAGGAAGAGTAATTCCTTTCACTCGAGGAAAGGTGCTTAAAGGAAAAGAACCTGAAGAATACCAGTCAGAGAAGAAGGAAGGAAGGAGAATTTAATGGACCTGGTTGAAATTTTGGGCTGAGGCGAGTGAAAGACCCACAACGAAAATTTTGACAGTACCTGAGAAGAAGATGGAGAAAACTGATAAACATTGTGCTTACCTATGTTGCACGAGAAACGGAGATAAGTTTTGACAGAAGTGGCAGAGTTGAAACAATTAATTGATTGACTACCCCATACAGTATAGTTAACGTCCCATGCGATGACATTGTTCTTGGGTTAGTACTTATTCTTTCAAGATTTCATAAAGACATCCGAAATAGCGAGTGGAGAGAGCATTTTTGGGTGGGAGAAAGGACGAGTTATGCAAACTTCTGATGGATCGTTTTGGGGGTATCCAGCCCGCCCCATGATTCCCCCACGTGAACTTCCTCGAGAATCCCGATTCCCACCAGAACAGAAAGCTTTCTCACTCCCTTTCCCTTTCACGTTTCTTCAACCAACTGGCACTTTTCTCCCCTCATGAATTATCTTCAATTTCCCCGCTGCGGCATGATTGTTTCCTGTGTTTAACCGACTGAAGTCCCCTACAAGAAGTAAGGCTACAAATGGGTGCTCCAATTACGACCTTTTTCCATGGTGTTAGAGGATGGATTGCACAACGAATTAAAGGAGACCGGAAGGGCAGGGAGGAGGTTGGCCGCAATCTTGCTTAGTGGGTAATGGGTTGGGATACCTTTTTTCGAATGCCTGTTGGCCTTATTAGGGGTTTCCTGGCCTTCCTCCCTTCCCGGCACCTCTCGCCTCCGCCCATTGCAAAGTCCTCAGCGGTCTGGTTCCAAATGGAACTTGGCCTTTCGCTAGGAATTGTGGGCGGGGGGGCGGAGAGTCTTTAGCCCTGTTCATGCAGTGGCGTGTTGAAACCTGGAGCATGGAAAAAGGCAGGGGCGGGTCAACGTGTAAGAGGGGCAATGAAAGGGGACAGAGGTATAGTACCATAGACGGGAGAGACAGACGAGGGTCAGCTTTGGGTGTGCCAGATATCAAATTTAGTCCCCCAGTTTAGGGTGGGAGAACACGGTGACGGGAAACCAATAGAGGGTTCTCCAGATAAATCAGGTTTCTGTCCGTCCAGGGACTTTGGCTTGCTTATGTTCGCTTCCCTAACTTCCTCATCTTTCATACACAAACGTGGCCCCGATAGAACCCGATAGGCATTCAACCTGAGCCCTGTCCCCTTCATCGTCCCATTTCTCTGAAATTGACAGTCTGTTCCGAGTTGCTCACCTCCCTCATCAAACTCGAGGATAATCTTCCACTCCGTCCTTTCCGTTGCATTCCCCACTCCATTGACAAACAGTTAAGTCACCACATTCCACAAGCCAACCGATTGCTTTGTTTCCCAAACCGGGGAGCTCTAACGAATTCGTGGGCTCCGTATGAACTTGCCTGAAGTCCCCCCTGTCGGATTGGCGGTTTAGGTGCTTGGCCTCAAAGGTTTAATGAACCTGGGCCAAGGCAGACGGACAGATAATATTTGGCTCCCCAAAGAATCGTTGGCGTCGTGAAGCTATATACGCACACAGAAGCACGCTAACATATTATGCACAATCATCTGGCGATCCGCTGCCTCTTCCTCCGGCTGTTCCCTAGGATCGTCGCAGTCACTCTGGCCGCCACGCCCGCAATTTGACCTGGTTCTTAATGCCGCCGTCTTGCTGTCCCGAAGCCGTATAATATCTTGACACTTTATGTGGTAGCGAATTATGAAGGTGCGGTGATGCAAAGCTTTGTGACAGGGTCTCTGCTGTCAGATGACATTGACAAACACAGAGTGCCATCCTCGTTCCTGACCAACAGGTTACTACTTGTACGTCTTAACCTATGATCCACATGCTCCCATCCCGCCATTTCTCTTATAATCAGCTTCCACTTTCGGTCACGGTTGTTCCCCTTTCTTTAATTACTCCTGGCTAATTTTTCTACATCTTCTCACCTTCAATGCTTTGCCTCTCAAGACCCCCCGGCCCACATGGAACTTTAATTCACACTGCGGTATTGTCAATGAGCTTAGGGGAGCCAGGAACTTAGGGCGCACCGGACAGCATGTCATCATCATCTTTCATTACCAAGACAAGTGGCCCTCGGCCCTTTTCCCACTCCTTCGTTTTGACAGCCTATTCCTTTACCACAAACCGCAAAAGAATACGATAAAAGCTACTGTTACCCGTTTTCTTCATTCCTCGTCTTCCTCCAAAGCCCCACGTGTTATGTGTGGGAGAAGCGTGGGAAGGGCCCAGCCCCTGAAAGCCTCTCTCTCGCCAACATGGAGTTTTTAGGAAGCAGCAGAAAAAAAAGTTGGTTGAAGCTGGGAAAGTTTAGAAGGATGTAAGTCAGAAGTTTGAACCATGATCTTCCGTGAGGGACCAGGCTTGCCGAAGCTGACCGGGCTGGTCCTCCAAACTTTTAAACTGTCCTGCATAATCAAGTGCAGCTCCTCTGTTACACCTAGTAGGCAGTCCAAAACCAGGAAAGCTGACCGCGGTTTGGGCCCCTATACTTAAGCTTCATCACACCGAACTTGGCGTACGGTTTAAATCAAGTGGGCCGCTTTTAAATTGACGCCTTGTCAATTCGTGGATATGCCAGCGAAGATGGGAGACCGCTGTCTGTGCAGTCTCTACTTCCACCTGGAACCTGGCCTCGACGCCAACCAGTGGCCATTTTTCCTCTGCATTCGATAATGTCTGAAAAGATGGGCTTCCGATTGAAGTACACAACACGCTTTGGTGTAGATGTCCAGTGGATGAGTGTTCGGTGAATGAAGCTGCCTCCTGACGGAAGAGAAGGTCCAAATCCTTTAGTTACCAGTGCTAGATCACGGTAAGGTGCATACCCTCGTCCATTGATCCACGTCACCCTCTAATCGACGGGTAT
>QEYB01000674.1:0-20922 GCA_017562135.1 Dipylidium caninum | reverse complement strand
AGTCATGCCTCCGCACTTCCTAGTGCTTATATTATTACACGTCACAATATAATTAGTGGTGTCGATTCGAGTGTCCCACACACTCCAAGTAGGTGGCTGAACTCGTCCATCACACCCGTCATCCTTCTATAACGTGTGCTCGCACAACTGTCCCAATAGCGTCGCATGTGAATTAATGGGTAGATGAGATGATCTGCGATAGAGGAAGCCCGATATGCTAGGCGTGTGCCGCTCGAAGACGAAGCTCAGAATGTCAACCAGTCCATTTTAATCTCCAACTCGTCTTCGTTTTCACCTGGATTCCCTGAATAATTTTACACTACATGTGTGTTTGTCTTTACATACTCTGAGAAATTTTCGGGTTTGCCCCCTTATCGATTTTCGTTTGACTGCTACCTACTCTCTCCTTAAACCGTTGTGAGGATAAGCGCTGTGTTCCTTGGACAACCAATGTTTTCCGCCTCCTTCGTAACAGACATGGCAAGTTTAAGGGGGGGAGAATGGTATGGCCTCCATTACTTGCGCCTCGATCGCCGTTCAGATTGAGGTTAGCCAGTGACCAATCTGCTTCCGCCCGGTTCTACATAGCCACCTACAAGATGGCAATCGTCATAGGTGATATTGAACGAACGAGAGGTAACCCATCTTTGTGGATTTGGTATAATTCATTAGGGTTGAATAGACTCCGAGGGTTTATTCAAAGCCTGCCATGTATCCTTCACTTGCAGACAATAATAGATCTAGGTCCAATTCCGCTAACGAGAACACCACGCGAGTCGACTTAGTGAAGGCTCGAGAGGACACAAAGGGTTTAGGCATCGATACAGGACTTCATGGGCATATGCCAACCCAAGCCGGATGGTGGTCGCCGTGTGTGAAAGTCGGTCTGGACTTTCGAGCAGGAGATCGGTTGAAGTGAACAAATTGCATCATTTGAGCTCTACTGTACTGCAATTAAGTTATTCCTTGACTGACAGCTGCCTGATGAAGTGAACTCAAACAAGGACTATAAAAATTTCGGTTGAGAATGCCATACTTGGCGACTGACCGGCAAATGTGAAAAGTACTTGCGATTGGCTACTTCTACATTGACACCAGCTTCTATCTTCGTTGCTCGCCACTAATGGAACCCTCATGTCTGACTCCTTCCAAAAAAGACAAGCACCGCCCGGGAGCTAAATCCGAGAGCGAATAGTGGTTGGTCTTTATCGCATTGGTTGAACCGTTTCATCTGACCGAGCCAGAACGTGCTGTAGTGCGTCATTGGAGTCAGGACAGAACAACAGTAGAGCGATAGGGAAACCGAAGTCTTCGGAGAAAAGGAGAAAGAGAAGTCAGCAAGTTAGTTTACTTGACCACCAATTTTTCCTGGGCTATGGCCTGCTTACAACGTCAGTTGAGGTTGATATGCCTACATTTAAAGTGGGAGTCAAAAGGCCTCAGCTGAGGAGAAAAGTTGACGGCATTCACTGCAGTCGGGGCAAAGTAGGCTTATCACACACGACTATGCCTCTGTTGTTCTCTCCATGTAATGCGAGATTAAGCCGGTCGTCAAACCCGTCGTCCAATGACTTGTTTCTCCATGGGATTTCATGTGTTACCTTCTCGCTCCTATTGCAGATTGCCAATTGTCAATCATTCGTTTCACTTAAAACTCATTTCCCACATTCTATAATCTCTAAACGTTAGCGCTATTTTCGTTACAGGAACAACAATTCTTTACACAATTGTTTGGCTTTTACAAAACAGAACATCATATTAAGCATGTCTATTTTCCCCTCAACTCTTGACTGCAACGCATAATTTTTGCTCTCAATTTGATATCGATCTCGCAGTAAGGGTTGGCGTCATTCTTGCTGTCGGCCAATCGGTTCTGTTCACGAGCGGAAATTTCATAGAACCGCCTGATAAGCATTTACAGTACGTGACAAAAAGATTGGCCTCCAAATTGATAAGAAGGCAATTACACACCCGTGTATCCTTTAGGTTGCTCCGAAACGTGTGTTACTTCGGCACTGACTGGATATTTCGGGACAGCTGCGGACGGTGGGGACTCCTTTGAAACCGACCTGAATGAGACGCTTACAATGACTCGCGTCTCGCTCCTCTCTCTGCTGGACTATACACCCCGAGCGGGTGATATATTTGAGTCAGAAAGATAGTGTCTTACCTATTCGGCTTTGCTACTATTTATCACCGCTCTCTCTCTCGTGAGAGGGGCATGAAGTCGTTTCATTAATAATAACTCCCCGTCTTAACTGACCTTTGTCAACGTTGCAAATCTTTAATTGAGCTTCCCTCCAGAACCCTCAACTAACCGTTATTCGAGTCGCCTCTGATTCGCTGGTCGCAGAACGGGCGCGCGAGGCGCACTGTGTGTGTGTGGGAGCGAGATTCAGGTAGAGTGAGAAAGATGCGGACGCCAACTTAGGAGCCCGAGAACCTTACATAGATGTGTACATCTTTTACCGGAGGAGCAATTTTTGAGTGGAGGTGTTCCCAATTCCTTATTCTACAAAGCTTGCTAAACCCGTTGCTCATTTAATGCTGTAAGGTCACACCGCAAAGGTGACTACGAATACATTTCGGTAGGATCATCAACTCACATAAACCTGGTTCGAAAACACCCCTGGCGATGTCATTTCGTTCTGCCGGGCACTGGGACAGAACTCTCTTAAATGTATACATTCTCGTTGTTGAAAGAACAGTAGGGGGATAGTGTACTGTGTGTTGAACATCAAAGTTACATCTCTCCAGTTGCGAAGAAATTGCGCTTTTCTTTTGCACTGCGGTTGCCTTCGGCTCAGAGGCAAGCACCTTCCTTCATATTACTTTTTTCATCACTCTCGCAACCCTCCTCTTTTGCATATAGCCTTTATAGTCGAGTTATACTCTCTCTGGGCAGGGTCTCTGATAACCACTGGCAATGAAGTCTCTTTGGTTGCTCTAAATGACAAACATGGAGAGACTAAAGGAGGGAAAATGTGAGACAAGAGTTTTGAAGGAAAGGGAAAAACCTGGAAGCAGCATGGAACAGGGGAAAATTCCAGTGACAGGGAAGATTCACTTCAGATTGCGATTGTTCGCGGTGTTGGATTCGCAGATTGTGTGCCGAAGTAGGCGGATGTATTGCGGACATTGATGCATTCTATCACCTCCTTAATGCGTTCGTTCTTCACTCTGCTTATAGTTTTATGGATGATGGCTCTTTCTCAGAGCGTCAAATATTTTGGCTTGCGATTCCAGTAATCAGTTGAGAGAGCATGCTCAGGGAGTGAGAAACATCGAGGAGACCTGTATCTTCGAAGATTAATCGCGCCTCATCTCGCCAAATTTCCTCTTCTATCTGTTCGTATATTGGTCCGTAGAGGCGAGTTGAGATGGATGAGGGCTTCAGAGCTGATCGGTCGATATAAGACGAATTGTGGGGTAGCGAAGAAATTGCCGTGGGCGGAAAGTTATGCGAGTTCTCGACAAGCTGATAGTTGTTTTCAAGTCAGAAGTTAGTGCATCCTCCGCTGCTTTCCATGCGTAAGTAGTCGTGGGCGGCCCAACTCGCTTGTGGATGTGTGCGACTTGGTTCTCCAAGTCCAGCAGTTTAGTAAATTGTCGAGCTTGCTAGGGCGTTTGTATGCGAAGTCTAACTTGATTGCTCACTACTTTGTTGATTTATTCATGACAGCGGGTCACTGAACTGCCAGCACGAAATCTTGCCATATAATTGGCTTCACTGTCATTACGTGGTTATTCTTACATCACATTGAATTGAGCCGCATTACGGAGAATCGAATCTGATCGATCCGACCAGGCGTGAGTGAGGGCGGAGTTCCTGGTGCATATCTTAATTAGAGCATCTTCAGACGCGACGATTGCGCACTGGGGAGTGATGAATGAAATCAGCCCAAGGGGCCCGATCGGCAAGTTGGTTAACACTAATTAGCAGAGCGCAAAGACTCACACTTCGGTGGTCCTGAAGTTCAACATAAACGTAGTAAGGAAGTCCCGACCGGACATGCAATTACTGATGTGGAGCAACTGTGAGCTTCTTTGGACAAACGATTCACTTGCCGCCCACGATTCCCCGGCATCATAGAATGATACGATGACCTGATAAAGCCTCCAGGGAAGGCACTGGAGCAGTATCGTCATTGCAGAAATAAAGGCAGACAAGATTGGGAGTGAAAGGGCGACTTAATGCGTGAAGAAAGCCTGTTTTGTGGTCGTGTCATAAAGCAAGGCCAGTCGGAAGTCTCTTCCTTGCACAGCTTCGTCGTCGTACTGGTTTGCCTCACTCAGAGCCCAAGATAACCCACTAGCGTGAGGACGAGAGGAGCTAATACGATCAGTGCGTCGCTCGTTATCTATTGATGTGAGTGTTTTGTTAAAATGCCCCTATGGTGAAGTGTGGCGTGTTCTGCATACACACACTCCTGGCCTCGGACTTATCTCTCCTGCAACACCTCAATCCGATACTGCCTAATCCCATTGTTGACACAATACTGGCCATCAGATGTACCGATACTAGGGAAGAGCTCTCAATCTGACCTTGTCAGGGTACCTTTCAAACCCATTCCCTTCCACCCAGTCTTTAAGCATGATTTAATTAAACTCTTGTTGACAACCACATGCTATCTACGGATAACATCAGAAATCACCAGATGCGAGCTCTGTAGGATTATCGTTCGCTTCAAATCAGGGGGCTAACCGTATCTCCCTAACTCGTCGCTGCCGAGAGCTCTTGCACTTAACTCAATTTTCTTTGGCAGGTATGTTACGTGGAACACGAAGACATAGAGCGTAACACCAAGCATTGCAGTATTGCAATTCTCAAAAAGGGACTGGTCTGTCAGGTTAGAGGGGTGGGGTCGGGACTGGCATTTCTGTTTCATCCCGCCTTTCCCTTGGACATGGAGGGGAACATTGGCCGTAATTTATCTTCTCTGGCTTCCTTTCAATATAATGGTCACAAGACATGGCTTTTCCGGCGACTCCTCTTCAGCCTAGCATTGCCGCTACTCTAAGGCAGAGAATTGCAGGCAGAAAAGATGACGGAATGAATAAATGCTCCTAATTTCAGTTGCTCACTTGGTCGATGTGAGGGACAGCCCCGTGAAGGAGGCTTCAATAGGTTCACCGTCTGTCAGTTTTCTATTCGACTGCGAGCTCGAACTGACCAGACGAGCAGGGCGCTGCCAGTGCAGAGAATGGATAGCAGTCCGTCAAGATTGGAGACATGGTTGAGTCGTTACAGAGCTCAATATCAGATCTGTTATCTCATACGGCGGTGATGTTTTCTCCGACGAAGACCATCCAGTGTAATTCTCAGACGCTCTGCATCAGTTAATGTGAGGGTTAAGGCTGCAGTGAGTTTGGAGGCTGTTGGGGTTCGGCGATATGGTAGGTGCGTGTGACACTTTCGTCTGCCCCACTGCCTCGCCTCTTTTCGCGCCACTGTTTGCATTCCTTTTTTTCCGACATCTCAATTACAGATCCACCTCTCACACATTCATGAATCGGCTCTCAATTCTTTTTCGTGAGAGAAGAGTAGCGGGGGGATTTGGTCGATTCAACAGGCTTTTGAATGGGTTGTATTGCGGTATAATGTGGTCTGGAGGATTACACGGATTTGTCTCTCATCATGTGACAGCAGTGTGTGAAATGGAGTTTCAATTTAAAAGAAAGATCATTTGGTGTATCCCGAGTCGCAGGTTGTTGTGGGCTCGTTAGGCCACCACCAGTGCGGGTTGCTTTCAGCCTCTGCCCAGCTCGTGGTTGTACTCTAATGTTTATCCCACTTGACGGTCTCTTCTTGCATACTCCCTAAATTTGCTTCCTTGGCACTCTATATTCCACTTTCGCTCCAACTCGCTTGCTCATTTCTTCAACTCAATGTCCTCATCTGGACCCGTTCACTCGCCGAATAATGGATTGCCAACGTCGCTGACATGAAGGTGATGACTCTAATTTGTGACACCATAACATTAGCATAAGTGAATTTTTCCGATTGAAGGCAACACCAAATTCCCAGCATAGGTCTACTTTATTCTTACTTCTCCGTATGGACCCCTTGGCACGGATGTCAATTTATGTCCAAAATTGGCTTGAAAATCTATTTTATAGCGGGCTTTTAGCAGCCAGCTTATGTTAAAGTGGACGCGAGGGACACCTCGGAGCGCCACTTCATGAAAGGCGGGATTTGGTAGTGGGGAAACAACGTAGCCGCAACTAACTTCAAGACTCCTCCAGTTCGCCTGGTGATAAGTGATTGTCGGGGTGGACCAACATAGGAAGCCCATGTTCACCGATTGTATTTACCCATTTGATTGAGTTACTGAGTGCGCCACAACTGCTGTTGATTGGTTTGAGGATAGAAGGGAACTGAATGGACGATGGGCGAGTAGAAGGTGGTCGCTTTTTCAGGCAAAAGTGGGGCGGAGCAGTTTGAGGTTTCGCAGTTTCTTTTTGTATGTGATCACGTTGAAAAAGGGAACTTAGAAGCTAGCGACATTTGCCGATGAAGAGGTTGGGCGAGATGCAGTCAGAAGTGGTAAAGGAGACGAACGGGACGTTCACTTGCTTGTCGCTGTATGTGTTAATGCTTGACTGCATGGCTTACGGTCTGAAATGATGAAACCGGGCGTCTTGACTTCCCACCTTTCCCCATCCAGCTTGTCGGGAGCAGGCACGGGCAGACACTTTAATTTATCCTCAGCAACTGCCTTGAACCTCACTCACGAAGTGCTGCCACCATTCATGAAGAAATTATGACAGCGGGCCACTAATCCCATTCGTGAGCTGCCCTTCTGTATCATCATTGATAATTTCGAATTTTTGACGGAACTTTCCTCGTGCAACAAAAGTCACTGCGACTGACATTTGCTCTCTCTGTCTCGCATTTGGCCTTCGCCCAGAATGAGGCGCCACTCTCGGGCACTTTCGTAGCACAAACGGAGCGATGGTACGGAGAACTTGAGGCGGTGTAAGGCGGCGAGATTCCATACAGAGTTTCTGGTAGCAGTGACACGTGCAATGACGAGTGCGAAGTCTGTAACTAATTTTTTCTCTCAGCTGTCTCATAACTGGTTCTGCGCTTTTACAGACAATCATTGCGGAAGTATTTAAAATTGCGAACCTTGCAAGGAGTGCTTTTCGCCGGGTTTTCTTAGCCCGAATTAGACAGGGGCTGGCAAGGGGCCGATTACCAGGCTCTCACTCATCAGCGTAGGGAGTGGAAGAGTGAGGTCCTGTGTGAAGTAATGTTGAGAAAAGGCCACATCTTTATGTGCAGAATTACGTCTGACTGTGCGTTTGCGGAAGTCGTCCCATCCAGGTGAGAATTGGACCAATTCCGATGAATGCGGGAAAATTAGGCTGTGTCATAGGATAGGAATAAAAAGTGTGAGGTAAGGGAAAAAAGGTTGAGAGTGGCAGAGATTGTTCGGTCGGTTTTGGGCTAAGGAATGCATTACGTAGGCACCGATAATTGGCACTTACCGGCGTTCCCACTCATTCAGCAGCTTAATGGGTGGCGGTGACGTCCGATTGCGAGGAGGGAAAAGGGAAGAGAAGAGGAGAAGTGGGGGAGTTGAGTGGGCATTGATGGTATCTCGGCGGTGTGATTAATGTAATGGAAGCTTGCGATGCTCCACGGGTTAAATTTCTCATGCTACTCATTACATTTCGTCACCCTGCAAAACAATTAATGGCCGGCATTTCGTGCACTGCGCGCAACAGTACCACTTATTCGATCGCAGTGTCCCCAACTCTCAAATATATTTCCCCTTCTCGCGGCCTCGATCGTTTATCCCATTCCCCTACGACTCTTTTTACACTTTATGCGTTGTCTTAAGGGCAAGATCCATTCACTTTCGACTGTTCAAATTCCACAGTGCGATTAATGTTGACACGAGATCGGCAAGCAAGTTAGCGAGAAGAAGGTTGTGTTGTGTGTGTGCGGGGGTGTGTGTATGCAGTGAAACTGTGACATGTGCAGTAGCAAGCGACGATCCATCAGTCGTGCGTGAAGAGAGGCGAGTTTTATAATAGTCGCCAGACTTCTTCCAGTTCCTCAGTTTCCGACCAGTGAGGACGTTGGTTGAGTTGAATGGCAAGTCTAAAAGTCCTGACAATTGATACTGTGCAAGTAGCAGCAGCCTTTCATTACCTTGCAAAGACGAAAGCTGCGTGTGCATACCCGCCTTCAGTCGAGTTTTTTGCACTTTAATCAACTGGACTTGCCAATAGATCTGCGCAATTATCTACAGGTTAGTGTATGCGCATTATTTGACAATCAGCCATGGCTATATATATATTTGTGTCAGGAACATGTCGACTAGACAGCGGTTTGTCATGACATAATTTTGTCCATCCACCTTAGACCCGACGGGGGTCCGAGTATTTTCCATTTGCGCATTATGTGGAAGGAGTAATTAATTGTGGGTACACTATAGAAATGTATAGTGATGTTAATCATCCTCCGTTAACAAAAGGCTAAATGGCGATTGGTACGGTGTGCTGGCGGTCGTAAAAGTCCCACATCCACTTAGGCGGTTTATTTAAGCCCACGTCTTCGAGACCCATGTCATTCCAGGGCTTCCAGAGCGACGAGGGATATGGTACAACCGGAAGTGATGCCAGATTTTCAGGTCGGGTATCGCGACAGGATTGAGTTCTGTACGAATTCACTTTTGAAGGTTAAGCTTGCGCAAGGTACTTTGAGTTTTTTTACTTCAAAACAACGTCGATTCCCAAGGTCTTGAACTTGAGAACCGTTTATGGCGCCTGATTATTCCGGTAATCTGTTTCCATCAGCATCAAATCTGCTGCTTTCCTGCACATACACACGCACGTACATTGAAGAACGAGACGTTTCGTAGATAGATAATTGATAGCGTGTACAAAAACTTAGTCGGATTGGCTATTTCAAACTTGCTCCCTAGACCAAGTATACTTGGCGTCCATGCTGGGATGGCCCCCGGACGAATTGAGTCAAAAAATTGAGTGTAGTTTTTCTCTGGACCTACTTGGTGATCCTCTCTCGACTACATGCAATCAGTGTAACGGCTTTTAAAGTGAATCTCCCGATGCATTCTGCATAACCGATTATTGATGCAAGCCAGATTTTTTTAAGAACTTTCCCTGAACTTACCTCCATATCCCCGCTTTTTAAAGTCCTAAAGTCTCTGCCTTAACTACCCTATTGAATGAATGACTCTCTTCGTTACTCTTCTCATCAACCGGTACTCATTGGTTCTTATGTGTTACACCTTGCCTGATTATTGCCCATGATACGAGGCAATGTTGCCACTTTCATTAAAGGTGCCGAAACATTGTTCTGTAGCCAACTCCCCCAGGCGTCTTGGGATACTGTAATCTTCTCCCCGAAATAACACACTAGACACGCCTCTGAATTTAGCTACTGATTGGTTGTGTCTGCAAGACGATAGGCATTCTGACACGAGAACATTCGTCTCGATTGCCCAAATTTCTGCTAAGAACACATGAGGCTGACTGCCAAATTGAGTGGCCAAAGAATGACAACTCTTCAAACCGCCATTTCTCACTAGCAGCACTTGGGCCAAAATGATCCTGAACTGAGAAATTGAGGAGTACGTCACCAAAGGAATGCTGTTTAGATAAGAATTGGAAACAGTGATGTTTGTTATTTTTTTTTGTATAAAGTCATTTTTTTTTTCCTTTTTTTTCTTTCAAAAAAAAAATTTTCCTGAATGGCTGCAAATGGGTAGCTACTGACTCCTCATCTCCAAAGGAACGACGCCATCCAATTGGTTTTAACTGGACGGCTCTTCGTCCAGGAGGCGCCCCACTTCTACTTTCCTCCTCTGTTTCGACATTCACCTTGACGGCGACGAATTCCATCTACGTTTTCCCTCCTCTTTCTACTTCTGCTGCTGCTCTACATTTCCGCAGACACAGCGCCAGTCTCCTGCTTCGCTTATCTGTTCAGTGATATTAAATTTGGCATAGCAACAAGTTCTGTCCTCTTGTCAGGAGAGGAAGAGGAAGAGTTCCACTTGCTCGTCCAACCATCCTGTCCCCCTTGTCAACCACATCTGAAATAGCTGCAGTGAGACGCCCTTTCGGCCTCAATCAAGTCCTCCACTTAGGGCTTCAACTCAGCGGCGTAGTCCAAAGAGGTAATAAATGTTGCCTTTGCGCAATGGCGTCCTCAATGCCAACTCCGTCTCAACATTGTCAGTCGGTCTTCGTGAACAGACAGGGTGAGCAAGATGGAGAGGGCAGACGGGTGGGGATGGTTGACAGAAATCAATTCCGCAAAATGTCTTTCTTTTCGCTCCACTCACACCCGTGCGTGCCAAGTTCCAGGTCTCCTCTCCCCCACATCCCCATCACGTTAACCACCATGCAGATCGCACATGGACCGCATTTCCAAACGTTTGAAGGCACATCAACCATGCCGTTTTACTGAGTGGTAGTACACCTTTTCTTCTCCGGAAAGGAAGCTCAGGTCAGTCCCTCCAAGTGCTTGTCTCACTAGAATCTTAGTCCACCTGCCCTCGAGACCGGTTATGACTTCAACATTCCACACGAAAATCGGCAAAAATGGCCCGCTTGGTAAAGAAATGGACAGAGAGTCATGAAAGTGGGAACAAAAATGTCCTGCTTTTCCAATCTCATAGGAGAAAGCTCAGTGAGCTCAAAGTGGGAAGTGTAGTGTGAGTATCAAGACCCAAATGAAGCCGTAAAGGCACGACTTGTTCGACCTGGCTTGAGCACACTCCGTTGGCAATTCAAGATACACGAAGTGAGGTTGGCCTGCGATTTGGACTATAAGGTAAATTTCAAATTGCCTCCCCCGCCTTTTCCGAGTCTCGTGGCATCGGAGAGGCATCATAAACTCCAACCGCGTGGTCAATTTCAGCAAGTAATCCGGGCTTGAGATGCACATCCAGACTCCCATTTCTCGTGGCAAGTGTATAATAACCACCTATTCATGCGTAAACTAAAACTAGACAGTGAAAATTTCTGTTGGATGGGCGAGAACACCTCAACGGAAGGTGCGCAGAGCATGTCGAACAATCATACACATCGAAAGGCTTATACTGGCAAAGAATGCAATTTTCCGTCGACGAAGGTGATTTACCTCTTCGACCACATTCACTCTGCACGTGTTGAGATACCGTCGCGGAAATGTGGAGCTATAAGATCGAGGGGAACATTGGAGTGAACGGAGGTGGGTTGCGCCTCTCGTTATGGCGGCGTCGCTTGGAGAACAAAGACTTGAGCTTCCCTCCGGAGAGGAGATGTCCGCTTAGCAAGGGCTTTGTCGAGTTCCTCAACGTCGTGGGGAAATGCGATCGGGATCCGTGAAGTAGGAAGTTGCAATTTAATTGAAGTGAATCGCAATATTCAACACTCGTTTCATATTTTTGGCAACATGGGAAATTTTACCGTTTTCCTGGCAGTATTCCGATGACAACGAAGCATTTCCGACACATCCCCAATCTTCCCCTTCACCGGGTACACTACTATTCCCTTTCCTCAAGGCTTGCCCAACGATTACACTGCTGCGCATTCTACTTGACGCTTCCTGCGCATATAGAAGGAAAATGGCCACTCATGCGGAGAGGCATTGGGAGATGGAGCATAGAGTAGACACGATGAACACTTCACCTCCTCTCATCACCCTGCACCGCTTCCTCGCCAGCCTTCATTTCCGCATCACAAATCACAGTCGGGGAGAAAAGGCTTTTTGAATGGAAAGTGTTGTTTGCAGGCCTACTTGGCCGAAATGAGAGAAGCTTTCGTCGGTAGAACCTTAAATAGGCCCAATAGTCGGTCGACTTCTTTCGACTGCAATTCAAGCTGTTCCTACGTGTAGGCACTGGAGAATGTAGAGAGTGGGGAACAGTCTTCATCTTCGAGTAGTCCTGTTGGTCACCTCTCTGCTCACAGCCAACTGTGACTGGATGACAGTTGATGAGTTTTATTCACGGCTGACGTCTTCTCTAAATTGAAATTTCCGCTCACCTACCACTAGATGAGCAGAGTCAGTGTAACTCTCACGGTCATGTAACAGCCAAATATACAAATTCACCGAAATCCTGTTAGTGCTCGAACAAATTCTGCACACGCCTCTGATTTGACCCCTCATCACGTCTACACTCCACCATTGGCCAATTGGTGACAGATGCCCGAGACGTCTCTGGTTAAAAAATAGCTGCCGACTGAAGAAACGTAAGAGGCGGGAAATAGGTAATCTTCGAACGAGCCGAAGAAGACAGTGTGTTGGAGAGTGGTGAAGAGAGCGGGCAGGCTTGGAACAGCGAATGAGATTCATCGCGGCTATTATGTGGGTGTATTTGATGAGAATGCCACGACGCACCTCACCATACCCAAACCCACAGCTTATAACCTTTAAAATCACTGAACTCACCGTTACATAATCCTGCTACGCCACCGAGAAACAGCCAAACTTTTCTCCTCTAGACCGTTGCTTTCAACTCTGCACAATTTTGTGGAGGCGTCTAATGCTCACTCCGCTTGACAACTTTTGGATCCTATAAAGTTTCCTAGTCACCAACCCCGCCTCCCACCGACTCTCTTCACTTCACCGCTGCGGATGGTGGATGAAGTTAGAGCAGCCATTTGACTGTCATCCTGATCTTTTAAATTCCTCGTGGTTAAAGTGGGATTACCCGCCTTGACGGACTCTCGTTATAACGTCAGAGATAGATTGCTCAGCAGAATACAGTTGTCGTGGGAGATTGGAGTTTTCTCATTCCCTATATGGGTAGCGACATATCTTAGCGACCGCGCGTTACGCTGGATTGTGTGACTTGTGAAAAAAAGGAACGTGATAGGATGGCAATGCGAGGTCTCCAACCCATCTCCGGATGCAATGAAGGCCAGATTGTTGCAAAAAAGTTGCAGCCAATGAGGAGCCTTTGCGCCTACCCTTGGCGTCACATTCTCCACCGAGGTGCGTGGAGATGCGTAATTGAGTTGGAACACGTAGACCTGATTTAGCCTCGCTTTCACTCGCGCGGTGCACGTCGGACAGCGTGGCATGACATTGGAGAAGCAGGTCACATCTTTTACGCCTTCATGCCTCCTTCCACTTTCGGTCAGGGAGTGCAATTAGTCGCCTTTCGTGAGAGCATTGCGGAAGCGCGCGGACAGTAGCAACATCGCACCGATTAGTGGATACAATGCTTCTCTCGAACAGTGAGGGACGACCTCACTCTCGACTGTAGCTCAGGCGGTCAGAGGAGCCGCACTCGAGAATGGGAGAGTTGAGAACTAGTCCGTCATCTGTCAGCAGTCTGGTCCTTGACGAGATCACTGATCAGCTGTAAACTGGACGTCAGTTTATGAGTTTCATTCGGCGCCCCGACGTCTTCTCGATTGAAACTCTCTGCTTGTCAATCGCATATAGATGGGCAGGAGGTGGAGTCGACAGACTAACGTATTGAACACAGTGTTGACCAGAGAGGACCTAATATGCTCAAATTGAAGTATAAAGTGAAACGACGTGATTTCGGCCCACTATCTCTCGGCACAATCGACCTTCCTTTTGTAGTAGGGGCTGCACATACATCGTCGTGGGCTATCACGCTACTCTCCAGAGCACATCTGTCTTCGTATTTAGACTTGGAAGACTGGCGTGAACAAAGAGCTAAATTGATGCATACGCGCAGGTGATTGGTACCTCCTTTAGTAAGAAGAATTCCTTTTGCCCTAGGGCCCTGAGCTGGAAAAAACGCGCGTACAAAGGCTCGACACCCTCCCCCCAAAGCGTTGATGCAATGGTCGTGTTTTGGAACTTTAAAGAAATACCCGAGACTCATTTCACTCTTACACATCCATGTGGTCAAGATGCGGCCAATCATTCCTCCGCCGCCGTACGACGAATTCTAAGTGTAAGCAGGAGCGATCGCGCAGATCGAGGGTGACGCCACTCTCTTCCTCTTCTCTACTCTACGCTCCAACTTTACGCTCAGAAGAAAAGCAAGTGGAGTTCGACATGCGTCTTAAATTTTACGGTCGGAATATGTGACTGTTGTGGACGATATCGTATAACAACAGACCCATTTATACTATCCCGGTTTCCAGGGTACAAAAAATCACCTTAATCCAGCTTTTAACTGTGTTCACACATTGAAGCTTGCACCATTCTGCTTTAGATGACCCACTGCCAGACTGACTGTCCTTTAGGCCTGAGGAAGCTCTCACTTCGGCTCCTTTCGGCCTTACACCCGGGTATTTCAAATGAAAATCATGCTCTCTACCAACCGCTAAACCGCTCGACTTTCGTGTGTCATTTGAGAGCGCAGAAGACTTGAAGGCGAGGCCCTGAAAGCGTCATAGCGAATTTGGATGCAAACATGTTGGCATTAGTAACGAGCAAAAGGGACCCGATTTTTCTTCCCAGCAAAACACAATTTCGTCATCGCTCATTGCTCTGTTTAACATCAGCCAGCCTCCTTTGTACCGCCCTCGCTTCCCACGGCTTTAACACGCCTCTACCCTCCCCTCTCTCGCAAAAGTGCTTATCAGCGCCATTCTTGTCCTTCTCTCCAACCTCACTCGTTTCTCAAGCCCTTAAGGCCACTTGTCCGCAGTAGGCCCATTGCCTCCATTTTCCTAACTCCGGAAGGAGGAATGAATGCAGTAGGAAATGACGGAAATTTTTTGCGAATAGTTTAGTGGATCAGAGGTGGTAGTGCATTGGATGTTGTGGATTAGGCGGTTGGAAGTAAAACTGAGCACCAAGACTAACGATAGTTGCACTATTCGGAAACAATGATTTCGTTTGTGAGTGAGGTTTAATCGCCTAACCTTGTTACTTAGTAATCTTCAAGTCTGATTTTCGCTGATTGATCCTCACCACCTCTGTAGGTAACACGTTGCAATGCATGAAACCGTAGTGGAATGTTACTCGAAAGGGAGAAACAAAGGGTTTAGTAAGGGAACTTGTGTCCCCGAATTATTTGGCCCCCTAGAAAAAGGAAGCAGATATGCCACCTACGTCTCATATGAATTCTTTGTTGGCAGTGGTGATTAGTGTGACCAAATGTAAAGAATTTATGAGCAGCTAATGGCCGAATTAAATGCTGGAATATGTTTTTTGTAGAAGAGTTCTTTGTTTAGTTTTGACAATCTTTACTCGGAGAGAACTTTCACACTCTCGACGAGGTGCTTTCATGTCATATTGAACCGAAGCAGCTGTCCAAATAAAGCACCTGAGATAAGTCGGATTAAGAAAAAAATGGGTTGCTTGGACTGTCTAAAGCTCTACTTCTTAAGGATTTTAGTGGCTTCTTTTGATTCAATATTTCCCACATTTGCCCATTTTTCCCACATACATGCTTAACTTTTTCTTGGACTTGGCCTGGCTTAATTAGAATTGGACAGCTTTTTTTGGCTCGCGCGCTTCCTTCTGATCAACTTTTTAGCAGGTAATAAGGAGGAAGTATATGACCCCAGGAGAGGAATGCTTGTCCTGCGCTCAAGTTAGGAAGAAATGGAGATCAGTGGAGGGCGAGTGCCGTCACGATTAACAGTGGACAAGTTACTATATAGGATGCTGCATGGAAAGTGTTTGGGGCGATGTGGCGAAACATGGCTTTGGCGGAGTAGGTTATTCTCTGGCAGCATAGAATTTTGCCACGTACAAACGCATTATCATCTCAGCAACGCGGCTAAGGGACATTGAGCAATGTAGGAATGGACATAAATTTAATAGAAATATTGACTAGCGAAAAATAATTTTGATAGGCCGATTTGCCCGGCCGAGCTATCATGATTAACTGGCGTATAGTTTTCCATGGAAAATAGATAAAAACAGGTTAGCTGGCGTTAACCAGAAACTGATCAAAATGGGTGGAAAGGGGAGACTAAAGATTGAAATGGTAAACTGTTGTGTAAGTTGGGCTTTTGGGGAGATTCTCGTCTATGTCACACCCAAACTCACCAATTTTAAAGCTTAATGGGATTTTTTGGGACTTTCTTCGAAATGGTTTGGGTTTTTCAAATAACCAACGACTCCATATCCAATCTCCCGTATTAACTCCTTTCGCAAGGGGGCATTCTTTTCGCCAATGTACAATCAGCCTACTTGCTTTATATAATTGTGCTACTAAATACGGAATGAGTAGTTTTTGTGCTTGTTGTAAATGTCATGATAAATATGGTCGCTGTCGTGAATAGTTTACTCCTTTGTCCAAAGGAACAAGAACATGCGGATTCATACCTTGCCAACTTTCCACTTACTCTGTGACTAGGGTCCGATTAAGCGTCTGTCCAATAGATTTCCTGTTTTCATGCGTCTCGTTGCTGCCAGGCGCATCTTCCAGCAAGTTAGACCTGGTAGGCGCATAAGTGGTAGCGCGGCAGGCTGTTGACGCTCAATAAGATACAACATATATACAACGGGCGCATTTTAAAACACGTCGACCTCTTTTCGTACTCAGCCGTTCCAGTTGATTACCTCAAAGGTACCTCCACCTCTACCTCCTCCGCCCACCGTTAGCCATCGCCCTAAAGCTAACTCAGGGCAAAATCCTCACGCCCTCCCGCCCCCCAATTTCGATACATTTGGTCAGTTTTTAGAGCAAGCAATTATTGCCATAGCCATGAAACCTCGGTGTCATAGTCCTGCCCCAAAAATTGAAACGGTAGGATGCACGAGTTCGCTGGGGCTCCTCCAACAGCTTGGCAGTTTGAGCCATCAGTGGTCTGGTCGGCACAGATCTCTCTGAATATGGGGTACTGGGCCATGGCCTAGAGCACGTCCATCTCAAAACCCTTGTACTGGGGCTGAGCTGCCTGAGCTAGGGCTCCTAAATCGCCATTACCATAGCGAAACAGATTGATGAAAGACGGAGGGTTGCGTTGTTTGTGTGAATGGTATGAGAAATTCAGCCTTTCCGCTCTCTTTTATACCCCACTCTAGGCGATCCGGCGAACAATCAGGTATGAGGAGGATTGGCCTCTCGAGGTTGGTCTCTATTCCCTCGATTAGAGCTTTGAGAGTTAACTGCTTAATCATCCACATATTGAAAGACCGAAGTGTCTAATGGTTTCCTTTAGCGGAAAACTCCTGTCCTACGGACACCAAATTGGCACCACTTAAAAGATCTGATCAGGTTTACAGGATTGGCTGCGATTCGTATTTGGTTTCAAAAAGAAAATCCAATCATTATTTCCAATTTCGAACATTACTTCTTTCCGCAAAAAATACATTCGCGCGTGCAGCAATAAGTCAACTAATTTGTTTTGAAGTGTAATGCTACTGAATAGGGAAGAGTAACATAAAACAGCCACCAAATGACGTACAATTTTCCGACTGGTTACTCAAACGCTGAAAGGAGGCAAAAACCACGCAGACTCAAACTTCACGTCTCGCGGCTTCACTTTGTGACAGGAAGATGAATTCAAGCGCCGGTTCAGCCTATTTTTGTGCGCCATTGGGTTTTGTATCACTTTCAGGCCGGCATCTTCCAACAAGTTAACGTGGTAGGCGCAGTAGTGCGAAGGTGGCACTTTGTTGATAATGTCCAGTAAAAACCTTGTATGACATCGAGATTGGTCCTTCTGAAATTATTGAGTTCTGCGACAACTGAACGAAAATCATGCGAGGCCTTGAAAGACTGAATGTCACGTGTTTCCGTCCACTTCTCTCGACGAATATATGGAAGAAAGGGTTGGCAACGAAGAGCATGCTCTTCCGCTACGACATAGGCGCACAGGCTGATGGAACGCATGAATCCCACCTTTATTGACCACCTTACTGAGGAGTCACAATTCTTCTTATTTAACCTATAACATGAGTGCCGTAATGGCAGTTGCCAAGGCAGTGAGTAAGACTGCCCCATCGCTATATTCATTGATACGCCATCGCTATAAAGCATCCCGTCGCCCATAAATAAAATACCGGCCTACTGACTGTCTTGTCTACGGACGCCCCTAATTACATTAAATAATATCCGTAGACAAGTTGCAGAAATATAATGAAACAAACTTTTTGAATATGGCGTAGAATTACTGCTTAGTGAAGTATGAAAATATGGCCTGTCATCAGTGCGTACCGCATTGTAACAACTCCTCGAATCGATCATCAAATGTTTGACAACGTTGACAGTATGGTCACATGATTGGTAAGTCGCATGTACTAAAAGGACGTCCTCAGGGCAAATTCGTGTAATCTAAGCCACTGTCAGTAGGTGACTGAAATCTTGCAGCTTTTCGCAGGATGTTCGAATATCCATGAGGTCTCATTTCTGTGGTCCTAAAAGATGTCTTAATTTGCGATTGTCTTCCCCAGACTCGAGGACAATGACCTCCGCCGCTATCTCTTCTCTGTCTTCTCGACCCTTGTGGTCCTCAGGCCAGGGCCGCGTAACTAGCCCAGATAATGGAGAAGGGGAGAACGAGGCAAGAGGATTATGAGAAGGTGGAGTACGAGGAAGGAGAAAGAGAAGAGGAAGAAGAGGAGAATTGAGTGGAGCGGGGGGGTCGATGCAAGAGAACTCCACTCAAGCCCACTTGTGCCCCGCCTGGAAGGATGGGGAGAAGATTTCACTCGTGAAATCGGCGACCGTCGACACCCGTTGAGTGACATTCTTAAGGTTTATGCTCTTACATGAGTAGGCTGAACTGGCGTTTCCAGTCTCGGTCACATTCCACTCCCAAGAACACTGTCCTATGACGGACCGGCGTGAGGCTTATTTACGCGTAGCGGGTCAATTGGAGTTGGTTGGTCAAGTGTCAGAGGGGACGCTTGGACGTGAGACAATGTAGAGTAAAAGAAGGAAAAAGGATTATGGGAGACGCGGGTAAAACTATGAATACAAAAATGCTGTCAAAGCGAAATAATCATTCCAATAAATACAACTTTTGCAAATATCCACGTCAGAACCGGGAGAACAATCCGGTATAAGGTACGTCGGCACAGGCCTGGAATGTGTGCGATTAAAGACACTTTTCTCCAGTGGGAGAGTGCCAGCCAGATATAAGAGAGTATTCTTGCGTATTGGGAGTAGGGCAGGTATTAAGAGGCGAGTAGTGCCCGAGGAAGAGGACGTATGACGTATAGTCTGATTCTCTGTGTGCATGTTAGTGGATCGTGATCAGTAACGCCGAGAGGCACATTCCAAGTGGGACTAATTGTGTGACGCTACGATCGAGTGATACTTAATCCTGTGATAGATGCAGAGTTTGCAAAATCCCTCAAGAACGTAGGAGAACTTTTTGTTCGTGGCTCTAAATTTAATACGTGACAAGCGCAAGGAGAGTGGAACTTGGTTGTTCATTGACGGTCAAATGCTCAAGTGAAGGGACGCAGGGTATGTGAGAATATGCGGTGTCAGGACGTTCGGAAGTAAGCGTGCACCGTGCTTATTTTGATGTTGGGCATTCAACTCTGGGCATCACGCGCACACAGCTAACACCAGAATTCGGAAGTTTCCTAGGATTGGGGTGCGGTTTGGCCTAAATTATTGTGTGCGTAGATGATGCGTTTTGCGCCGAATCGTGTTGTGAGATGGGCCCCACTTTCGCTCCATTATGTCGGATTGTTGCTTCTGTGAATCAGGATGGAGGAAAAGCGTCTGCACGAGGTAGCGACTAGGGCATGCAAGCCGAGTTGTACCTGATTGATATGTGAGGCGGTAAGAGTAAACAATCATTGCCCTCTGCCGGGTGTTGGTGTCGACGTAACCGCTGGAAAGTGAGGCGGCGAGTGTGTTGCTAACATGAGGCGCCCGATAAAATACGAACATTTACGAGTGATCTGTTCTCTTTAACTTTAACCTCTCTACGTTAATGGAAAAAAGTACGTAAAACGGTAATGAAGTGGCCTCCTCGGCGTTTTAATTGCAACTGTTTGGTCGTGTGAGGAAGTAAAGGTGACACAAGAGGCGCGACTCCAAAAGTAAACAGCCTTAACCCATTCAGCTGACCAACCGGTTCCACGGTGGGCATGATTGCTTAGATCTCCTTTAGGGAAGACGGTTTCACTCGCATTTTCGAGGTCATGTCGGTCACGGCGACTTCCGTAATCACTGCAGTTGGAGGTGATATTCCGTCATCTGCAGGCTCACTCAGTTCGCTTTGTCTGTGCTCAATCCCGCTGTCGGAGTAACATCACTTGCCTCCCGAATTAATTCGAGAGGGAACAGGCGGCCCAGGTTTTAAACCAGATGAAGACGATCCTCGAGGGCTGCTCAAAAACTCGGATCCTTCGTGGACGGACCAATTCTACCGCAGCTCAATTTCAAACCACCGAGCGCTGATTCTATTGGCGAGTAGGAAAGGCAATCCAGAAGGGTGCCACATGTACTGCTCAGGACTTTTCCCTGGCGTTTCAGACAATCTCCATGCTTGGACAGCTAGGAAGAAGGTTTCCATAGGAAGACATGTCGAACTGAAAGAACCTCCGCATAGTGTCCTAATGCTGTAGGTCGTGAAGCATGCTTTAACATTCAAGACATGATTAAGGGGTAATTACTTGTACTCGTAGCAAGTTGGGACGATCTTGGTGGTTTTCTGTTAAGATTGAGGAGCGAAACCAGAACGAATTTCGGCGACTGCAAGCTCATCCCATATAAACGGACGTAGATATCATTGGGATGAGACAGTAATAGGTTGAAAAAAGTCATTCACTTACAAAAATTGTGTGGAAGGTATCTTAACGCTGCTTCAAATAACATCAGTTGCCTTGTTGCTGCGGCGAAGTGACTCTCCAATTATGCAGTTCGGTAAACATAAGACCTTCGGGCAAGTTAACCGATGTAGGGGTGGAGGCTCTTAACTACGAGGAGTCAATCTAGCTTGTATGGAGAAGCGTTTACAGTCTGACAAGGGAGACGAAGGAAGTGGCCGAGACTTTTCTCCCTAAAATGAATATTCACGCTGACAAGAGACAGTCTCCGAGTG
>QEYB01000671.1:0-22932 GCA_017562135.1 Dipylidium caninum | reverse complement strand
AAAGAAGAGAGATGTTATTTGTTACAGAATAAAAACCGCTCAACAATATACCCTAGTGTCGTAAAGGATGATTTAGGCGAAATAGTTAAAATAAGACGGAAATCAGTTTATATTACGGCTTTGAGAAGGTCCTATGAGGACAGACATGCTTCGATACACGTTAAACAACGAGTTAGTGGCAAAAAAATTAATTAAATATGTTAAACGGGCAAAGGCAGAAGATTAACTTGAACGCCGTTAAAGCAGAAAAAAAACGAAAATTAGAATTAATTTTGAAGTTTGAAAAATTTGTACCCGCAATAAAAACAAGCAAGCGGATGCATCAACACACTGGAAACTAATTTCCTATCATTAAGCCCATTTGCGTGGATAAATATTTTATGAAAAGAATGCAATTTACGAATAATCAACTTGGAACGGGAAATGTACATGGAAATGGTAAGAAGCGAATGTGCATAGTGGCCAGCCACATAGAAATTGGGTCCGCTTTGTAGTATGTAATAGGACAAAAATACTGTTGTAATAGGAAATCCGCCTCATCTCAAAGCCATAACAAATCGGCCCTTTTCTTTAGCAACATTTTAGGGTAACATCAAAATCCCAATGGGAAAAAAAATAATGGGGCCCATTCCAACCGAACTTTAATGGATAAAGAGAGAAAAGTGTGCTATTAACAAATACCGCACCCACTTTCGATTGGATTCATTTCAATTGCTACGGAGGTTTGTGGAAGCAGAAATTACATGTAAAACAACGACTATATATTTATTTGCATAATCTTCAACGCCAAAAAAGTGTATGCATTTGAAGCAACCAAAGAAAACTTTTAGATTACTTAACACACCCCATTGACACAGGTATATTATATGTAAGAATGGGGGCAAGGTCCACAACTTTAATCGAACCTTTTTTCTTGTAAGCCAGCTGAAGACGTTTTGCGTTCCAATAAAAGAGACAGGTCTCTTAAAAAACAATGATGAATACACTGTTGCCCTCATTTACGCTCCCCCTGTACTTTTCGGCCAATTGTGTGAAAGTTTCTTCAATGGAAAGTACTTTTTGTTTGAGTAGGCTGTTCACCGTCACGTTCTCTAAGTCAAGACAAGTGAAGACTCGGGATGTTATAGAAGTTATCAAAGCTAGGTATAATTAAATCAAAAACAACTGATATATGTATTAAAAATACAAATAACAAGAATTGTGGCTCAGAGACTCAGTAGTTTTGCCATAAATCTGCAAAATATACAAATGATATTAACTTACTTTTCAGATGTTGATTGCGGTTGGGCAGGGAGGCAATTGGATCTACAAAGCTGAGACTACAGAAGGCTTAATCTTTGTTAATTCTACTACAAGCTTCACCCGAGATGCTAAATCGGTTTCTTTCAATAACAAAGACGAAGAAATTTCGTTTTCCAAAGGGGACGGTCATCGGTTAGCTCCCGTAACCTTACGTGAGTCAATAACGAATCAGTTCTTTGGAACGATTTGCTGTTCTAAATGTAAAAACGCATTTGTAAGTAAGTTCCAGAAGTATCTCAGAATTTTCTTCAACAAGGCATCAATGACTAACCTGACACCCACAGTTCTTTAAAACATTTGACAACTTCTTCTGTGAAATGAGACCAACTCTCGGAGCCCAACGCTGTTAGCCCCGGCTTTGACTCGTAAGTGTCCTAGACCTGGATTTTGCCTTCGGCGGGCCTGTGTCCCGCCCGCCCCACGATGGGCAGCTAAACCCGCACTCATCCGAGCCACACCTCAACTTTCGAAGTCACCGCTTTGGCCACTCTTCCGTCATTGGCCAATCTGTCAGATTTGCTGCCTTAGCTTACAAAGAGGTAGCGGTTAATACTTCAATATAACAACAGTTAGTGGCTTCAAGATTCGTTGTCTGTTAGTAGGCTCGATATTTTGCACTTTTATTAGGGACGTCTTTATGAGCAATTTTTTACTCCAATACGCGCGTAGTATAAGTCATGGCCCTGGAGCCATGAATATCACGATACCCCCCGCACTAGATTTCATTAAATTAAGTTCAAAGTTCTTGCCAGCCAATTCTTTCCAAATTGATACTATCAAACATTGCTTGTCATCCCTTTGTACGTATTCCGTCTAATGTGCCCATTACGACACGGCCCGCCAGTTGCCGAACATCTGCGCAACAGCCCGATCCGCAGGCTTGATGGAAAAAAATTTCCTTACAAGATATCTTTCCTGCCCTTTTTGTAGTTGATTTGTTTCGTGTACCCTTTTTGACTGCATCAAATGTAAGATTAAGGGCTTAGCGCTCAACATGCTCAACAGCGAGTGCAATGTTTCCTGGGGCTCTATCTTACGCATTAGCGTTCTCCTATCCTAATATGATTAGTCTCCAAATCTACTAGTTTTCAGCAACTAGTATCCTAACCCTCTGACCGGGTCAAGGAAAACGCTATTCACACACCTCTCTTTTGGAAAACAGCTACTGGCAAAACAAATAAATAACGCGGTGCCACTAGATAATGGTTAATTTTCTTCTTGGCGGATCGCACCCCCTCTGTCCTACTTGCCGACCCGCCAATTGTGAAACGATAGGTCAAAACGTGAACAGCCCACATTCGACAACATTTCAGTATTCAAGTAAGCAATTAATCTAAAGTTACCAATTATTCGTTTTGGAGACTGCATACACCGACACTTAATTTACCATAAGAAGTTTCGTTTATGGATGGGTGCTATGCGAGGCATCCTTCAAGTGTAACAAATCGGTTCAACATAAAAAAATACATTATAATGTCTAAAATATACTCGATAAACTTTCTAAAATTTAAAGTCTATATTCTAAAATTTACAAACTCCAGTGCTATCATAGACTACTCAAAACCCGAGCATATTGGTCGGAGAGGTCAAGGGAAAGACTCACAAGTACATTTTTTGGATACCTCAAAGAAAGATTGTGGCTCCTTTTAAGATGGATCTCCTAAGTCCCCTTCACAAGTGTTTTTTGTGGCCATTTTTGAGAATGACTGAATTTCAACACTGGCAGGAAAAATCCTGTCCATTTAGAGTCGTTTACAGCAACCTCGTTCACACCGTAATGGTAATGTGTTTTGAGGGCCTAGATAATCCCTTATTGTCTCTTTCAATCATTCCCTGGGTCTACCACTTAGCCGCACCAAGAGTGCCGTTAATTCGGCGGCCCCTCGCTTTTTATGAGCATCCTCCTAAAAGCACAAAAGCAACTTTTTCACTCTTTAATGATATTGTATGCGTAGCGCACATATTGCTGTATCGGCTGTTGGGTGAATCTATCATGAAGGTCAGGTGTCACACGTAATGTCTGTCGCAGGGGCACAAGTATTCACCAATAACATCCCCCCCCCCCCCCGCTTAGAGAAACGCGCAATCCCCGTTGCTGTGGCAGCAAGGGAGAATGCGGTGTGGCCTTAATTTGCTTAACCATGACCTCTTTGGTTAAATCCCGGCCTAGGCGTGTGTCCTGGAAAGGTCTATTCTTCTCTCTCCATTTGCTTGAATCGTTTGTGATTATCGTGCACGGCGACCGCGTAGTGCCAAGACGGCAAACGGAATATTTCACACTTGCAGTTGCGTCAGTTTCCTATGGCAGGACATGTGAGCCTAACTTTTCACCTTTACTCCTTGTACTCAAATGCTTTAACGCGTCTGAACGTGAAAGTTAGGCTGGGGAGCACGCCAACCATGGGAACATTGGTGATTTGTCAGAGATAGTGGAAGGCGGCCCGAAAGGCAAATTGAAAACTTTGATTAACTTTGATTGCTAGGAGGTGTCTCGTTGGCCAGTTGTGGTTATGGTTAGGGAGTCACAAAACAGCCATGCATTGGTGAGGCGGTGGACTCATTCTTAATACTCTGTTAAAACTTGCTTATCTTCGGAAATGTCACGATTTCAGCTATTGGGAAGTGTCCGACATTAACGAAGGAAACTAGAGGATTATAGAAATTTAACCTGCCACAAGTGGGGATGCTTTTTTATCGTCAATTGTGTGTGTGTGTGTCCTAACGTCCATACCATATCCACAAGCCTCATTCTCCGCCTTCATCCTTCTCAACCAAGGACTGGGATGGATCATTTTGCGCCCTCGCCGTGCGACACTGGGTAAAATTTCTTCGAGGTCCGTCGCTCGTCCATTTGCTCCCTTTCAATCGCTGCAGCAGAGGGAGGGTAGAGTGTTGCGAAGGACATAAATGACACTCCTCAGTTTGCACCATTTTTTCTCATTGAAAAATTTAACCGCTCTCAGAAGTTTCACTTCAAAACACTTCTAAATAGTTTGATTTCTCATAGGAGCCAGAGGCTCTTCGCGTTAAGCTAAACCCGACAGACGTGAGGCGGAGCTGTTCACTTTACATATCTCCCATGCGCCCCTGACTCTCACATTCCTCCTTATATGATGACTGAAAGTAACAAATTGGAGTCTAACACTTTCCCAAACCACACCGTTATACGAAAGTCCTTGCGTCACGACGTATGAAATCACAGGCTTCCGTCAGTTATCAACCCTCGGTGATCAGAGGAGCATCCATTTCCGGTGTGAGGCGTCTGTGAACGAACAGGTCGTTTATGCTTATCATTCCTCAAATGTAGCCTTAGATGTTTGAATGCCGAACTGGACTTGGGAAAACAGCGCCTGCCTTCTACCGAATGCGGAAAGGCACCGTCTGACCAGGTCGACGAGGGGCTCGGCAGCTTTTTTACCGTATATTGTGTTTTCTCACTGGTAAACTCCTCGTTGCAGTAAATCACTATCACAATCAAAAACCCAGTTTAGAAAGTCCATTGCCCAAATTGGCATCGCGCAATGCAAAGCGAGGTCTAGCGCTTCCCCAAACATAGACTGGTTGGTTTCACGGCCTCAAGGTCGTTGGCTTGCTCGCGTTTGCGAAGCTGCTTCTCATCCCCAAAATAACTCTTTCTCCAGCCACTCGAAATCTAAGGCACCTCATCAGTGGTGCTAAGACTTCGGCGTATGAACGCGAGTGGGGTGGTAGGTGTTGTGCCCGACCACCGTGCCCTGCAAGCGTTTCGTGCGTCAGCCGTCACCCTTTCTGCTAAAGTACCCTCGAAAGGCTTGGCGGGGTGTCGAAGTCTCTTCGGTAATGTTGCTAAATCCGCGTCACTCAGGACCTCCGCCATCTTTCTGCTTATGTCGTTTATAATGCCTATTTGGTGAACAGTCCGGAGAGCAGCCGGTCTGTCTGTTCGGTTTGTGTCGCTGGCGGCTTGCATAAGCGATTTAGGGTGATATCCTTGCGTGTATTTATTTGGCAGAGCACCCATACATCATTAAAAAAATTGCTGCAGACTTCGAGGTGCGACTGTCTGCGCGAAAGATGTGGCGGCGGTATTCTGCTGTTCGAGAATGGATGAAGTTGGTGCGCACGCAAGTGAACCCTCTGGACGCCGCACAGAGCAGCCTGGGCCAGACAGCGGGGCACCGTCCCGGCAATCGTGTTGGCGACTCGAGGGCTGCTGCCGACCCGCCGACTGGCTGAACTCTCCACGGAGTCAGCCGGTCGACATCTCGCAGCACTTATGATCTTGCCTTTATTCACATTGTGAGAACGACCGCGCACATGCACAAACTCCAGCTTTGGATTATTTCATTTGCCCCGTAACTTGGCAAATAGCCCTTTTGCTGCCATGAGGCATTTCCCGCCACTTTCATCAACGGTGGGGAGAACGCCACTTCCTAGCCCGTGAGCCTCATTTTAAACACGCCTTGGGCCTTCAGTTTTCCTCAAGAAGTTCCACTGCTTACGCGCAGGCAACTCCGACAGACTATGCCTGCCGCCGAGAAAATTTGTTCTCATCGGATCTCGTGACGTGTCTTTTGAAACGGAACTTTCAGATTTCATGCTGCCATTTTCGGGTGGCTGTCCTCAGAGTCCCATGCAAATAAACATCCCTCGTTCTCGTTCTCGCAGCAATAACTTCCACACTGATGGTCAAAAAATTACGTAGGACGTCTGTCACACGCAAATTTGCTTCACAGTCGCTCTCGCGGTGTCCCCGTGCAAGGCGTAAAATCTTCGTCTGCATGCCGTATACCACACCACCAAGCGTGATGAGAAATGACTACGGGGACAGGCAGTCGCACTGACTTGAAGCGCCTGTGGGCTGAAGAGGCGGTCGTGTGGCGAGGAGGCAGACTCCGCCGTGGCAGCCCCAATTTCCGCGGCTGCCCCAGTTGCGTCCGCACTCAAAGCGCAGAGTCGCGCCGCCCGACCCCTGACGACGCTGATCTTGATGCCGAGGCTTAAAGGTGGCGTATATGATTGCGGAAGTGGGTTTACAGATGAGTTACTAGCGTGATCAGCGGTTGCACTTCACCTTCTGCGTAATAACTCGGACTCCAAAGCCTCCATGACACTTTCTCGGCGCTGATAAAATCCATGAAAGTAAACTTCAAAGCATACACCAAACGGTTACACTCACATATAAGGGCAGTGAATAGTGCATTCATAGCCGTATGTGCAGTGAATAAGAACTGATAAAAGAAAAGTAAAGCACAGGAAAAACGGGTAGACGCATGGCCGGTCAATTACTCCCACGACGTGTGTCTGGCTGGAGTGTGTGGAGAGGGCGAAGAAGTCCTTTCCTGGTGCAACACAGCCTAATTTGACAGCTTGCGTCCCAGGGCCACCCGCCGGCCACAGTGTCCAGTCCTGCCCTTGGCCGAGGAGATTCACGTTTGTAACATCTTACTTCGGAAAGCGTTGACACCTCGTGCGCAAATGAAGGAGAGGCCCAAAAACCCGGCAAGCGGATAAGTATTGTGAGGTAAAAAGGAGATTTTTGCTCTTCTTCTCTGCTTTATATCCCGAAGGTTATAGAAACTAGCCACCTGAATACCAGCCGCCCACTTAACTTTGCTTATTAGGTGGTTCATCATGCGCAACGTGGTCTACGATGCTCCGTCAAAGTTAAGGTGGTTTGCAGCAAGGCCAATGTGTCCAAACTCACCCTTCCGTCTGTCTGTAGAACTCATTTGGTCCACAAGGAGACCCCTTTCCTGAGCACCCGTTCCAGACGTGCATCTTGCAATGCACGCGATCAACCCCACATTTTCAGGTGAAGTCTGGGTCTAAGCTAACAGCGCGAAGGTGCGCAATTCTCCCCGCCGGACCGAGATGTGGACGTTCTCGTGACGGGCCAGTCTTACTTGCCGCAGGGCAGGCCTCGCAGGGTTCGCGGACCCTTTTGTTGAACGAGTGCTCAGCCCGCCGTTGGCGAGGCAGACAGTCGGTCAGGGACGGGCTTTGGCCACTTTGAACGAGAGTATCACACCTTGTGCTGGCCTTGTTCTGCGATGGTCTAGAAATCTCACTTTTAGACCCTAATATACAGTAACTTAAGTCGTGAGAATTGTTATCTACGAGTGTATTTCGTATATTTCGACGTAATATTCGGAATGTTTGCACAAATCACGAGTACGCGAGATTGGTGCAGAAAGTCCACAGCGTAAAATCATTCACAACCTCATCGAGGCTTACGACACCCCGTGACTTGCCACTCGAGCCTTGTTTATACCCGGTTTGAATCGAGCATTTCGCGTTGCTACGTTGCCGCATAGGTGTGTGTCGTGCAACGTCGCTGTATGTCTGGTGGAACAATTACCAGAAACGTTTTACCCCTGGAAGGCACTTCTGTGATCTACTGAGTCAGTGTTCTTTTAGATATAAAACAGCGACTTCTGCGAACGGCTAATGGAGAGCACCTGAGGGAAACACACCAGTCGGCACCGGTCACGTGGAAGCCTCGGTGCAACCGCAAGTGTCTCGCCTCGCACGCGAGGCCGGGTCCGAGTGCCCCGGCTCTCCATCCCCCCGCACGGGGGCCACGGCAGACGGTGAGCAGCTGCTGCGGCCCGCGGAGGTGCCCTCCACATTTCAAGCGGCCGTTGACTGAGACGTCGACTCGGTGGAGTGACGTAGCCTTCACCATTTTTGGTTGGAATTATTCTTCAACGGGGTTGCCTAAGTAGGGTTCTTTGAGTTTGTAGATGTGTGTGCTTCTTTTCTTTTCGGTATCGACAAGGAATTTGCTTTCCCAACTTGGCCTTACGGCACACTGTTTTAAGCGGTGTTTATTCCTCGAAGTTTCGTTTACGAATGCCGTTCTGTTGATGCTGTTCTGCATCTATTGCAATCGAAGAAAATCTGCCGGTGATAATCACATCACATATCCTTTGGTACCAAGATTATTCTACGTTGCATTAGAGTGAAGGTTGGCTCGCCACAGTCCCTCTCGCGGTCAGGGGGACTGGGGCATCCGGCGCCTCCTTATGACTACCAATTTCGGCATCTTTAATGTTGCCATGGCGAGGAATTTTAGCACCATGGTTTGCCCAATTAGGAACCGGTAATTGTTTTCGTGGTCATTGGAGTTGATCACACAACATTAACCACGTGACTTACAAATAAACGAGAAATAATCATCCATTTAAAGTCTTAGCTTAAAATGGTCACGACCAGAACTGGAGAAATGCCGTTCCCGTTGAAAAAACTCCATAACAAATTGGTCGGAGCTGAAGCAAAGGAAGAGGTTTATGCTACTTGTTTTAGATCTCTTCGCTGAGAGTTTTCTCGCGATTAAGTAGAAAGTGCTAATGCAAGGCCGACGTCAGTGTAAATGTTAACATCACTTTTCCCGGGATAAAGGCTGCAAATACCTTGCTGACTTTTGCTATATCCTTGGGCGAAACGCCCTTTAAATATGGGATAAAAGCAAAGCGAATTTCCCTCGTCTTCAGCAACCCCCCACCATTTGTCCGGGTGTACCTTCGTAAGCCCATGCTCGATCAGGTTTTGAAAAAGCAAACCGAACCTCGAGTCGCTGTCTTTCGTCAATTAACAACAATAATTTCACTTCTCTAACTTTCGTACGCGTATCTAAGGCAATAGTCTTTTCCTTAGTCAAGATGACTAGAATGAATAATCTCCACAAATGAATCCACTTCAAACGAAAACCCCCTAGTTTCGAAGCAGTGTCCTTAGGCCTAAATTCCAATTGGAGGCAAGCAGGGAGTAACGAATGGGCAATAATGAGGATGACGACTAATTCATCTATCTGAACCTGCCCATTCATGGTAAACTGTCATTGTAAGTATCGGCGATAGGTGGAGAAGTGTTAGTGCCGAATTTAGGGAGTATTTCTACAACTACAGTAGATATTTACGGAGGTTGGGACAATGAGCGCGTGGGAATGCCTTTCTTTTTTAAAGCCAATTAAATAACCCAAAGTTTTGGGGATTTTTTTGATGGTGAATCATCGAGGCACGCAGCAAATGCCACAACTTCCGAGGTCTGGCGTGCAGGCAGCAGCAGCGGCGTCGTTGTGAGCGACGGCAGCCGGTTCAGTGCGCGTGACAATCTGTCCATGTCACACTCGGGTCAGGCAAGATGTCGCAAGCATAAGTTGGGTCTTGTTTTGGTGAGGCGACCAATGGCGGGCGCGTCACGATGTGGCCAAAACGCCGCCACTGGGAAATCCGAGTATTGGAAATCAATTGCACTCAGGAGCCCAAGTTCGATGGCCAGAAATGAGGCCATCGGCACGAAAACAACCAAAGCCGTAGGCGCCGAATTAATCGAGGGAGAGAAGAGTTGCGCCGGCCAAAGAGTGCGGCGTGGAATCCACCAGGTCCCTGACATTTCGCCCCGAGGTCGCATGTGTCCTGCAAATTGGTCCGAAGCCATTGACGTGAGCGCTCCTCGTAGAAGTACTTATTCAAATAACGTTTTTTCTCACGCAGAGCTTTTGGCACTCTGGGCCCCCTCCCCCCCTCACACGTATTATCATGGTTACCATCCTGCTACACCTTACACCAGCGCCCGCGCATGCTTCTCATGGGCCTATTTTTTTTCACGGATTCACCAAGTGGTTTGACCAAGCGGGGGGCGGCATACGCGCTTCGAGTTGCGCCACAAAGCAGCGTCCTCATTAATTTGCTCCCCCTCCTTTTAAGTGCACCGGTAATTTAGGGCTGATAGATAGATGTGGAGGGGAGAATAGGTGTCTTTACCATCACTATACCACGAGAGTCTTAATGAAATTAGTGCCAAGGCAAAAAATGAAACACTTGCGAAGCGAAGTAAACTAGTATGCCGAAAGTGTGGTTCGTGAATGAAAAATACTTCGTCTAGGGAGCTTGGAGCTATCGTGAACCACACCACAAAAGGTAGAAGTATAAATGATTACATATCTTTGCACAACTTTCCTGCACGCCAGGGGTTTGTGTTTCCTCGATTTCCCGGAAATTTGTACATTTACGTCCGAGACAAGGCGTTACACAAAACGCTCGCCGACGACCATCTGCGGAGCCGAGGGAGAATGCCTACCGGAGGTATTCCATTGGCACATCGTTCATGCCAAAGGGGTTCCATCCGATGCCAGGATTCTTCAGAAGAGCGTAGCACGTAATTTGGTGAGGTAAACTCGGTTCTATAGGTTAAAGTGTAAACAAAGGTGGGATTTTGTCCAAAGCAAATAGAGTTTTGCCTGAACTGTTCACTAAAGCCGTCAAGCTACCCAGATACAAAGTTAGGCGGAATGTCCCCTGTACACTGAGCAGTCCGCTTTTCGCCGTGGAGCCTTTGCCTGTCTGCCTAGTTGGGGGGATCGGTGCCGCCGTCGACGGCCATATCACCTGCAGCATGAATTTCAATGGTAATGCTGAAGCACTTTGACGCTGGTTCTCTCGGACACAACGAGCATCTCCAAACGGGTGTCTGCTGATGCTATAAAGGGCAGCCTTCTTCGGAAGAAGTTCACAACAATCCCCGATAGCACGGTTTCGCCATAAGGGCAACTTTTCAACTGAAGCGATTTGAGGTATTGCAATCAGAGGTGTCTAATCAAGAAGAGTGGCGTTCCAAGTTAAGTAAATTAGCTGTCACAGACAGTAGCTCAATATTGAGGCGCCCCTTTGTCTCAGCCACAAATCGAAGGCCTTCTCCCGGTCAGCAAACCGCAGTGGTGAGGCCAGAGTCCCTTCCTGATCGAGGCCCCCTTGGCATAAAGCCGCCCGTCAATCCATTCACCTCTAAAAAGGCAAAAAGGAATCTGTTCAAAGGGTGTACCGATCACCGTATGATCCTTTTTCGTTCATATGATAATGCTGTTTCGCCTCTCAAATATTATTCCCTGTTTTGTTGATTTGTTGAGATTTGGGGGTGATTTCATTGCAATGGCTGGCATATTTCTCGGTTGATCAAATTCCGCCGCCGGAAGGTCGCCTTGGCAGTCGAGGTAGTCGTCTATGTGACTGCATGGTCGGGTAGTGCAAACGTGTCTGCAGGTGAGAAGTGGCGTGGAGCGGCGTAGTCCACGAAGGTGACGGCGACGGCGACGACAGGACGCCTGGTCAAGGGGAGGGAGGCATGCGATCCTACGGCACAGGCCATCCGACTGTACGCTTATCCCGAGCGGATGTGGCCCGCCTCCGTGGGGCAACAATTGCCCTGCCGCGTAGGTAGGGCAGCGGCAATCTTGCTTGCCTTCCATTGGGGCCACCCTGATTCCTGAGACTACGCTGGCCGCATCACACAAACACCAAAGGTCAACTCCAACAGGGCTGCTTTTACGCAGGCCCATCGGTGCCTGGTACTCCTACGCGGAGAAGACTTGGATCGCGGGCGGAGGTGTTCTTTCTTGTCTCCTCCGGCATATGCCACGCACACACGCAAGTCTCATCGACCAGGGGCGAAACTGGACACTGTGGCCGGCGGGTGGCCCTGGGACGCAAGCTGTCAAATTAGGTTGTGTTGCACCAGGAGAGGACTTCTTCGCCCTCTCCACACACACCCCAGCCAGACACACGTCGTGGGAGTAATTGACCGGCCATGCGTCTATCTGTCTCCCCCAACTGTCCGAATACATGGCAAACGGCTGAAAGCCAACACTTTCCGCCGATTGTTAGCCTCACCTAAACCGTGGTGTTAGTGGAGCTGAAGACCTCATTGCCGGCGCTTGCCTTGGGTTCCCTCCCAACCGTGCGCCACCGGTTTCGTCATGCGAATCGCCTCCGGGCGAATCAGTGGTGGTTTAGGTCCTTTCCAAACAACATTATCATGGGACCACGTTTACTCCTGGGGAGAAGTTTGGTGGGTGCCATTGACATGCAATAAACGCAGGCATTGTGCGACCACCCGCTTTCGCATCTAAAAGTGGGTTCTCTGGAGCCTCGATGATAACTTTCACCCTCGAGGGCTCGTCTAAACATACTACTATTTACAAGTTAGGACCATTTTTGACAGTATGACTTATGCCATGGCAGCATACGTATTGTTTGCTTAAACGGCAAAAAGTGAGTTTTAAATACAAGTACCTGTTGTAATGAACCCCGCTAAACACTCGAATGGGAGTTAACCTTTATGTCCTCTCTTTCTTCTCTTATCGCTTTAATATGGACAATGAAAAGGCGCCTCCTGTTTTAACTGTAACATACGCCTAGCTGAACGAATGGGGAAGGCCCTCCAAGGCCAGGCCCTCAGAACACTTCATGCAGGCGATCGGCGGGGCGGTGGCAGCCGAGTCTGCCGCGGTTGGCTCCGATGCCCCTTGCGTTGTGTTAACGTGGCACATTCCACGGTCGTCTTTCGGTCAAAGCACCTTTAATGATGTAATGTCTTCGGCTTTTCGACCTCGTGTTTTATTTCAGCATTGGCCATAGTTCGCATCCTTCGTGGCATTTGGTGGCGCATTTGCTTCCGCTCCGTGCCCCGAGAGGACCTGCGGAGGGGACTCCGAGCCCTCTGGCGACAGCAGCAATCAGCAAATGGAAGCCCGGAAACAAAGAATCCCTAATTCTGCAAGTGAAACACTCGACCACAAACGTCAACTCATCGAGTCGTCAACAATTGCGTCTGCCGATTGACCAAAAGCAGACTAGCCATGGCAATCACGAGGGTCGTCGGCAAATAACTTGATCATGTTGAAAGAGATATTTGTTTTTTATATCCATTTCAAGTCATAGAATGCCACCATGCTGTTCAGCTCGACGTTTATCCTCTCAGCTGTCCTGCTCCCTCGTGTCCCACCTTACCAGCATGCCGCAAGACGGCCCGAGGCCTAATAAAGTGGGGCGTGACAAATTTTGGAATCCGAAAATGTCGTTATACTTTTTTACCGTCGCCATCGCCTAGTTTTCCTAATGCACGATGAATTTGAGGACTGTTGAATGCTCAGCACTGTGATTTCAACCAGTTGCAATCAGCATAGAAGCGCTAATGCTTTAACCGCTTTCAACTGGCCTCGAATTTGTCTGAAGCTGTTATGGGAGTAACGACATCTTACAAGCGAGGAAAAATTTTCATTCTGCCTAAAATGGTTCACATTGGCTTCGCTTCCTAAAATGCTTAACAATTTTCAAATGGATTAAGATGTCTATTCACCTTTCATTATTCCATTTTCGGCTCGAGTCACCGGCCTTTCAAGTTTGCCTAGTTTCGCGTGGGACTCAATGATGCATTGGCAATATCCGACACGAAGGCATATTTCCCCATCGTGTGGCTGTCTAGCGCAGTCACATGATGGCGATGAAGTCGAGGGGACGAACACCGGTGCGTCACCGCCTTTGTTGGCCGTCGTCGGTGTTCCTGCCTCAGTGGCCCCTTCCACGGCCAACTGTCAGGGCTCTGGGGCGTTCCATTTCCGGGCTTTACACACCACTGCTGTCACGTGACTAGTCAGGTCACTTCACTTGTTCCGGTACCTGGTGGTTTCGCAAATCAGTCCGTTTTCGCACCTTGCCCCACTTTCTCGCACCGTTTCGTGTGCCGCGACGTAAGACCATCTGAGGCAGAAAACGACTTTCGCGTTATTTTATAGGTTGACGACTATAAACAGTTCAAATACTCTGACCCATCCCGTTCCAAGCCGATGACCGCTCTTAGCGCCCCAGCCACCGTCCAACTAGTCTACTCCACCGACCAGCGATACCGTTCGTGGCATTGGATGCAGAATACACTAAAACGAACTTGTAGCACCTCTCTAAAACGACACTTTGCTACGGCATGAGGCATCAATACGATCAAGCTCTAATAAGCATGAATGCACGGTGCGGATCGGGTGCTAAAGTCCACGGCAGGCTTAAACGACTGTCGTCTTTACTGCACCTCGATAGGCCCTCCGAACCAAATGCATTTGCGTTTTGTCAACGCGCCACCACTGCGGACACGCTCGGAAAAAAACTGGTCATGTTGGACACTGGTGCTACCTCACGGCAAACTTTTGGTGACATAGGCGGGCAGAGAGTCTCCCTTCCCGCCCGCACCTTTGCTCACAAATGGGGACTCCATGGTTTCTCGATAGTTTTGGCCTTGGGACAGCGGTACTCAAGCTCAGATCAGACCTTCTGGATCACTTCTCTGCAAAAAAGGTAGCATCTCCTCCTCCTCCTCTTCCTCCTCCTAACTTCACTATTTGTATACAAGGGGCCCCGGGGATTCTCGGTGCCTTGTTCCTAGCATTGCAAGTGCCATTTTAACCGGGCGAAATGGGATGTAGAGGAGAGCGGACGTGCTTTTGTGTCTTCGGCGGCATTCTGAGCACTGTGCTCCCGTTTTTGGAAAACGTGACAGCAGAACACTCCACTACGAGATTAGCAGTTGCTTTCTCCCCGATGCTGGTAGCAAGTGGACAAGTGCTTGTTCAACAATCAAACTCCTCGATTTCGAAATGAAAGCGATCAATTTGTCAATGATAAACAGGCAAAATAAAGCTGAAGTTGAAAGGCTAACTTACACTAAGGAACTATGGTTCACTGGATTTCAAATAAACTACGCATGGTTTCGAAAAGGGCAGCAGTTTTTTGAGTACAGAAGTTACGAGAAGGGGGAGCTGGGCAACATTTCGTTCTCGGAACTTCGCTCGGTTTCAGCTTCTGTGAGTGAAGCAGCAGGTCATTTCACTAATGCAAAACTACTTAGTTCTTTGGCCTCTTTTACCATTTCCGACACTAGTCAACAATATTTTTGAAAAGTTGGATTTCCCTTCCCATAAAACACGAGCGCATTTCTTTGTCTCTCTGGGGAGCTCAGAAGAGACACGAAAGCAGTTTCATTCGAGACTCGCACAGGTGCCCAACCAGACGAGCAACTCCATTCACCACAGGCGCACGCAACTGGGCCCCTGTGGGGGACGTCCCCCACTTTGGTTGGCCCCGGCTGGGCCCCGTGGCCGATGTTGGTACCAGCGCAGCGGTTTTCTCTGCGAGCACCTCTCACGGCGGTAGCAAGTATTGCCTCCCCTCCAAGCCATAGTTTAGGCCGACAATTTAATCGCCTGCAATATCCAGTCGTGAACCGCCCCCTGTGCGGGAAAAAAGGCTTTTATCAGACGAATTTCCTTTGGGTGTCAAGTTTACTCGGCTGCATTTGTCGCTATTCACTAAGCCCATCGCATATCCTAAAACCAAGACATCCGCTTCTAAAATTTTTTAAGTTTTGCAATTTCGATATCACATTTATATCACAGGAGAGGCCCTACTTGACTGGCCACCCAAACGCATTGGGACTTTGTTGTGACTGAACAACCTCAAGCATATGCTCATGCCGGCGTGCGACGGGATATGTGTGAATTTTGAGGTAAAAAAGACGCTATTTTTCAAGCGACATGTAGGAGTGGCAGGAGTAAGTTAAGTAAGGCTTTCATGAGAGGCCACATATCCGGTGGGTGTCCAATGTGGATGTTGCGATCTAAGTAAGGCGACTTCAGTGAATCTTTGCTGCGCCTCACGCCCCCATCGGTTGCCGCTAGATGGTGGCGTTAATACGCAACTGATTTGATTTGCCGTGGCACTCTAGCGCCTTCAACCTTCACGGAAATCGCAAATTTCCCGGTCTGGTAAATGTTGAGTCTGCTTTTCAGACTACAGAGGTGCTTTTTGCTAATCACCGAGACGGAGGGATGATACGTCGGTTGGTGAACTTGCGGCTGCCCCTCGATGATCTCACCCAACATCGCAGAGAATATCTCGTCTCCCACTCACCGCCCCGATGGATTCAGTGGCTGGGGCAGAGGATCACCTCCTCTTCCTCTTCCTTCTCCTCCGCTTTTCGGGATCTTAGTCCGTCCGGAAATTGTCTTACCAAAGAGCTGCAACGCCCTGGCTTGTTGCCAAGACAACCCGATCTGGGAAATTGAGCACATACTCCTTTACTGACTATACTGCTTTCTCCCTAAAATTCGTACTTTCCTCTGGGTATTGTAGCTTTGAGTGGTCTGCGGCCTTTCCTCCCTTAAATATCATTATGTTAAAACTGACACATTAACAATAATGCTGGTCACTCCAGTACGCCACTTGCCTCGTCACCGCCTTCACTCAACTAAACCTGCCTCTTTGATTTAAGTGACTTTTTTGGTCTATTCGTGCCAAATAGTAGTTCGACTAAGCCCTCTGATTACTTCAGTAACTTTTCATTTCTTGTGTGGATTGAAATTGGCATACTCGGCTGGTGTGTTTTCTGGGGACATTTAATGAAGTAATAACTGCCTGACCCTATCTTCCATTTCGTATTTCGTCGGACTCGCATACATTTTGAGTTTAAAGCACTTATGTTCAAATGAGATTTGCGATCCAGTGTCTATCATATTAGTAAAATTAGTTGAAATCTTTACTGCCCTCTCCACCAGCCCGCCAATGGCTGCTTTTCATCGGGGCGGCTCCACTGCGCCTGCCCAAAGTGGATACGCCTGTCCCGTGTGGTGGGTGCTTAAAAGACCACAATTTGTCTGGCCTTATCGAATCAATCCCTTCAGCCTCGGTAGTGAAGCGTCAAGGGGGCATTCATTCCCTGAATCGCTCTACGGAATGAAAATGAAGTTAAACTAAATTCTTCGCGAGCTTAGGATATTTCGTTAATCAGCCCCTTGTGAAGGTCACCGAGCCACACATTCTCTCAAGGGCTGAAGGGACTCCTTTTAGACCTCGACAACATCTTTTCAGCCTTTGTTTACCATTCTATTCAATTAGCCTCTCACGTGAGCCGTTCTGCCAGATTTTTTATAAAACATCGTCATGACACTTAAAACTCTCATTTTTTGCGCGTTTGAGCCTTTGGGGAGTCGATGTGATTTTACCTCCCTTCATATATAACATATGGAATAGTATGTGGGTGTAGAATGCCAAAAGAAACAGACCGAGTAATAATGTAGATGGGACTGGTTAAAATACCTTTGATTACTTCTGACTGCTACACGCCCTTTTACAGCCCAGTTTAGATGAAATTTTCCCTTACACCAACCTGAGGCGGACGCCTACCCCATGGTGGACACACTGCTGCCGAAGTGCCTGATTCAAGAAAGCTTGCGCAAGCCCCAAAACGCCGTGTGTCAACAGAACGCCAAAAGATTCGGTAAGCAGGTAGGCATCGCATCAAACTGTTTGGGAAGACGTAGAGTAAGCCCGCAAACACACGAGAAGCGCTTCTGCGTCTTCGCGGCTGACCTTCACGGCGGCGCGTCTTGCGTTAAACGACCATCACATCGCCAGCGAGAGATGAAAAAGTTGGCCTCATCTACGCTGCGGGAAATGTACGCCCTAATTGTTGGCCAGGGAAACCTGCTCAGCGCGCCCAAGGCATGCGTCTGCAGACTCCGGCCACCACTCCGACTCCTGCCCAGCACCGAACAGTGTAATATGCTCCGAAGGGGTCGGAATCCTTGCACAAGTTAATCTGACCACATGTGGAACGGCTTAGCCACGCCTGCGTAAAACTTGTTGAATGACCAAAAACCGTGTTAGAGGGGATTTGTTGATTCCGGAGAAAAGTGCACAAGTCGGCAGATGAAAAATAGGCACCACCTGATACCCGACAAACTGAAATGTATGTGAATGGAGGACTAATAAATGGGTGTGTCCGTTTCAGTGGGTGTGTCTCCCTCCCTGCTTGTGCCATATCGGGTAATGAAAATCGAAGAATAGGGACCGTTCTTCCACGTGGTATTGCGTAGGGACGACTGGAACGCAAGAGCCCTCCAACAAGAACCCCTACCGCTTGCCATTGCGCGAGCGAATTGAAAATCCTCAGTCTCCCATAGGACCGAAATCAGCCAGTTTTGTGGACGAGACTTAGGAAGCCCGCACGGGTAAGTTTATCCTCATCTTAAAAGCAATGGGAAATATATTACATCGTATACCCGGTTTCGGCGGATAACCGATTTCTTAAATGGTCCCCAAGCGAGTTTCATCCCTTCCCGACTAACTATGAAAACATTTTGGAAAAATTAGGTTTCACGGCACTGGAGAGATGCCCGGGGTTTGGGACCAGTCAAAGGTGGCTAGCCATCGTCTTTCATTTCTTGCCGGTAAAAATTACGAAAGCCTCGTTGCGCGAAAATATTGCCGTCCGCATAGGTAGAAACAGTGTGCGAGAGCAAACCATCCATACAGCGCACGAAATGAACATTGCCCCTCGGTCCTCCCATCCGTTCTAACGACGCGATCCAAAACCCACTTCAACTTTACTCTACTGGAATCAGTAACAGTGGATAAACAACGAGCCCCTCCGCATAACTCGCTAATGAGAAGTCGATCATTCAACATAGTGTAATTGGGTTTCGAGAGTAAAATTAAAACGATATTTACACAACGGGACGTTTTTCGAGTATAGGCTGGAGCGTAGAGCAAGTATCCTAGCCACTCATGTTTTCTTTGAGAATTGAAGATTGCATAGTTTCGTTATCCCGCTGTGATCGTCATCCAAAAACCGTCGTAGAAGATAGCTCCTAAGGGCTCGGTTCCAGACATGGGCGGTGTAGAGAAACCTCTGACATTATGGCAGAGGTAGCTGGGCGCTAGCGGCCTTGTGATGCTGGTGCCGACACTTACTGGGAGTGGGGCTCTGACTGGAGGACGAGAACATCTCCTCCCCTTGGAGCGGAGGATCAGGCGAACTGCAAAAAGTTCCATCTCCCGCAGGATGCCGCTTCCCGATTCACCGGGGGAACCGAGTTCATAAGTAGGTCTCCACTCCGGTGGGTACTATCCTCGTAAGATAGCCACTGTCGCGTACTCTATCTCTAATCTCGTACTGCCGATCGACGAAGGAAAACTCGACGGAGACGTCACTCGAAGGGACAACAATAGCCGGTGAGGGAGATCCACGTGTAATTTAATAGTCACTTTCCGGCTTCGTCGCACATAGAATGCATGACTCGTACGCTTATTGGTCGGCGCTTCGGCGTTTCGACCTCATCTTGATTGCATTGGTTTTCGAGCCAACAATCGGAGCGAAGGCTCTTCATGCTGTGTACTTTGTGGGCTAAGACGGCTGATTTTTAATTGGGATGTTTTCTTGTGGGTTAACGGCACTGGCGCGCATAAGATTTGAATCTTAATTATACTCTTTGGAGCAATAAATATTTAAAAAAAATCCATTTATAATCTGCTTTGGTAGGGATGCTTTTTACAATTAATTCGTTAGAAAAATATGCCACTTAAAGTAGCCAAAAACATATTTTCTGTCGCAAGTCTAAATAGGTTTTTTTGATCGGCATATATGGCAATCGCACCTAGGAACGGCCTATTCTCCTGTTCGTCAGGAGCTGTAAGCTTCCCACCAGTGGCGTAATGAATATGCCAATTCGGTTCATTCAAAGCTCTGTTTCCCTGACTAACTTCACAAAAGTGGGCTAAATGGCTTCGCAAAAGCTTTCCTTTTGCTCATTAAAATTGTTCTAGTAGAAACTTCTCCGAAGCATTGGTTTAAATGGATGAAGTAATGGGTAAGTGTCCAGTAACACGTAATTTCTACATTTTTGTAATCTAAGAGTTTGCCATTTTTTAATCGCAAGGAACAGCGAATTTGTAGTTCTAAACCCTGGTACTATCAGGGGTCCGCAGTCCTCCACAAATGGTAAATAGGCCCAAAGCGTGGGCCCGAAACAAATTGCTAAACATTTCCTTGAGATTGCAAAAACATGTAACTGAGGGTATTATATACGGCCTTCAGCTCTTTACCCAAGAAGATCATCTTTTATTCCCTCTAGTGTCATTAAAAAAAAGGTAATGAAGTTTGAAAAGTTATTTCTACTCAACAGTCCATTTGTTTTATGAATCTGACGTCACAAGGGATAGTGTCTTATTCAACACAAATGAAGGTGGATAGTGGTAAAGGAGTTATGGACGCAGTCCATCGCCTAACATATTCTGCCTTCCCTCAGTTTCATTTGTTTACCCCGAAAGTAAATTGCACTCTGGGGTTTTTTACTGGTTCACTGGTTATCTTGGTATCATTGATGTTTAATTGTGGTAAATCTGCTTAATACAACCACCCATTTATGCAAACGCATTCCGTGAAACATGTTATTCTTGTCTACGTCGACTAAGATACCCCGAATGGTAACATTGAAAAGTGGAGCTTGTACTGTAGGGTTAAAAGTTATTTGGCAATTAAATTATGTCAAAACACAGTTTCCGGAAGAGTTTTTGCATACCTTTTCGTAGTCTATCTCACAATTTACTTTGAACTTGAAAGTTGGAACTAAGTTTTGGGACCCACCTTCAGTAAACGCAAACCTGGAAGGATGATTCAACTTGAAGTCATTCAGTTAATCAAAAGGCGCGAGTGTCTGCGACTACACACTCACAGGCATAATCGGGGAGACTGGGGAGCTAAGTATGCAAGTAACTCGCTCTTTCCCCTTATTATCCTCATAATTTGTCTTGCCGGCCCGGCTATTTCGTTAGAAACTTCAAACCTTAAGCGTGAAAAGAAAGGAAGCACCTCATCAATGAATTAAGCTCGTGCATTTTATTCACGGTAGATGTTATTAGAGTATGTTAAAGGAAATATGTATGGAGAAATGAACGACTGTCGTGGCTTGTGAGATTCACTCCCCATGCGATAAGCGGGCTTCCTTTCCATCGAGCGGACTGACATTCCCCCGGCCGAGCAGATCTTGGCTCCATGATACTACTTACGCCTGTTTTCAAGCCGCGAAAGGGTGTTTTTTTGCGCGGGGAAAGGCAGAGTGATTAAAAGGCGGGACGTCAGGAAACGGAATACGCACTGGTGTTTAGACCGCCCTCTTCCCCTCTGCCCCGTTTTTGCGCGCGAATCCCGTCTGAATAGCAATGTATTTCACGTTAATGTGTGGATCATGTGATCCTATTTTTTTGGTAATAATCGCAGGCGTTGACACTTTGCGAGTCCACCCTAAGACGCAGAGTTACCGTACAAGCGATGCTGCTCTCAGGCCGGGTGCGCACGATTCAGACGACGAGAGATTCACCTGCGAAGGCACGCAGTCCATCCACACACCCAGGCCAATCGTAAAACACAATAGAGGAGTGACTGATTAAATGAATTAAATTGAACGGGGGCATAGTTACAGGCTCACACTCCCTCCACTTGGTTTACACAGACGGTGGAACACGATGGCGACCAAAGTGACAACTAGGCGGAGAGAGGACTAATAGGGGTGAGCTTCGGCCCGACGACCAAACAGTGTGGGTGCCTAATGGCATTTGTGAGAGAAGTGGCTATCGTTCCGCAAAATGGTGCTGCTGCGACGACACCCGAGAGGGGTAAAATAAACCGGTGGACTTCACCGTGGTTGAGTGTGTCCGAGTCGGGTGTGTTGGGTGTGTGGGTGAGGAGTTGGCAAGCAAGCATTAAGTGGTCGCATTGTGCCGAGTGAAGAGCGGAGTATGCTGACGCGAGGAAGGTGGGGTGGGTCAAGTTGGCAATGCAGAACGGTGGAAAGCATGACAAGGTGAGGGGAGACGAGGTGCGAAGTGCGGAGTTGCGGAGTCCCTAAAACTCACGCACGTGGCTCTCTCCGAAATGGCCGCAATCTCAACGGAATCACGGGGCGGCGCCATGAGGACAAAACGCGACAGTCCACTTTTTGGAGCGGAAATCCACATGCGGAGCGCCCCGTTGTCCCGCCAAACAGCACTTGAAATTTCGCAGTCAAGACAGCCCAGTTTCGGGCCTCCGAATTCCACTGCACAAGTGTAAATTAATTTCCGATGTTCTTCGAAAGGGGGGAAACATCGGTGAAACGAGGAAGTCCGCTTTTCCTGGTCGAGTTTTAGGACGTGGCGCAGCCGTGGTAATTTGCCGACCGTCGATGTGTCGCGTCTGGCCCATGGGCTTGGGGAATGTTGGTGGGATGGTCTTTATTCAGGGCGTAGTGGCGCTCTCGGCGGCAGTTTGGAAGGTTAGGACCTTCTCTACTGGCAGACTTGCAGGGTGGTTCCATACTTCACTTTAAATTTTTTTTTTTAAAAATATATCCTATCGTATACTCGGGAAAATATAAACTTTGGAGTTTTCGAATACTCGTATTGCTATTACATCGTGAGTAAGGAGGGTGGTGGTGCGAGGCGGAACTGTTAGCTCCGGGCGTCAGCCCTCCTTCCTCGCCCACCCCCAGCCGCCTCGCCCAGTAAGCACCACGGAAAAGAGGAAGGGCAGCAGAGGCGTGATCGGAAAACCAATTTCACTAGGCGGAAGAACATTTGAAGAACTTCTGCTTTTAATACTTCGTTCCTGGCCTTTCCGCTTTGCCATGCCCTAACAGGTAATGTTGGGTGCAAAAATAGGCTGGAAGTACACAATGGGTTCTGCAATAACGGCTTAGATAAAGTGGGCATTGAGGGCGGAGAAGCGGAGTGGACTCCATAGTCATCTCAGTCGTTTGGAGATGCGCCTAAACCCAATCCCACTGCTCTTTAGTAAATGTACCGATGGAACGTCGAGATCATTGTTGGAGCAACCTGTCAAGCCTCGAGTGATTGAGTGACTGCTCGCCTTCTGAGTTGTTGCCTCATGGCCTTATGGATATCGGCAGGTTTCACCTCCCGGGGCGGCCTGCTGGCATGCTTTGTTGTGCAGCGTCGCGTGTCTGTGAAACATTCAATTAGTCTGCGTCAGTTCGGCTCACAGACACGTCAC
>QEYB01000670.1:0-135367 GCA_017562135.1 Dipylidium caninum | reverse complement strand
GAGCGTTAATGGGCAATCCTCACCACGGGGATTAGAGAAATCTCATGGCGTTCTGCGTTTTGATGTAAAGCACCCATCCTGAATATCTTGTTGTAGAACCACGGAATTTTGCCGTTTATTCAGTAGCTTTGTGGGTTTCTGTATACTTCAAACATTATTTCGAGCCTCGCTAAGCTGTTTTGCATCCCAACCTTTATCCTCCTTTACTTGTAGTCCAGTAAATGTCAAAAATTCGTGAATTGTGCCATAAACAAACAAACGCAAGTTGTAGTACGGCATCGCACTACATGAGTTGCCTGATATTGGGTCGCCAATTTACAGCGTTATCGGAAAAGAGTTGCAAGCTACCAGTCGTCGCTGATGTCATGCCGTACCTGTGGATTTGCTTGAGTCGGGAATTGCTATTTTCATTTAAACGCTTTTCGGTAGGAGAATTCTCCCCGACCTTAGAATGCTGTGTTATGGGTTAGTGACTGAGGTTGTGTTTTGATTTTGGTGCGCATAAGAATAAGGTGATTAAAATTGGCGATTTCCTCTTAGTAGTAGCAGCGTAGTGTACGTAGCAGTGAGTCATGCGAAGAGGTGTGAGGTGCACTCTTGGATTAAGGTGGTAGAAATGTCCTCAAAACACCTAGGTATGTGAATATGAAGACCAAAAAGGGTACCGCCAACTTTCGAGGACTATAAGGGGGCCATTTGTCGAAATTCGGGGTTGACAAACTGCAGTGGAATTTGAACGAGTATGGCGTCGGAATTTTACTGCGCAGCGGAGTAATCCTGAATTTCACCTCTTCCCGATTGGGACCTCCCAGGAACCAGGAGCCATCAATGGAGTTAAATTTCAAGTAAGGTGCCAGTCAGAAGGTGAGAGATTCATACCATTGCGGTTGAGTCTCTCGCTCTGTTCCCGTTAGTGTTTTACCCTATCACACAACGTGCTGATGTAGCTGTACGACTTTTTACCTTCGTTATCAAAGTTCATCCATGTCTACGAGAGCATTAAAAAGTCCAAATCCGCGCCTGAGGCGCGTGGATTGATGCGTGGAAAATGCAGTTTTCGGAACGCTCGAAAAAGCCTAACAAGCCGCCTCGTGTTGGTCTACTCATTTACACTAACGAGACTATTTACCCGGGGACAACGATTCGGCAAACGAGCTTGGGTGAACTTGGATATGGAAGAAGAGGCTGGGCAACTTTATGGTGAGTGCTTCTCTAAAATCATCACACGTTCCGCTTTGTGCCGTCTGCATCACTTGTGTTACGACCGCTTTGAACCCGTTTTCCTCCCGAGCTTAATCGAAAAGTGAAGTGAAGAGGCGATCGTCTTCATTTTAGTCGACTACTGTGTTTCTGGGACAACGCAGCGACCACCCGCAAGCGGAAGGATAGGCGGGATACGTCGCCGGCATACATCTTTCTGAGAGACGTATGCTTGTCGACCCGCTGGACCGATGGGCTCGGGGGCGACGCGTAGTCAGTTTTCAAGATGATATAGCGCCGAAGCACAAAGATAAGGCGGCGCATCAATCGTTCTCTGCCACAAGCTGTCTTCGGCTTTGAACAATTCAACATTCATATGCACACCAACAGGACTGTAGCCGTCATGGAGGAGTGGTTTGGCTTCGGTAGTTCGGGCGACGGCTTCTACTCGAAGACCAATTATACCGAGTGGTGAGTGCTGTATATCCCCCGAAATCTTCACCTTTTCGCCTGCTTCTTTGTTGGTGTGATTGGGTGGTGTATAAGCGGTGGACGTGTTAAATGCCCTAGTCGCCTTAAACCGTTAACTATGGCTTTGTGTAAATAGTTCTTGGCAGAGGGCTCACGTTTTGTGGTTTACTGCGACAGGCGTAGGGAATGGGATTATGCACGTAGATTCTCGAATGAGACCCCTCGTTATCAAAGTGAAATTCGGTGTAGTTACGCCCACCCGCAACAAAGCCGTCAACGATTTGCAAGCGGCTAAATTTTGGAAAGCTTATTTATCTATATGTCTAGCGGTGAACTCTTCCCCCCATTCTACGTCTCAGAGTAACTTTAATTGAGACTTTGAATTCCACACCTTATAGTCGCTTTGGCAGCCAACTTAACGTCGAAGTTCCTTAGCAGATTTGTGGGCTTACACTGCGTGAAATAGATGGAAATAGACGGCTAGCAAAATGTTTCTTTGCCTCTTTTCCTTTGGCTTTGCAGGAGCTTTGTGATAGCTCTAGGAAATCCGTCTTTGCTTTCAACATCCGTGGTCACGCGCCTCTTTGCGCCATTGATCCTGCCAGTGTTGGTCATTTTGCTCAGCATAAGCTATTTCCACGCTCGTCGATGCTGGACCTCCTCCACAACCGAGCCCAGTGAAGATTACGCGGCCCCTCATAGAAGAGATTGACGGCTGTGTGATAGATGACAGCAGTAATTTGTTATCCGGGTTTCGTAGACCTCAGGAGGCCCACAGGGGAGACGAGAACACCAACACGGCGAGTGGAGAAGCCACCACAAATCCCACCTCTTTCATACGGTGCCATATAAAGTCCCCGACTCCCTGTGTGGCCCTGTACTTTTTGCATCGTCTGCTCCTTTCTTTCACAAACAACTTTCTACGTAACTATTCAGGATGTGATTACGTGCGCCCCGTGTGGACATTGCGAGGACAGGCTCCCCGATGGGAGGCCTTCCTACATCGTGTCAAAGTGTATCCCTATTGCCTGACCCCACCACATCCGTTGCCCTGTTTGTTTAAAGATAGGCGAGGTGACAGTGAGTCTTGCAGTAATGCAGTTCTTAGCCCAATTGGTGTTCGAAGCAAACCCCTTTTCGAGATAAGACGATCTCACAACGTCGTGACTTGCATTACACAGGTGACACTGCGGTTTCATGCTATTCGGCACGCCTTGGCATGTTTTTTCATGAACCACGACATGGGCGTAACTAGACACGAGTTGAGTGCACGGAAAAAGGGTGAGAAGTGACTCCACCTATCAATTATACAGGCTTTGTTTAAAATTTGACCGAATGTGGGTGGACGTTGGCCTGGCATGTAGTAAGCGACTAGACAGCTGAAATTGGGAGGCGATCAGGTCGGTAGTGGTAGGGAGTCGGCGACCAACGGCAGGAGATCGGCAGTTCGGAGTCGCCAGTTGCGGAAGTCCTTGCTCACGCGGCACCACGCCTCTCCGTGGCGCGGCTCCGCTGCTATGCACCGCTTCAGCACCTCCTTCTGCTGGTCCTGTAGGAGACATAACGAGACGCTCTAAACGGAGGCACAGCATACCTCCCAAATATTGAATGATTGCAGCACAAGTTATTCACGAAGGCATTTAGGTGTGCTTCCTTTTTTCATCGCTACCATAGCTAACAACTGGCACCGTACCGACCAAATGGGCTAGGAGTCTTTCCTACAATGCTCATGAAAAGGGTGGTGGAGGGTAATACCCAGTCCTCTTGACACAATTTCACGAGAGACCAACAATTCTACAAATTAAAACGCCCAACTCAAAGGTTGAGGTCTCCGCCAAATCTACTTGAAGCGCAGTAGGCACAAGGCGTTTCATCCGACTCACTGACCAAATAGCAGTGGGCGCGTATTACCCAAGTTGGAGAAATATTATTATTTAGCATGCAGGGATAGGGTAAGAGCGTAATGCTTAAGTTTGAAGGCATTTTGTGTTGTGACAAAGCCCTCATGAGCAGACTTACTTCAGTCCCATGAAGTTGTTCGAACTTGTAGAAGTAGGCCCAGGCCATCCCCCAGGTCAGATTCCAGCTTCACAGTCCCGCATAAACCAGCTCCGAGCCTTGGAGGTGAGTCGTTCCGCCCAGAACATTCTTTCGGAATGTAGTGAAAGCAGGTCGAGATGGTATAGGATGAGAAGTCGAGGGAAGGAGGGGGGGGAGAGGATAGAGATGGAAGAGGACTTACTTGGAAACAGCGAGAAGGACGAGGGGATCGTGCTCGCACTTCTTCAGTGCGTTCAATGACTTCATTTTGCGTTGGGACGGGTGGCCATGAAAATGCCCCTCCGCCCACAAACATCCCGAGTCTGGGCACTCCTGTAGAGCTCTGGAGAGTAAACGACTCTGCTACAGGCTTCAAATTGGCCCGCATCTCCAGGCGAACCGATTCCAACCTGCGATAAACGGCAATAAGATCGACGGTTTTTTACGTGTTATGCCTACTATCGAGAGGCGCCCGAACGGCAGAGTCAAGATTACCAGAGATTTGGGATCTTTGGGGTTCTTTGACCGTCCTTCTCAAGTATGGAGCGAGCCTTATTGTGTCGCCTGTCTTCTCTTCCAGTCTCGAGAGCAGGGTCCATAGCGCAGTGTTCTGGGGGATTTGCTTTGTCTGCAAATAAGAAGCAAGGAATAAATCCAAGTGTCAATCGTTATCCTGACTGAACGAAGTAAGCTCAAAAAGACGGTGGACAGTTTCAGTGGGAGCCAGAAGGCGAACATCAAACAAATCTCACATTTTCAGTAGACGCATTAGGAATGTTGACCAGAAGCGACACAAGTCACGTACGATGAAGGTAAGGAGTTAGGTGAGATAACGTCTCAAAATGGCCGGAGAATATCAAGTATCTCAGGGAGTCAAGTTGGGGGTGGGGAGGGGGGCGGGTGGAGTACGGACTACCCTCCTTTCTTCAAGTCTTACGCCATAACTAGTGTCGACCACGTGCCACTCCTTTCATCCTAAGGTCGCGGATTGGTTCAGTATGGAAGGAAGGGAAGAGAGGGAGAGGACGGAGAGAGAACGTACACCCTCGCGGAATGCGCGCCGCGTGCCTGTTCGAGGAATCTTTCGTGTCTTCGGGCTGCTGTTCGGCAAGGATTTCGGCCAGCTGACCACGCATCATGTGAAGTTTGGGCGCCATCTGGTATTTTGGAGCATCCCTCTTTCGAGCATACGCGTTGGCAGCTTGAAGTCACCGAGACACCATTCAAGACGCGCAGACTTCATCCACACCCTTGCCGTCGGCGCGGATGCACGCGCCTTCGCCAGCAGACGGCGTGCTCGCGCATATTCCGAATTCTCTGACTCCAATTTCACTGCCGCCAGCCAGATCTCCTCTGAGTTGGGATTGGCCTGGAAAGCGTTCGCCAGCGTTGACCGTGCAGCCGGCACGTCGCCCTGCAAATCATTTTAATGTGTACCCGGACCTTCAGACTTTTCCAAATGGAGCTGTACACCGTTACATAGCTTGAACTTTACTATTATCCAAAACTATTACGAAACGCTCTAACTTTGGTTCGAAACTGATGGAATATGGTCCCACTCCTCTCCTTGCGAAAGCCGTCGGTCTTGCGTTTAAGTAACGGAGGAGGTGCAGTGCGCGATTTCGCTTTCCTGTACTTAACCGTGAATGGACTGTTTAGCAGTATGAAGAAGGCACTTTAGTCACTAGGAAAAACGGCTAACTTGTGCTAAATTAAATGATTTTCTCAAGCATCATTGTCTAATCACATTAGGCAGATTGCTTCGACGTACACGATCTAAACACCCCGGTGCCGAAGTTATTGTGGTGCTGATAAGTTTGCAGTAAATTCAGCCGTTCAAGCGACAGCGGCCTTATAAGTGTTGATGTATCAAATAGGTGACCTGTTAAGCAAAAACACTCCCTCATCATCTCCTTCAGCTCAGTCTTTCGACGTTAGAACTGACACACTCTGATCCTGCAGCAAAACGCGTGCAAATTACCTCGTGTTAACATAGATGTCGACATATAATTTTGCGAATATCAACTTACAGCGAGCCACTTCGACTTAGCCGACATGAGCCAAAGAATCTCCGCATGCGGACAGTGCATCACTGCCTGATCGAGTAGCTCCTCCAACGTTTCTCTGCAAAATAACACAGCCATGCATCACAATACATACTTCACTGTTATCATTCCAGTCGTAGTGGGAGAGGAATAAGGACACACCTGGTGCCATGATTTCGCTCAAAGTAGGCGGCCCGCAGCCAAATGCTCTTCTTTTTGGGGAACTGGGCCAGCGATACGGCGTAGATGGCTCGTGCGCACTCTATCGCTCCGTTCGCTGCACACGACTCCGCATCCGCCAGCCAAGTGTGCTTTTTATCCTGCTCCTCTATTCCATGACCGATTATGGCTTTTCTGGAAAACAATGACAATGGGGTGACCGAGTATAAAGGCATACAAATGCCCCAGTTTCATGTAAGTATAGTGCGGCGGGCGAGGGTTTCACCTCAATGTACGAGTACCAAACGCCGTGGATGCTAATCCCTATTATGGCATGTACTTAGGAAGGTAACCATCCATATTCGCTAATGAGTTCACGTGCTAAAAATGATCACAAAAGGAAGGGAGGGGACGAAAGAAAAGCGCGTAGACTGATTGGATGACAATGTCTGTTAGTTGCTGTAATGTAACACAACGAAAACCTGCATTTAAGATTATGATTGCTTAATGATCAGTTTGATTTGAGCACTGCAAAGGTATAAGGACTAAAGGTTGGATGAACTAAATAAAATGCTGTTTAAAAATAGCAATCTACAAGTTACGTTTCGATAGAGTGTCGAGTGGATGACCTGAAGCCTAAGTAAGTGTGGTTCCGACACCCTGAAATGCTGTAGGGGAAAGCTCGAAAACAAAATTACGACACATGCAACATCAAGTCTGTAAGGAGTGGAAAAAAAACAAGACAACCAACTCACATAATGGCCTGAGCAGTGAGAATTGACTTGGCCTTTTCGCACTCCTCGGCCTCCTTAATCCACTCATCTCGGTTGATCTCCACCATGTTAGCTTTGAGCGATTGCACCCCAGCGTCAATGATTTTACCTACACGAGCGCACTGTTCGTTGGCTTCTTCAAAGCGTCAGCGGCGGCGAACCAGATCTGCCGCTCGGTGGGGATCTGCTCGTGCGCCTTGTTGAGAAACTACACGTGCCTGTTCGTAAGTCTCTAGTTCGCACAGCGCCAGCCACAAACTCCGCCGAAGTGGGACAACATTCTACTGCCAGACTGAGCATTACGCGCGCATCCTCCTCTTCCTCCAACTCAACGGCCAACTTCCACAGACGCACCGAGTTTGGCACGTTCTCCAACGCTATTAATTGTACTCTTACTTGTTTACTAGGTTAGCGCTTTAACGTGCAATATTTAAAGGAAAATCAGACGGCAACATACCTTTTTTGAAAACAATCCTCTTCGCCTTCGGTTCAGTCTCCAAGTCAGCGGCCTTTACCCAGAGACGAACCGACTGAGGCAAATGAGTGATAGCTTGTGCGACGACAGATTTAGCCTGATCGATGGGGCAGAGGCGTGCTGCCTCTAACCAAATGTCTTCAGAGTTTGGACATTTCTCACAACCTCGCATTATCAGATTGCGTGCCACCTAATACAATGAAAAACAACAACAGATACCTAATATTTTTATAAAAGCATCAAAGTCAGGATAGCCGATAGCTAGATAGACTACAACAAAGCCTCTTCTTCACATGATTTCGATGTACACCATTATATAACGTGGTTTTGCCGTATACACGCGATTTTTACGTTTTACACACTAATACATGGGAACAGCGAATATCAAACCTGTCTCTTATGACAATACACTCAACAAAGTGGGGTGCTACATTCTCTTCGGCCATCGTTATAGCGTTTATTTCAAGGCGCCATCGCTATATCGCCTATATAATGGTGTTTCAACTTTCCTTTATATTGTTAATAAAACTGCCCCCAAATTGTTTCAGTTTATCTAACCATCAAGGCCAAATAAAGTATTACGGACTACTGTATGCCTTGAATAAGATCCTACATACGTCTGAATCGCAACGATGTGATGGAAGAGAATATAAAATAAAGTGTGCACTGACTTGCAATTTGCCAGCAACCTCTTCGAGTCGGGCAGAGGCTATCCAACCAGGTGGATGTTTGGGGTTGGTTTCGCGTACCGATTTAAGCAATAAACGAGCCTTCTTCATGTCATTAATGTCACCAGCGTATTGGGGAATCATTGACTGCAAATCCGTCAAGTAACCCTTAGGATCGACTACTGTCTGGCCAGAGACACTATCCGACACCTAGAAGTAAAAGAAAGATGATACGCGTTGGCACAAAGAAAATCAAGCTCGAATAATAGTAAAATGTATCCTATTCCAAGTAAAAACTGATACCTGATTAAGCTTAATATCCATCAGCGACGTGCGGGCTTGACCTATTTTCTTCATATCAATGTCACCTGTTGGAGTTTGAGCACCGAAGGGGGTAGTCAATCCACCCAGAAGCTGTTCTGCCGAGTCCAACTTTATATTCAACTGCAAAAGTCGAACTGCTCGTTAAAGATAGGTCAGCAAAAAAGGACAGGTTGTGTCTGTGGAAAATGTAGATTTTAAAAGAAAAGAAAAATCTACACAGACATGCGAGTTGAGTTATAGCTTAAAGGTGGGCACTAATGCGTCTGATTCAATTGGATTACACAAGCTACATTTAAAAAAGTATCGCTACCAACTGAGACTAATAATGAGCACAGTTTGGTTTCGAAGCCGACGAGGAATGCCAAACGAGCGGAGTGAATAATAACGAAAAGACACGAATGGAATAAGACCCACAACAGCAGGTTTGATAGAACCAAAAATTGGTGTACCTACGGGTGAAAACCTGTAGCGTTTAGTACATCGAAATCATGTGAAGAAGAGGCTTTGTTGTAGTCCTCAGCTATCGCGGGTCTATCCTGACGTTTGTGCTTTTATATATTAGGATCTGAGTTGTGTTTTCATTGTATTCGCAAAATCTCATAATGCGAGTTTGTTGTGAAATTCCAACTTTTGGATTAGAGCGCACGCCTCTCCCATCGATCAGCGCTAAAATCTGTTCGTCGCACAAGCTACTCATTTGCCTCAGTCGGTTTTCTGTAAAGGCCGCTTCACTTGGAGACTCAACAATCGAGGCGAAGAGGATTGTTTTCAAAAAAGGTATGTCCTGCCGTCTGATTTTCCTTTAAATATTGCACGTTAAAGCGCTAACCTAGTAAACAAGTAAGAGTACAATTAATAGCGTTGGAGAACGTGCCAAACTCGGTGCGTCTGTGGAAGTTGGCCGTTGAGTTGGAGGAAGAGGAGGATGCGCGCGTAATGCTCAGTCTGGCAGTAGAATGTTGTCCCACTTCGGCGGAGTTGTGGCTGGCGCTGGCGCGACTAGAGACTTACGAACAGGCACGTGTAGTTCTCAACAAGGCGCACGAGCAGATCCCCACCGAGCGGCAGATCTGGTTCGCCGCCGCTCGGCTTGAAGAAGCCAACGAACAGTGCGCTCGTGTAGGTAAAATCATTGACGCTGGGGTGCAATCGCTCAAAGCTAACATGGTGGAGATCAACCGAGATGAGTGGATTAAGGAGGCCGAGGAGTGCGAAAAGGCCAAGTCAATTCTCACTGCTCAGGCCATTATGTGAGTTGGTTGTCTTGTTTTTTTTCCACTCCTTACAGACTTGATGTTGCATGTGTCGTAATTTTGTTTTCGAGCTTTCCCCTATAGCATTTCAGGTGTTGGAACCACACCTTACTTAGGCTTCAGGTCACCACTCGATACTCTATCAAAAATGTAGCTTGTAGATTGATATTTTTAACAGCATTTTATTTATTTCATCCCAAGGCTTCAGTCCTTATAACTTTGCAGTGCTCAAATCAAACTGATCATTAAGATCAAAATTTTAAATGCAGGTTTTCATTGTATTACGTTAGAGCAACTAACACATATTGTGATCCAATCAGTCTACCGCGCTTTTCTTTCTGTCCCCTCCCTTCCTTTTTGTGTTCATGTTTAGCACGTGAACTCATTAGCGAATACAGATGTTACCTTCCTAAGTACATGCCATAATAGGATTAGCATCCACGGCGTTTGGTACTCGTACATTGAGGTGAAACCCTCGCCCGCCGCACTATACTTACATGAAACTGGGGCATTTGTATGCCTTTATACTCGGTCACCCCATTGTCATTGTTTTCCAGAAAAGCCATAATCGGTCATGGAATAGAGGAGCAGGATAAAAAGCACACTTGGCTGGCGGATGCGGAGTCGTGTGCAGCGAACGGAGCGATAGAGTGCGCACGAGCCATCTACGCCGTATCGCTGGCCCAGTTCCCCAAAAAGAAGAGCATTTGGCTGCGGGCCGCCTACTTTGAGCGAAATCATGGCACCAGGTGTGTCCTTATTCCTCTCCCACTACGACTGGAATGATAACAGTGAAGTATGTATTGTGATGCATGGCTGTGTTATTTTGCAGAGAAACGTTGGAGGAGCTACTCGATCAGGCAGTGATGCACTGTCCGCATGCGGAGATTCTTTGGCTCATGTCGGCTAAGTCGAAGTGGCTCGCTGTAAGTTGATATTCGCAAAATTATATGTCGACATCTATGTTAACACGAGGTAATTTGCACGCGTTTTGCTGCAGGATCAGAGTGTGTCAGTTCTAACGTCGAAAGACTGAGCTGAAGGAGATGATGAGGGAGTGTTTTTGCTTAACAGGTCACCTATTTGATACATCAACACTTATAAGGCCGCTGTCGCTTGAACGGCTGAATTTACTGCAAACTTATCAGCACCACAATAACTTCGGCACCGGGGTGTTTAGATCGTGTACGTCGAAGCAATCTGCCTAATGTGATTAGACAATGATGCTTGAGAAAATCATTTAATTTAGCACAAGTTAGCCGTTTTTCCTAGTGACTAAAGTGCCTTCTTCATACTGCTAAACAGTCCATTCACGGTTAAGTACAGGAAAGCGAAATCGCGCACTGCACCTCCTCCGTTACTTAAACGCAAGACCGACGGCTTTCGCAAGGAGAGGAGTGGGACCATATTCCATCAGTTTCGAACCAAAGTTAGAGCGTTTCGTAATAGTTTTGGATAATAGTAAAGTTCAAGCTATGTAACGGTGTACAGCTCCATTTGGAAAAGTCTGAAGGTCCGGGTACACATTAAAATGATTTGCAGGGCGACGTGCCGGCTGCACGGTCAACGCTGGCGAACGCTTTCCAGGCCAATCCCAACTCAGAGGAGATCTGGCTGGCGGCAGTGAAATTGGAGTCAGAGAATTCGGAATATGCGCGAGCACGCCGTCTGCTGGCGAAGGCGCGTGCATCCGCGCCGACGGCAAGGGTGTGGATGAAGTCTGCGCGTCTTGAATGGTGTCTCGGTGACTTCAAGGCTGCAACGCGTATGCTCGAAGAGGGATGCTCCAAATACCCAATGGCACCCAAACTTCACATGATGCGTGGTCAGCTGGCCGAAATCCTTGCCGAACAGCAGCCCGAAGAACACGAAAGATTCCTCGAACAGGCACGCGGCGCATTCCGCGAGGGTGTACGTTCTCTCTCCCGTCCTCTCCAATACTGAACCAAATCCGCGACCTTAGGATGAAAGGAGTGGCACGTGGTCGACACTAGTTATGGCGTAAGACTTGAAGAAAGGAGGGTAGTCCGTACTCCACCGCCCCCCTCCCCACCCCCAACTTGACTCCCTGAGATACTTGATATTCTCCGGCCATTTCTGAGACGTTATCTCACCTAACTCCTTACCTTCATCCGTACGTGACTTGTGTCGCTTCTGGTCAACATTCCTAATGCGTCTACTGAAATGTGAGATTTGTTTGATGTTCGCCTTCTGGCTCCCACTGAACTGTCCACCGTCTTTTTGAGCTTACTTCGTTCAGTCAGGATAACGATTGACACTTGATTTATTCCTTGCTTCTTATTTGCAGACAAAGCAAATCCCCCAGAACACTGCGCTATGGACCCTGCTCTCGAGACTGGAAGAGAAGACAGGCGACACAACTAAGGCTCGCTCCATACTTGAGAAAGGACGGTCAAAGAACCCCAAAGATCCCAATCTCTGGTAATCTTGACTCTGCCGTTCGGGCGCCTCTCGATAGTAGGCATAACACGTAAAAACCGTCGATCTTATTGCCGTTTATCGCAGGTTGGAATCGGTTCGCCTGGAGATGCGGGCCAATTTGAAGCCTGTAGCAGAGTCGTTACTCTCCAGAGCTCTACAGGAGTGCCCAGACTCGGGATGTTTGTGGGCGGAGGGCATTTTCATGGCCACCCGTCCCCAACGCAAAATGAAGTCAGTTGACGCACTGAAGAAGTGCGAGCACGATCCCCTCGTCCTTCTCGCTGTTTCCAAGTAAGTCCTCTTCCATCTCTATCCTCTCCCCCCCCCCTCCTTCCCTCGACTTCTCATCCTACCATCTCGACCTCTTCACTACACCGAAGAATGTTCTGGGCGGAACGACTCACCTCCAAGGCTCGGAGCTGGTTTATGCGGACTGTGAAGCTGGAATCTGACCTGGGGGATGCCTGGGCCTACTTCTACAAGTTCGAACAACTTCATGGGACTGAAGTAAGTCTGCTCATGAGGGCTTTGTCACAACACAAAATGCCTTCAAACTTAAGCATTACGCTCTTACCCTATCCCTGCATGCTAAATAATAATATTTCTCCAACTTGGGTAATACGCGCCCACTGCTATTTGGTCAGTGAGTCGGATGAAACGCCTTGTGCCTACTGCGCTTCAAGTAGATTTGGCGGAGACCTCAACCTTTGAGTTGGGCGTTTTAATTTGTAGAATTGTTGGTCTCTCGTGAAATTGTGTCAAGAGGACTGGGTATTACCCTCCACCACCCTTTTCATGAGCATTGTAGGAAAGACTCCTAGCCCATTTGGTCGGTACGGTGCCAGTTGTTAGCTATGGTAGCGATGAAAAAAGGAAGCACACCTAAATGCCTTCGTGAATAACTTGTGCTGCAATCATTCAATATTTGGGAGGTATGCTGTGCCTCCGTTTAGAGCGTCTCGTTATGTCTCCTACAGGACCAGCAGAAGGAGGTGCTGAAGCGGTGCATAGCAGCGGAGCCGCGCCACGGAGAGGCGTGGTGCCGCGTGAGCAAGGACTTCCGCAACTGGCGACTCCGAACTGCCGATCTCCTGCCGTTGGTCGCCGACTCCCTACCACTACCGACCTGATCGCCTCCCAATTTCAGCTGTCTAGTCGCTTACTACATGCCAGGCCAACGTCCACCCACATTCGGTCAAATTTTAAACAAAGCCTGTATAATTGATAGGTGGAGTCACTTCTCACCCTTTTTCCGTGCACTCAACTCGTGTCTAGTTACGCCCATGTCGTGGTTCATGAAAAAACATGCCAAGGCGTGCCGAATAGCATGAAACCGCAGTGTCACCTGTGTAATGCAAGTCACGACGTTGTGAGATCGTCTTATCTCGAAAAGGGGTTTGCTTCGAACACCAATTGGGCTAAGAACTGCATTACTGCAAGACTCACTGTCACCTCGCCTATCTTTAAACAAACAGGGCAACGGATGTGGTGGGGTCAGGCAATAGGGATACACTTTGACACGATGTAGGAAGGCCTCCCCATCGGGGAGCCTGTCCTCCGCAATGTCCACACGGGGCGCACGTAATCACATCCTGAATAGTTACGTAGAAAAGTTGTTGTGAAAGAAAAGGAGCAGACGATGCAAAAAGTACAGGGCCACAGGGAGTCGGGGACTTTATATGGCACCGTATGAAGAGGTGGGATTTGTGGTGGCTTCTCCACTCGCCGTGTTGGTGTTCTCGTCTCCCCTGTGGGCCTCCTGAGGTCTACCGAAACCCGGATAACAATTACTGCTGTCATCTATCACACAGCCGTCAATCTCTTCTATGAGGGGCCGCGTAATCTCACTGGGCTCGGTTGTGGAGGAGGTCCAGCATCGACGAGCGTGGAAATAGCTTATGCTGAGCAAAATGACCAACACTGGCAGGATCAATGGCGCAAAGAGGCGCGTGACCACGGATGTTGAAAGCAAAGACGGATTTCCTAGAGCTATCACAAAGCTCCTGCAAAGCCAAAGGAAAAGAGGCAAAGAAACATTTTGCTAGCCGTCTATTTCCATCTATTTCACGCAGTGTAAGCCCACAAATCTGCTAAGGAACTTCGACGTTAAGTTGGCTGCCAAAGCGACTATAAGGTGTGGAATTCAAAGTCTCAATTAAAGTTACTCTGAGACGTAGAATGGGGGGAAGAGTTCACCGCTAGACATATAGATAAATAAGCTTTCCAAAATTTAGCCGCTTGCAAATCGTTGACGGCTTTGTTGCGGGTGGGCGTAACTACACCGAATTTCACTTTGATAACGAGGGGTCTCATTCGAGAATCTACGTGCATAATCCCATTCCCTACGCCTGTCGCAGTAAACCACAAAACGTGAGCCCTCTGCCAAGAACTATTTACACAAAGCCATAGTTAACGGTTTAAGGCGACTAGGGCATTTAACACACCGCTTATACACCACCCAATCACACCAACAAAGAAGCAGGCGAAAAGGTGAAGATTTCGGGGGATATACAGCACTCACCACTCGGTATAATTGGTCTTCGAGTAGAAGCCGTCGCCCGAACTACCGAAGCCAAACCACTCCTCCATGACGGCTACAGTCCTGTTGGTGTGCATATGAATGTTGAATTGTTCAAAGCCGAAGACAGCTTGTGGCAGAGAACGATTGATGCGCCCCTTATCTTTGTGCTTCGGCGCTATATCATCTTGAAAACTGACTACGCGTCGCCCCGAGCCCCATCGGTCCAGCGGGTCGACAAAGCATACGTCTCTCCAGAAGATGTATGCCGGCGACGTATCCGCCCTACCTTCCGCTTGCGGTGGCTCGCGTTTGTCCAGAAACACAGTAGTCGACTAAAATGAAGACGATCGCCTCCTTCACTTCACTTTTCGATTAAGCTCGGGAGGAAACGGGTTCAAAGCGGTCGTAACACAAGTGATGCAGACGGCCACAAGCGGAACGTGTGATGAGAGAAGCACTCACCATAAAGTTGCCCGCCTCTTCTTCCATATCCAAGTTCACCAAGCTCGTTTGCCGAAATCGTTGTCCCGGGTAAATAGTCTCGTTAGTGTAAATGAGTAGACCAACACCGAGGCGGCTGTTAGGCTTTTCGAGACGTTCCGAAAACTGCATTTTCACCATCAATCCACGCGCCTCAGGCAGCGGATTTGGACTTTTAATGCTCTCGGTAGACATGATGAACTTTGAAGAAGGTAAAAGTCGTACAGCTACATCAGCACGTTGTGTGATAGGGTACACACTAACGGACAGAGCGACGCACTCAAGCAATGGTATGATCTCTCACCTTCTGACTGCACCACTTACTTGGAAATTTACTCCATGATGCTCCTGGTTCCTGGGAGGATCCCAATGGGAAGAGGTGAAATTCAGGATTACTCCGCGCGAAGTAAATTCCGACCCATACTCGTTCAAATTCCACTGCAGTTTGTCACCCGAATTTCGACAAATGGCCCCCTTATAGTCCTCGAAAGTGGCGGTACCCTTTTTGTCTTCATATTCACATACCTAGGTGTTTGAGGAAACATTTCTACCACCTTTATCCAAGAGTGCACCTCAACCTCTTCCATGACTCACTGCTACGTACACTAACCTGCTACTACTAACGAGGAAATCGCCAATTTAATCACCTTATCTATGCGCACCAAATCAAAACACAACCTCAAGTCACTACCATAACACAGCATGTCTAGTACGTCGGGGAGAATTCTCCTACCGAAAAGCGTTTAAATGAAATAGCAAATCCGACTCAAGCAATCACACGTCATGACATCAGACACTGTAGCTGCAACTACTTCCGATAACGTTGTAAATTACGACCAAATATCAGGCAACTTACGTAGTGCGATGCCTACTACAACTTGCGTTGTTTGTTTATGGCACAAAGCTCACGAATTCTTGACATTTACTAACTACAAGTAAACGGAGGATAGATTGGGAATACAAAAAGTTTAGCGAGGCCTCGAATAATGTGAAGTATACAGAAACCCAAAAGCTACCTGAATAAACGCAAAATTCCGTGGTTCTACAACAAGATATTCAGGATGGTGCTTACATCAAACAGCAGAAACCCATGAGATTCTCTAATCCCCGTGGTGAGGATTGACCCATTAACGCTCTTGCCAAAAAAGCTGGTAGCATTCACGGTCACGTTAGACTCAGAGCCGCCTCGCAAAAGCATCGCACACAGGGGTGATGGGGGGCTAGAACTGCCGATTAGGTAGAAAATGCGTTCTGTCGGCGATTCGACGATGACGATAACCAAATGTGCTGTATCATTGAACTTGAATACTTTCCAGGAGGTCTTAACAACGGGTCCTTAGGAACGAGACCAAACCTTCCAAGGATCAGCTTGAGCAAACACACAGACCGCGCAAAGGACGCAGAGGGACGCGACGACCATCGTCCGAGGTGACCACACGGGTCGTTTGAGGCACTTTGTAGGCTCACAAGATCACCTTGAGGTTGACGCGAGCCACTTGAAATTAACAACAATTAATCACATTGCGCTCCACCGTCGTCCTCCAGCCTACACACGCAGGAATGCGTGATTTGTTTGTACTTTCATGAGTTTTTGGCATAGTGGCACCCGAAGGAAGGTGCAATAACTCCCGATTTGTAGATGCTCAAGAACACTGTGACTTCTCAAATCGTTCCGCGACTCCTGAAAGGTCCATTTAGTACGAAGGATTTCGGGCATATTATGCAGGGCAGAGCAGCTAGTAACAGTTATTCTGCTAACAATGTGTGCTCAGGGGACGTGAGCAAAGCGAACAGGCAGTGCATTATTCAGCCTGTCTGCATCGTCCTTGGGACTAGTGCCGAAATCAGATTACATTTATCTCCATCCCTACACCCATATCCCGTCTCTCTGGCACAAAAGGAAGCATGAACCCCGAAACACGCGATTTTAACACCTATTTTGGCGGAAAATCGGGAAAATGTGTTTGATCTACAGCACACAATCTGACGTCAGGCTGTTAAAGGCCTTAGGCTTTTGCTATCCTGTACGTCAGTTAATGTGCCTTATTATTCGCCAAGGCATATTGCCGAGGAAGAGTTCATCGAATGTGTTGATGAGGAGGAAACACTCCATTCTTGGGTAAAGCAACTCCATATCGACTATGGAGTCCTCCATTTGGCCGACGGGCTACTTTGTAGAGCATTGGACACTCTGACACTTCATCATGACTCTATGCAGAATAACATTTTTGGTGACCGATGTCTTAAAACAGACACTGATCCAAACCAAGCATACTTTCGACTCCACTATTTATCGCGACGCGATCCGTCTGGAAAAGGCACTGGGAAAGGTGGACCTACCCCTTGAGAAAGTTACTGAATTTCCACTTCGAATTCGAGCGATTTCACTCCACGCTTGCTTATGTTCATTTACCGATTGCCGTGCGGGAGTCGAAACACTGGTATATTTGAATGCGAAGTGACTTGAAGCAACCGTCCCGCCTCTGCACCGTTCACTTGGCGCAACCGTCCCGCCTCTGCACCGTTCACTTGGCGCATGAATAACCAAACACGAATCTGCCTCTTTGCCAAGGGTCTTCCTTCGCACTCCCACCACTATGGCCTCCTCCGTCATCCTCTCGTCCATGATAAGTCATTTGAATGCGCAATTATGCAACTGAGCTTTGGCCAACCGACAGAGTTTGGGAGACAAGCTACAAGACTTATACACACGAAGGCTGGAAGATGTGGTGTGACCCGAATCCAAATGAACGGGTGGTAGTTACAGGTGAGGAAGTGATGGAGGGCCTCCACGAGACTGGCACTCATGATCTCTCTCCAAACCGTCACTTTTAGAAGACGGGGCGAAGCAAAATTGTGGAGAATCACCTGATAGATAACGGTGGACAGGTATCAAACCGCATTAAGATGTTATTTACCATTTTGACTTGACTTTGACCTTACTCCTTTGTGGTACATGCGGTTGGAGGTACCGCCTGTCAGCCTTGTCGAGCCCAATTCCCTCCTACAATGATAACAACAAAGACTTTTCCCCCCAATGCTCAAATGCTTCAGTATCCTTTCACGAACGAAGATGGAGAAAGGCAATCAGTTACAGTATATATTCCCTGCCTTCACGCAGTACAACTGCAAAGACAGTGAACTGGGCCTGAAAATGGAGAGAAGGTGCTCCGGTGTCCACGTCTTCGGAGACGACGTGTCGCGTGAGGGCAGGGATAAAGGAGACCGGTAGGAGAAGTCCTCTCCCACCGAAGCAGTCATTCGATGGGTCTTTCTTAGGCGGGCGTCTCGGCTTGCAATTTCACTACATGGAGTAGGTCTTAAGCTGCGAAGCATCGACATTGCCTCCCATGTTCGCCCACCCCTACCGACAATTGGTGTCATGGTTTGCTTGTAATGTCTATCAATATTGAGGGGTCATTGTTGGCATTTATAGTAAAATTTGTCTCGCGTCTCGCCTGATGCGACTTGGCGGAATTTGAGGAGGTACTCGCGGATTGCATTGGCGAAAACAACGGGTGAGTGTAATCAAAGTGGGAAAACCCGTAATTTCGTGGTCCTGCCAACAACTCCAAGTGTTGTGGGAGGCAGCTCGTCAGGGAGTCTTCAAAGGCGCTAAATTGGGACACATCGCCGAGTTTGCAGCCTATTTGACAACCGATAGTCGCCGGTAGTTTGGCTCCAGCAAACTGATTAAGATCCTACAGGGGGAGGTGGTTTGCATTACGGAATTGGTCAAGGTTACATTAGGCAATGTTTAATTGACTAGTGTCTGTGGAAACCGACACTTAATCATCAGCGTTATTCTTTGCAAATGGACCTTCCCTGGAGAACTGCAGTCTGATGAGGATTGTTCTCTACTAGGCCCTTTATTTTTTGGATACATGTAGCCTGTCTTTTATCATGCCTTGAACTCTTTTTCTTTTTAACGGGATTTTAGGCGTCGTATTTATTTCGTTGATTCCGCTGTTTGTATAATGCCAGTGAATGTTATCTCTTTTTGGAAAACGCCTTTTTGCTGATATTTTGTCGGAGTTGACCATTTATTTGGAATTCGTGAAGCTCTTCTCTCCTTTGGAAATTAAATAACAATAGCAATTTCCATTGGTTGTATGAAGGCCACTTAAGGTTGTTACCCTCTGGATAAATTCTGTACTTCAATTTTCTTTTGGACAATATTGTAGATGTCCCTTGTTCGCGGAATACACATTTTTTGTCAGAACTTCTGGTGTATTCATTGTCCATATTTCCTGTGATGCTGTTTACGTAATGTTCAATTTGAGTTGCGGTTGGTTGTTGGAAACGCCTGTCATGCTTTTTCTTTTCATTGTATCATATCTTCATTGATGTCGTTCATGGCGCATAGTATTATTCATTGATGTTGGCCGTGTGACTTTGTTTCCTATAAGATCTGTTCGTTCTCGTTTTTACTCGTCTTTTACACCACTCTCTTTTACACTTTCATAGGGTATAAATTCTTCCACATACTGTTTGCCTTGACTACTAATGCTATTTTTCTACAGGCTTAGATTCCATAATAACTATATTGCAATTTTGGTTGCATATACTTAATTAGTAGTTTCTTTTTTAGAAAACCATGCGCATTTTCGACTCAATCGTATATCCTTTTTTATACATGTTCGATAATCTTCGGCAGAAGAATATTTTATTTCCCGTCCATCTATTGATTTCCTTTTGTATATACTCATTTCTTTACTTCTGTCTCCATGAGGATCTTCGAGTTCCCACAATTACTAATTTGCAGACATTGCAGTCACTTTCCATCGATGTTGACACTTATGCTTTTCGTGCAAAGCGCTTTAACAACTATATTTTAAGCGAAAAGTTTCGCTCCGGACCTGGCGAAGCCGGACGAGGAGTTGATGCTGGCATCTCAAAAGAGGAAATGAACCGTGTTATCGTTGCAGAAGGATACAACAGCCATGCTTGCAGGTTAATCCCACTTGACCGTTCTTTAGGTCATCGTCCAGCTAAGGAGTATGGTTACTTTTTGTTGATTTTTGTCCTAGATGCCTTATTATCACGTATCCTGATGAACTTCCCACCGCGAGTGTTATTTTAATATTTTTTAATGAACCTTTTCGACTGATTATCAGAACCGTCTTTTCTGTTGTCAATCGAAGTCCTCCTGAATTTTTAAAAGAAGTCATTCTTTTGGACGACGGCAGCACTCAAGGTAAAGTTATTTTACCTTTCCCAGTAAAAAGTAGAGGATTTGCTTGAAAGTCTGGACAAATTCGTCAAGGATACATGGCCAGATGGAATTGTGAAAATTGTTCGCCTTCCCCAGCGTACAGGCTTGATCAGAGCCCGCCTAGAAGGTGCAAAAGTCGCGACAGCTGACGTCATCATTTTTCTTGATGCTCACTGTGAAGCGACTTACCGGTGGTTAGAACCGCTGCTATACCGAATCAAACAGAAGCCTGATTCAGTTGTATGCCCTGCTATAGCGAACATCGACCGGTTTACGTTAAATGTTTTCCGAACAGACGTCCGATATACTGAGGACGGCTGGCTCAGTCTTCGTGTAGGTTCCTTTGCTTGGGACGGAATGTTTGTCTTTGAACATCCGCCCCGTAAATCTGTGATTAAGAGACGGAGTAATGCAGACACCATCGAATCTATTACAATGCCTGGTGGTCTTTTTGCTATCCGCCGAAGCTATTTCTTCGAATTGGGAGGCTATGATGAGGGCATGGAGATTTGGGGTGGTGAAAATTTGGAGTTATCCTTCCGCATTTGGCAATGTGGTGGTTCTCTTGAATTTTCTCCTTGTTCGACTGTTGGACATGTTTATCGTGCCAACCATCCATATTCGTTTCCCGGTAACTCGGATATTGTTTATGACCATCTTCTTTTCATGACTCTACTAGTGTAGTCATTGATACCATACTAAAACCGGGTATTTCTGATCGTATGATGGAATTGTGAAGACGTTTAATTTAATAAATAAATAGTCTTTTATACTACCCATTTTCCTTCGGTAATAACATCCATAACTTCAGAATGCCTCTTCAATTATGAATTGAAATGCTCCGTACGAATAGACACTGATCCTGTTCTCATCATAGCTTCTAGTATCTTTGTAAAACCACTTTCTCAACAGTCAGTTATCTAACTTATTTGACAAAGAGCCACAAACATGTTTACAGGAAGAGTACCTACCTCGTTATGATATATTGCAAATAAAGCGGACCCTTTTCGCCGTGTCTAACTAGTGTCCTCTTCACCTCTTTGTAGACAAGAAAGACTACAAGGGATACAATACTGCCCGTATGGCGGAAGTATGGATGGATATGTACAAGGAAAATTTCTATCTGGCACGTGGTGATCTTAAGGTGTGCGATCCGGTCTGCTTGTTATTGCCTTTGCCTAAGTCCTGCGGAAGATAACTTATTCTCCTTATTGTCAATTGCTTTTTTACCGCAGGCACCTCGAGCGGTCCTAGTTGAAGTTTTTTTTGCTGAATCGTTTGGGTTTCTTGTTGTAAATGAAACAGTGTTTTGTGGTCGTTTACCTAAGTAATGTAAATATGGCCCAGTGGACATTAGCCCATTTAATCAAAATTGCACCTTCAGAGTAAGGACACAGGTTTTTTTCACTGAAATCATGGAATGCAAGAAATCTCCTTTTAACATCTTAAGGTAATGTTCATTCTTCAAAAGCTGCCTTCGCATTAATGAAATTCCGTCCCACACTCATTATTACAAGGTTTTTTGCTTCAAGCTTGTGTGCGCGCATACATAGTCGACGTTGGGATGATATTGGTGAACATGAAATAAATGAATGTTTATATTTGAATTTTAGAATACGGACTACGGTAATATATCCAAACGGAAACACATTCGCAAGGAAATGGGTTGCAGGAATTTCCAGTGGTTTCTAGACAATATTGCCTCGCACAAATTCGTCTACTCTCGAAATCGACTGGGATACGGAAGCGTGAGCATGGCAAAACAATGCCTTTCCGTTTTCGCTTACTCATAGGCAAAGAACAACACAACGGTTAAGAGTCCAAAGGGAAATAGTTTCAGTTAGACACCTTTATAGGCTTCTATGGTTTTTCATCATTTTTGTTAAATGCAACATTGAGATGTCTATGGCATGCATTCACGCGTGCATCTAACCCGGTAATTGTTTTTGTGCCAGTTTCCGCACTATGCAGTTAGGACATTTTTTATACATAACGACGAACTTAATTGGAATTGTGGCCCACTGAACTAATTTAAATTTTTGTTCATTTTTAAGAACTAGGAAAGCGGAATTCGTGGCAACTTTAATTCATCTTTCGTGCGAAGCTTATAGCATGTCGTGATCTGTACTAAAGCTTTAATTTCGACCCGCTGTAAATGCACTTATCTATGGAGGATGACTTTTTGTTATTTTGCCTACCGTAGTGCTGCAACTCTGAAAACCACTGTCTGCTGCGCGGCAACGACGGTAACGAATACCGTAAACAGCGGATGAGCCTACTGCTGACAAAATCGCTGGTTACGACGCACGCATGGGAAAATCTTTTTGCACTGACAGATACGGGTCTGTTACGCAAGGACTGGAACTGTGTTCGCGTGCGCCGAGCAGGCGGTCCGTTGGCCTCACTCTGGGTCTTCACAGAACTCATCACTGATCTTGAGATCTGCCCCCCGGAGGAGCTCGAGGCCCCTTGGGAACGTGAGTGGTGGCGCAGTTGGGTTGCCGATCAGATGAAACGCATTGAAAACTTGCAAAAGAGGCATCCCGAACAGGGCTTCCAGGCTGTTCTCACCACTAATCAACGTAACGCTCATTTCCGGTGGGTCTATGATAAGGTAAGTGGATGAGTTGGCCTATTTCGGTTAAGTATGCATACTCGAGTTCGATCTCATAAGTCAATTTCTGAAAGTTGAATATTTATTACCGTCTGTTTGGTTGATAGTCTCGAGATACACATGAGTACTGTATCAGACTATTTATGAATAAAGCCTTCACTTTCTAACAACCTGTCTCCTTCACGCAGCCACCACAGCACTCATTCGCGATCATAAGTATAACCGACTGTTTGGATGCGGTCTAAGCATTTTGACCGTGATAAACATCCTTTATCTTCAAAACTCAAGTGTTTTGTACCAAATGTTTCAAAATACACACAAAAAATAGTAAAAGTAACCCATTTCTTAGGAAATGTAATAGATGACGGAACCGAAGGTCGCTTAGATTAATATAAGTGCCTATATTTACTACAATGTGAATATTATTCAATTTGACGACTTCTTGCCGCACTGCTGAACCATATTCCGTTGAATAATGGCTTTTTACTAGAGCCCCAAAAATTGTGTTTTGTAACAAAGACAAAAGATGTTTCATCCTAATAGTTGCAAGGAAGTATATAGGAAATGACAAAGACGCCATTTCGAGTGAAACCAGGCTACCATGTGTTACAATGCTTTTAACGAGTATAAGGACTATTGAGTTTGCATTGTGTTAGAATTTATCTCCATGCCAATGTATATCTTGATGCTGCGTCCTTAATATGACATACATAACCTAAAAGTACCCTCATTGGGTCGGATTCAGACAGTATGCTGAACCTTTATAAACACGGGCTTTTCTCCGTTGGGACCCGGTTCAAGGTCTGTGGAGCGAGAATGGTGGAGAACTTCTTTCCCTGTGGAGAAGTTAGCAAAACGTAAAAGGATAATCCAAGTTGGTTGAGAAATGGGACGACGGTGTAGGGGGTGTGACTTGACTGGTTGAGTTTACCGCATTCCTTAAAAGGTCTAGTGAGATAAAAAACAGATTAAACTCAAGTTCCTTAAGGGTGGAGTGATTCGGCGATTAATGGAGTCTTCTTCGCGAATTAGGCGGTAATTCTGGAGGTACCACGCCAATAACTACTCACTGAACAAGATTTTAATGATCTCAAATGGTAAATTGTATGCAGGCATTGCACAAAATCCAATTACTTGTGCAAACACGAACCTCTACGAAACAAACTAAAGTATATGCATGAGCTGCACGCCAGAGTAAAAGGTGTCTTTTAGTCATAAAGTAGAACTACTATAAATTGGAGCAAACGTTAGTTCAGTTGTCACTTCTTGAATGTCTTAAAAACGCATACGGCCCAACTCTTATGATGATAAGAAATAATTGTCGGCAAATGCTTGGGAAGAGTTATAGGTCAGATTGTAAAGCATTTGAGTCATTTAAGGCACTTAACTTTCTTGTTTATAGTCAAACTTTAAAAAAATTGGTGGGGTGGTAACTTCGAGACCACAAGCGCATACACAGAGTTAGCCCTACTCGTACATTTTAAGTGGTTACCTGACCGGCAATACTAACATCCCTCATACTTCTCCTAACCAGTCACATGGAAAACTGATTAATGCGCAGACAGGCTACTGTCTTGATGGCAGTGAGGACCAGCGAGCGGTACCAAGGCCCTGCACAAATGGTTCACCCTCCCAGGCATGGCATTTCAGTCACCACGCTTGAATCTCAGTGTCAAGATGGAATTCTTATCAATTTAGCATAGCCAACTCTACTTCATAGTTTACTTTGATGTTTCCTCGTTGCCACTTGCTGCCGCTCCCACCCTCCTGTATTTTCTGAACTTTGGACATGTGATATTGACGAGAATGAGCAATAAACCAGTTATACTTGGTATTCATTTATAAAATTCGGACTTCATCGTGAGACAACCAGTGTCTTTTAGCACATCTTAAAAAACAGTCCTGACTTTTATCGTCGGCAAAATAGCCTTGCTCAAATTCTCCAGATTTTGACAGTGTACTTAGAAGACGGGATATAAACGGAGCTCTTCGACGTTGATCACAACAATCTTTTACCAAACTCATGAGATTCAAGTCGGTTTCGTTTACCCTATGGAGTATCTCGAATGGGTCAGAGGTATTGCCGATATTTAGTGACTAAAGGTCTAATAACACTCCCTCATAGTGCATAAAAAAAGATCACAACAAAAGTGGAGGATATCAATTTGTGTTGAAGAGGAAATAAGTAATGTCATTAAGTTCAAAAATGTTAAATGGATGTGATGTATTAGCGGTGTTTATCAATATTTCCCGTTAGTTAAGATTCCACGCCAAAAAAGGGCAAATAAACATCTCATCACACATGTGCCTGAAAGACAAGTTAAGTGATAAACGACAGCAGCGCTATCGGCCTGAAATTAACATCTAAGTAGGTTTACTACACTTCAAATGAAGGCGGCTCTCGACTCAAACTTCCGAACGAGATCTTACTAGTGCCTCTATTTTGAGCACGTAATCGAATCATACTGGCCAAGATATGTAGGAATTTGAGTTGTCAAAGTGAAAACAGATTTGAATAGTATGGGAAGACAATCCTCCCTCAGAGTTGACTTATGCATGCTTTAGTAAGATTAGAAATGGTATTTCAGTTGGTCCACACAAAGTTAATCGAGGAATTCATTATTCATGTAATATGATAGTAGAATCTTAGGCTTTGTGAAAGGGCCGCCGATGTTGCTAGTCCACGAGAGAAGGCGGATTTATTAGTCTTTTCCTTTTCGACACTTTAAGTATGAAACGTATATATGGATATGTTTTACCTTCCCGATTACGCACTATTATATCTGAGAGGTCGGCTCAAAACCTCCGTCAGGGCTTCCCAGCACTCAATATTTGATCACACACGGAACCGTGCACAAAAATTAAATTTTCTCGAGGCACGCGCTTTCGGGAAAAGGGACATTCGTGTACAGGGGTTCAGGGTGCCGCCGCCGCCATCGTCGCGGACGAGGGACCCGAGGTGGAAGTTGGAAAAGCTGTAAGAACAGGTGGCGGTGGGCTTGCCAGGTAGTGTGCATCTCCAGCTGAACTACACGCCGCACGTCTTGTCGCTTTCGTTGTCGACGGAGTTGTAGAGGCCTGGGAATTTGTGGCACTTACCTTAAGATGAAAACTGACAGATTCAAACTGCACAACATTACTCGACTTGAAAATATGACAAACCACCGCTGAGAGAAGCAGTGGAAGTATCCATCCGCAGTCAAAAATAGAGCTCACCTGAGGAAGGGACTTGGCAGCGAGTTCATTGTGGAGGCAAGATGGCGAGGGGGAAACAGCAGTAGCTTGATAAAGGTTTTGTTGTTGGTGGTGGCGCAAAGAAGGTAGCAACCTTAGTCGTACGGATGATGACTGCTCGCCACGCAAGAGGAAAGATGGCAGTCCTGCCGAGCGTCGGGGGTGCGGTTTTCCGCCTCCTCTAGGGTCCAGCGCAACCCCAAAGGTGCGAATGAAAAAGTTACTGCCATGCTGTTGTCGACGCACCACACCACCAGGATCCACGGAACTGCTAAAAAGTCCACGAGCTACTAGAGAGGGCTTCTGAGGGCAAGAAGCGCACTGATGTGTAGAAGTGTGGCTTTGAAGATCCCGTTCCATTTCTCCCCCTTCTTGGCCGCCGTGGTCGAGGCCTCCGCTTTCACTTTCTTTCTCCGACTCTCCTCCGACACCGACCTCGCCACCATCTCTCCTTTTAGACAGTACTTTATGCAATTGGAAGTCCATCTTTTGCAGAAATTCCAGGGACAGGGACCTTAGGATAGTGCGTTAGAAAGTTTACTAACAGAAGCTGAGCTAACAAATGATTGTGAATAGACGAAAGTTGGACAATTAACGTTGAAAATAAGGATTTAAAACTTAAATGAATGATAAAAGTTACCAGACGGCGCAAGTGGTACAAATTATCATATTTGCAAAAGGCATGGTTTATTACATACAAGGCTTGATGCAAAATGGAGTTTCAAATTTGCTTTGACTTTCGTTATTCACTACCATGTCATCTAGTAGTAAATACAATAAAGATGTCTGAATAATAATCTAGGCACGGGGACGGGCGAGACATCACGGATAAAGTTACCAAAGTTTAAATCGGGCAAACACCGAAGAAATAAGTATTACCGATTCGTGGAATTTAAAAGGGGATTAAATTCGTCCACAGGTTGGTAGCCTGGATGTCCGGGAGGCGCATATAGGGAAGGAGGGGGTGGAACACGCCTGATTGCTTGTGTGCTCGATACTTGGAGCTGCGTTGGCAGCAGGTCTAGAGGGGGTAGAGTTGGAGGTAGAGGAGGCAGAAGAGTTGGCAGAGGAGAAAGAAACTTTTTGATTGCATCCTCCACCACCACCGCCGACACCACTACTACTACTTGTAGCGGTACGACGCTGCGGTCCTTCGCCCGCCGAGGGGGGTTCCGTGAAGGGGACCAAGGGGTTCATGAAGGGCGCTCCGCCAACCCAGGCACGTGCACCCATTGGGGCAGAAAAGGCGGGTTGCGAGACAGGCGGCAGCTCCGGCATTATACAGGCACCCGGACCAGGAAGAAACTAGTTCAGGATACAAGTGTCGGTGAGAAATTCTTTTAGGTAGACGACGGCCATCCACCGAGCAAATAAACCTCTTTTAAAGTAGAGTGTAGGAAGTGAGGATTGCCAAAGCGCAATAAAAAAGGGAATTTGAAGAAGTCAAGTCATAAAAATGCACATAAGGTGACGAGAAAGTAATAGAGAGCGAGATAGGGAAAAACCAATCGAAAGATCGGTTATGATTTGGATAATTTTTACCAAACATACTGGGTTTTGAACTCTTTTAAACATAGTCTCAATTAACGAGTAATAAAATCGCCAGTGAATGGGAGATGGTTGCCATATAATTTGCAAGAAAAGGTTACCAAGACGGAATTAGAGGATCGAATAAATGTGATTTATAGAGAATTACACTCAAATGCGGTAAATGAGACGAAAATGTATAGGACAAATCCAATCTTCGAATGGCGTGTAGTGAAAATCATTTCAAAACAAAAGTGTTATTTTCTATTTCTATTTCACTATTTGCAATTTATTCAACCTAAGCGTGGTCATTGTCATCCTCCGTAGATAAGGTATCTATGGAACTCTAACAAATTTGTCCTTGTTATTAAAACGATAAGGCAGAGCTGATAGGGTGGCGGATGAGACTTGTATTATGGATATTCACAAATTTTGTTAGCGTCTAATAAGACTTCACTTCCATTCAGTCTTCTAATTGTAAGTCAAGATTTCTGCTAATACATTTAACTCTTTATCGCCGCCTTGACTATTTGGTTTGGTGTTTTCCTATGGTTAATGTGATCAAATAAAATAATGATAGGGTACAAAACTATTTGCCACGAAAAATAATACATTATATATGGACAAAAGCAAGGAAACTACTCAGATTATACACAGATTTGAGCATAAATGATATTAGCAGGAATGCGACTTTATTCTAATATGTTATATGTTCACTATTCACTGAAGGTGGAATTTCTATTTTTACAGAATAACAGTCGGGGTGAGGTGAGCTTGACGTATAGACTGAAATTTAAAAAAAAGAAGTTGTAGCAGATATTTAAGGCAAGAGATGCAGGCGAAGACAGAAGGGCCCCCTATAAAACGGCAAAGAAATGGTGAGGCAATTACTGGAATCGCCGTGGTCTCGAGAGTCGGTGGCTCATCGGTGAGATAGGGCCGAATGCAATTCTCGTTGGCTCGTATCTCCTCAATCACCTGAAGCATCGACTCGGGACGGTGTTGCCAGTAATACTGGCAACAGCTGACAATGAGGCGCCAACTAAGTAAAAAAAGAGCACAAATTAAATGGTGAGGGAGAGAGTGCAGACAGACCGGCCACAAGATCACCTGCCCACATGCAAAGAAATTTCTATTAGATGTGGCGACCTCAATTTAGATGAAGTAAGGCAGCTGAATGGGTCTTTCGAGGATGACAGAACCGACTTGGTGATTACAAGTGCCTGAATATGAACAGGAGCAGCGGAATGCATTATAGGCTAAATGAGTTTAAAAGAAGAAATACTTCCAAGTTAAATGCGGAGTGAAAGGAATAATCTTAATTGAATAAAATTATATGAAAAGAAATTATGAACGGTATGGGATAAATGAAATAAGTGGTTAGTTTAAGAAACCTTCCATGTGGTTTCTTTAAGAAAGAAATTCAATAAACCAAGCAGTTTGGCCAATATCATGGGCTTTAGTGCGCTTGAGTTATTTATCGCATCAGGCGGCAAAAATGGCAATTACGAAGTTTTAGTAATTAATAATAAGCGTTTAGAGAGGAGGGGGCAGAATGGCATCGAAATGCGTTTACTCAGCAAACATTATCATACTCAGACCGAGAATGAATTGGACGCGTTGCATAAACAGGATGAATCGAGTGTACGCGGAAGGAAATAATCTGACACACTGGAGACTAAGTATTTATGGAAACCCAACGTAAGTAGGAAGAGAGGGGAAGGAATAGAAGACTCAGACCCGCTCATGTCCATTTTTTGGCGCGTATAACAGTCAAGCCAACATCTCCACGTGGGCACGCATTTGTGCAAAAGGAACTGGATCGGAGCTACAGTCATTGCAACAATTCTACGTTCTGTGCGTACTAATACAATCAAGAATCCGGTGAAGACACGGGAAGTGGGGATCAGCTCCGCAACGTCACATAAAGATGCATAAATGACAGATTATAAAGGGATCAATGAGACAAAAAGCGCCGATGTTTATAGTAAAAGTAACGGAAGAATGTAATTTTGCTGCAACTGCTGGACAAACCTCCCCTTTCTCCGAAAGTCCAACTTTTATATTAACCTAATTAGGTGAAAACATTATTCACGAATTACAAATTTATATGCTATGGTTCGCGGGGTGAGTCGTTTAGCGTCTAAAACGACAAAGTAATCATGTTCAAATATGAGGATAACCGAAACAGCGATTGAGATATTAAAATTGCAAGCCAGTGTGCTCAGCAGTAGTCACGTAGCGATGAACACAGTTCTTTCTCATTTCCGCCTTTAGTCAGATTTCCACATCTATTTACACATTTTAAGTAGATCACAGATTGCATCTTTGAAAAAAAACCCTATTGAGATGTTACTTCCAACTAAGGTATGAATTTATTGAATTAGTAGGAGCTGAGAGGTTTTTATTGAAGGACCAAGCAAATTGCCCTTACATTTACACAACAGGCAAGTGAAACAAAAAGTTTGATTACCCTCAATAAACTCGAAGACGGGGAGAGCATAGCATCCTGAATCATTAAATTGAGTCTCCCGACAAATAGCCAAAGCACATTTATGACAAATTAGAAAAAATTCACAACTGCTAAACGCTAAACTGGTGAAAGAAACTAGAGTTTAAAGATTGGTTGCCTGCGCCACCTTCATTTGGGTGTAATTGTAGAGATTTATCCAAGTAAAAAATTTATGAAAATTATAAAAAAAATAACACAGAGAGGTTACAGGTGCTGAATAAGTGAAGAATGCAGCAGGGACATACACTGTAGTTCCGTTAGCGGCAGGAGGAAGAATCTGTGTGATGGAGAACTCGGACCGTTTAACGCGCTCAACCACTTCTACATCGCCCAATTCAGCGTAGGGGAACATGCCGAACGTGATGATCTCGTAGAGCACGATGCCATAAGACCAGAGGTCGGACTTAACAGAGAAAATGCCAAACTGTACTGCCTCAGGGGGCATCCATCTAATTGGGAGTTCAACGTTGCGAGTGAAGCGGTAATAACCGTAGGGGGAACCCGCGGTAGCCTCACGGGTGAGCCCGAAGTCGCCGATTTTCACCACATGGTCCGGACCCACCAAACAGTTGCGACACGCAATGTCCCGGTGGATAAGTTGTTTACTGTGTAGATACGCCAGCCCCTCGGCTATGTCCAGCGCCATTCGAGTTAGCGTCGCCGGACAGATATCCTCGTGGTCTGGACAACTGTGTAGAGAAAGTTGTCAGAAACACTTCAAAGAGATGCAGAGTTAGTGGAAAATTCGGAAAGCATGAGATACCTAACAGCATAAGTCTAGGTAATATTAATACTACTAGAGCGGATCGCATTAATGGCGCGGTGAGGCAGACTTTGCAAAAAAACGCCGCAATGAACGATAACAGAAATACACATTTAAACGTGAAATAGCGTAGGCGCAAAAGGGGGGAATAAAGTGTGCCTGATAGGAATTCTCTCATCCAAAACATGTGGAAACATAAATATTTATCGTGCTCACATTCACAGCAAACTCGAGGACCGTCACGACGGCAAACTACTGAAATCAAGAAACGCTAAAAATCATACAAGGAGCGGAGCAAAGAAACTATCCACGGTTATAGAAAATCTAAATGTAGTTCAGTATTCGTGACGATGCCAATTGAGAGATCAACTAGTGATAATTTAAAAAGAAAAGAAAAATGAAGAATTTGCACAATTCCCTCGACTATAAAGAACATCAATGAAATATAAATAACAGTGAAAAACAAAGTACACAACTTAAAATTCTATGATTTGAGGGCTTAATGTTATTCAGAGATATCAAAAGAGACTACGTTTGCAGTAGCTTTAAGTAACAGTAGCCAGATCTATTATACACACAGAAGTTGATGGGAGAGTAGCGTTTAATGTGCTCAGCATCCTTATCACTCTTACAGGCATTAACAATTGTTTCTTCAAACAGATTAAATCCGCAAGAGGCCTCCAGGCCAATGGGGGTGAAGTAAAGAAGTTCAAATGGGGGGCGAAAAGCCGCGATGGCAACCCGATATCATGACGACGGGTGGAGGATAGGGGAGATGAGCACACAAGTGTGCATTAAATGCCTCTAATCCGGTGGCAGTGAATTCAATAAACGCATACAAATGGGTATGCGTACAGAATTTCGTCCTCGAGAGCAACGGCACTTGTCAAAACGCTGATTCACTTTAGAAATTACGTATTTTGTTGAGGTCAAACTGGGCACCATACACACAAAAATTGTTGGAAATCAACACCAAAATGGGACAAGAAGTAGTAACATAATTGACTAAGGTAGATCAGAAGAGTGCAGGAGTGAAGATTAATTAAATGACCAAGAGGGAAAAATCTCGGACCGATAAAAGAATGTAAAAACAAACTGGAGTATGAGAAGAGATGCGAAGAAATGCGCGGGAGATCAGTACTTGAGATGGCCATATCAGTGCTCTTACGGGTGTAATCACACAAAGCAGAGTCATAGTCAAATACCAATAGCTGTGAATGCGATGACTGCGTGTGTACTCACACACACAAACACAGGAAAACACCGTGTCAAGAACCTTGCCAAAGCAAACAATAATGCTCCAATGGTGGTTAATACGGAAAGTCGAGGTTATCATCCACATAATTAATAATGGTACAAGGGTAGCTTTCGCAATCCATGACAAAATGAAATAAGCTTGTCGCCGAGAAGCCTCTCAGTAACCATAGACCGTCATTGAAGAGTCGGATTAGGAGACAAGTACTTTCAGTGAGCTCAAGTGTTTCACATAACCTGCCCGTGAAGTCTTAGAAACAGTAGAAGCATTCGAAAATACTCACAAGAACTAACATAATTGGAATAGGGGATCTTCTTTAAGGAAATATGGAAAAGTAACATACCGCTGAGCAGTGAGACGACGTTCTAGTAGATACTTTTTGAGATCACCAAGTAGCATGAGTTCCATTATAAGGTAAATCTCATCTTGTGGTCGGTCCATACAGACACCGACAAGACGCACGACATTTTTATGTCGCAGGTCACGCATCAACTTGGCCTCGGAGAGAAACTCCACTTTGGCCTCGTAAGTAGTGCGGTTAGTATTCATCTTCACAGCCACCGCTTCCCATCGACCTGCGAATTTGGCTTCCCCACCGTACACCAAACCGAAGGCTCCGTCACCAATACGGCGGTTGATCACGATGTCACTTAGTGGGATCTGTGCGAAGATGAAGGCGTGTAGGTATTTTAAGTGTTAAACGGTCCGATTACTCGAAGCCCTCAACATGTCATCCGTGTATCAAATTCCCAAAATACTCCGTGTCAATAAAGTAGTGACACAAAATGAAAATATATACTTGTACAATTGGGAGACTATTTCGGCGGCCCCAAAGTTATTTTTGTCAAAGTTAAGCCAGTTTATTTGGTCTTGGAATCCAGAGAAATCGGGAAAGGGTTATTATGGAGCGTTCCTTTCCTTTTTGTATTTCATGAAACAGATATTGTTGTTTCCACATCAGAAGGTGGACTATGTACTTATTCCTTCTAAAAACTATTACTATGACCTCCTACTCAGCAAGAAAATACAGTGTGGCCGCAAAAGAAAATAATAAACTTTAAAAAAGCCCAGAGGACCTACATTTACGTCAGCTAGAAGGGTGCACAGCTCCTCGTAAGGTTTACGGGTGAGCTTCTCCGCCTCTCGGAGCCTCCGCCTGAAGTAGGCGAAAACTATGGCGACCACGGGGACAGCAATAATAATAATGATACACACGGCAAAAATCCAGTTGCCAACGACACAACTGACTTCGAACCAGCGCGAAAGGAATGCAAAGGCGCAATCGGTTTCAGTAACAGAGCCATCGGAGGGGGGCAAAGAACCGCCACCACTCCAACGCGGCTTATCATAAGACTTCTCAAATAGGTTATCCACAAAGGTTTTGAAGGCGATTGCATCGTTGCGATTGTCTTCTGCCCCATTTTCCTCGCCGTCTTCCCCATCCTCCTTACTCCCAACCCATCCTCCTCGAGATGGAGATGATGAAGAACCAGCACTGCTGGGATGAGGCCGAAACATAAGAGTCGACTGTAGAATAGCAGAAAAAAAAGTATGCCAGCTGATATTTCCTCAGTCAACAAATTACAAAAAAGTCTGCGCTTTAGGCTAATTTGATATTAGTGAAAAGGAAAAAAACCACAGAGGGTAGTGGAAGGCGAACTCGAGGGTAGAAAACGACTGATAAGCTGGTAAAAATCTTACTTCAGCGTCCTCGTCTCCACCGAGAGGGCCCTTGGAAGACCATAGAGTGATAGGGACAGTCGTTTTGTCCTGTATCTGTTTGAGCAGCCATGCCTCCAGAAGACGATCGTTGTGGGAATCGAAGCTGAGTTGATGAACCGTACTTGCTAGAGGATCCTCGTCGTACGTGGGGAGTGGTGTCTGGGGTGGAACAGACGGGGAGGGTGGTACAACGCCAAATCGGTAGACAGTAGTTTCGCCTAACTGTTCAACATTGTTGCTAAAGAATGAGATCGCGTTCTTGTCCAGATACCCTCTGCTTGAGTATTCCATGTGAGTTTTCGATACATAAGTTCGGAGACGCCTTAAAAAAACCCACAGTTATAGACTTCACTGGCCATCAGATGAAACCTCGCAAAAAGGTAATTTCATCACGTGCGTAACGAAAATAAAGGGTTGCACATGTTTTACTTGTATGATAATTATATATTTTTTTTAAAACGACAAAAATTATTTTAACCTGATATAGAGCATTACAATTATCAGCGACAATAATTTAATCAAATTGTCATGCCGAACGGAATTTGAGTGAAAACTAACCAAATAATCCTCAATTCCGAGATTTCGGCCGTTCTGATATTAATAAAAAGCTAGCCAAACACCAGCAGATAGTACCATAGACAACCCGCGTTCGAACTCGTTCGAATCATCGTATGGCCAACAAGACGAAGACGAATGTCACAATTCAACACAATTAGTAATATAGTAAGGAAGAGTAGAGAGCGCGCGGTGGGCAAAAGACATTACGACTTACTCAGCCATTTTGGGATTGTTCAAAATTGAGAGTGCGGAAGGGTTTTCACGTAAGAGGCGAGCTATCGCGCTCCCGAGGACAATAACGGATTCAAAAGTGCACTGCTCGTACAGCTGACGCTGATGCGAGCGGATTCGCATCTCGGATTTGCCTGTTAGAGGAACATATTTGGTAGTTAGCAATGGCATACTTCATTAAATTTGTACCTGAGGGAGTGACACCTCAGAATTAAGAGGATTTGCTGAAATCAGGTAGAAAATTACACAATCGTACAGTTGTAACATGAAGAGGAAGAGGGAGGACAGTAACACACCTCCACTCGACGCCTCAGCAGATCGATTGTGGCCACTCAAGGGGCTCATGAGATTGGAGTGAGTAACGGCCCCAGTGTGAAGAGGATGTGAGACGCTGAAGGAGTAGTCGTGCATGATCCTGAGATCGTTGGCGCTGCATTCGGGAGGAACAACTTCTGGGGACTCCCAAAAGTTTTTGGAGAGCCAGGGACTGAGAAACCCACACGTAGCCTTTCTCCGCACGCATGTTTAAATGGAAAGCAGCACAGAGAATGGTAGCGGTTGCTGCGGCTGAATGGTCCACAATTATAATCCTCCCGTTCCGCTGTTTTACGGCCATCACATTCTATGCGATTAAATTGAATAAAAGCTGTCCTTTAACACGGAAGCGTGATGTGACAGTCAGGACTCGTTTCAAGAGAGAGAGAGAGAGAGAGAGGCCGATAAATGATGAGGGGATTATGCGAACTACCTCAGCTCTACCAATTGCCCTGATTGTGGCTCTGAACGTCCAACTACCTCTTGCATTCAGATAGACGTAAGCAAAAGATAAGTGATGTAAAGGAAGTACATCATCACAGTTTTAGTGAACTCAAAGCACTTAAAGTCATCATTGATGCCACAATTAGTAGGTATATTTTGCAAAAGGCGAATTTAAAAAATTTAAAATCAACAGCAACTCTAAATTCAACTGAAGACACCAGTAAAATCAAGAACAAAGACAAAAAGTGACAAGTTACGCACCAACCAAATATTGTAGCAAGCCTTGTTAAGCCTACAAGATAGACTATGGTGATTGTTAAAAAGTTACGCCAATAAAACGAAAACGATCTAATCACAAATCGTGTCGAGAAAGATGCACAAAATATTCCAAGACCATTGTGCCGGTGAAGAGAAAAGCGATAAGGGAAAAGTTAAACAGGCACAAGCGACAAGCTTGCCTTTTGGGCTACAGCATAGGTGAGCATTGATTCCTTCACTTCAAAATCGTCAACCAGCGTGATATTGTTGGCCGTGAAAGCATCACGATAGAAGTAGTGATCGTCCTTACGGAACATCGCAACCCTTTTCCACCTCCATTGCTGGAACAGGCGTATGAAGATAAAACTGTCGGAGAATAAATAAATCTTTAGGTAAAAATGACAGACATTCCAAAAGAAAGTTACTTAATGGCAATGTGAGCATTCCAATCACGTAACTCACTTCGGATGCCTGTAAATATAGTCCATACGAGCGATTAGCACTACTCAAAACAACACTCCCCAGTGAACACCTCTATGACTGAACGCCTTAGTGGCAGTTGAATAGAAATAAATCGTATTGTAACCCAAGTTTTAACTGTTTTAAATGCTTTTTTAATGAGAAATGATAAAGCCAAACAAATGACGTGAATACTGTATTGGCGACCTAATCTATATTCAATGGAGAAAAATTTAATGATTAAGAAACTACCAAATGGTGAAAATTTTCGACTGTAAGCATGCTTTAGCGACGCGCCATTCAGTTATTCCAGTCTGAGATTCAGTTAGAACAATAAATCTTCTCAATCAACAAATAACAACAGATTGAAATAGGGGATGTAACATTACCGACAGAAAAAGCATATCATATCATCATTCACTTTATTTAACCAGTACGTTTATTTCAAACTGACGATGACCCCGGTATACCTGGCAGTGTAGGCGGAGGGAATAGTTCTAAAGAAGAACTTGTAGCGTTTCTGCCACAAAAAGGAAGCAGACTCCACGGTTGGCGAGATAACAAGGACCCGACGAAGGTTCGCTAACCGCACCGTCGCCTCAATGGCATCGGGACAGAGTGCAACTAACATAGAATAAAATAATTCTATAGATAGTTCGCAAATGATGAAAAAAAAACCAGTGAATGGTGCATTATGTTTGTAGGGAAAATTAAAAATTAACTGAGTGGAGAAAATTGTCAGAAATGGAAAGAATTTGCTTATCGTATGTTAGTCAAGTTGGAGAATATGAGAAGTTGATTAGTGTGTGAATAAAAATATAAAAGAAACGTGAAAAACGACTCGAGATAATCGAATAACATCGTCCCAAAGGGGGAGTAACTGATTAACGACTGATACCCACCCTATTCATTTTGCACAAAATAGCATAGTTTCCTTCCGCAAGGAGCGGAATAAGCTGGGCAATACACGAATAAATATTAAAAGTTGTAAATGAAGAGAGGCAAGTGTTGGATAAGGAGAGAAAACGAATGAGGAATGGCAAAAAGGGACTAAAAAATTATTCACAGCTTTATCTTCACATGATCAATTACAAAAAGTGAGTTATTTTCTTATCAAATCCAGTCTTAAGGTGAACCATTTCATGAATGACGCGTGTTCAAGTCCGCTGAGAGAACGAAGGGGGCGGGAGAGGTTTTGTGATATTTAAGAAAAGCATTCTTTGCTACGATTATTTGTTTCTTAATGCCTTAACATAAAAATCGAGAAATACATTCATTGAGGTTGATTTATTAGTCCAATCAGTGAATTAGTGCGAAATGGTAATTTGAGTAATTGCATTTGCAAAAAAATAAAAGAAAGTGTTATTTTTTTGTCCCTATGAGGGCGCTTTCTCAGCAGGTTACGTAAAGCCAAGTAAGGTTGAGAAGATACCAGCGGATTTTAAATATAGTTAGCAGTAATTTAAGATTCTGGTTCAATCACGCGCACACATTAAAAATGACGGAGTCTAACTTAAGAAAATGAGGATAAAGCCAAAGACAAAAAAGAAACAAGTATGTTACTTACGTATTACACCGAGGATGCTTTCGTTGTTGGGATTGACAGTGAGGAAATTGAAGAAATCATTGAGTACGACATTTTGGGAGCAGGAGAGGTTGCGAATTTGAAGGCGAATGGCAAATTCTGAGTTTCCAAAATATTTCTCATCACCGTTCAACACGTCCACTGCGTGGAAGGCATCTTTTGAAGCGGGAATGGAAGGTAGCCATTTGAACATCATTAGCGATGAAGAAAGTGTAATGAGGAGGCCAAGCCAAATGAGGAGGCCAAGCCAAATTAATAAATCCACTCAAAGCTAATTATAAAGAATTAAATTTTTTGACTGAAAGAATAAAACGAGACAAAAGTATAAGGAGAACAAGTTAAACTATTTCCAACCTGTTTAGGCAACAGGTGAGGGTCAAAAGAAAGACAATAGCAATTAGGAATTTAGCATTAAACCTCAATTGTGAAATGAAAGGAGAAAAAAATATAGTGGTTATGGTCAGGTCCTAAGGCACAAGAGGGTGATGCGAACTCAGCGACTGTGAACATGGTAATAAGGACCCTAATCGAACAAAAATAACTGTTTAACATAGGCCTGCTTGAACATTTGTGGGTATGATGGCGGATCACACTTCCCAGGTATCCACTTGAATGTTCAAAAGTGTACCAAAATACAGTGTTGGGTTCAACAAGAATGCTTACGTGAGCATGTGGGCCGGAAAACCTCTAAGTCAAGAGTTTAGTTGTCGAGTTTTGATACGATACGAAGTTATTTTTGAAAATATGCTTACATAAACCACAAACACCGTTAAAACCATGTGGTAGATGTTGGGGACAGGAAGGAGGATTTGTTCCGGTACACGGAACAGTGATACCAAATTTGACCATAGGATCAGAAGGATTTCCCAGCAGTAGAGAGAAGTGTAGTAAGAAGAAATACTACAATCAAGGGGCATTGTCAAACTTGACAGCATAAAAAATTGTGTTAAGACCTGATCCGCAAGTTCAATACGCATAAATAAAAACGAGTGACAGGCATAAAGCCCCGCATCTATGTACACACAGAACAATTTTTTGCAAAGAAGAGAATACATGGCCGTGGCTCAATTCCTTTTTGAGAGCATAGACAATGTGATGTAGACGACTGGAAAGATACCACTCGAATATGTGGGATAGGCTAACGGAAATAGTATGCTCCGATTGAGTGGGTTTGTGTGGAAAATTAAAACGCACACAATCACAAACCGGTAGAGATTACCTCTTAGAAACTAGTCAACAACCACGCTCAGGAGTTAATCTTATGGGGTTCATGAGCATAAAGGCGTGATGGGAATAAATGAGCGTGAAATAGAGAGGAATGTAGTGTGACTGTTAGGTGTATAAGCCAAACAGAATAACTCATTTTTGATACAAGCGAATGACGAGAGAGATGAGAAGAAGTATGCTTCATTTCGGGGATTTCGAATCGTTAATTAAATAAGAGAGTTTATTTCACCCTGTATATTCACATGAATGTTGGGTGTCCGCCCAACATTAGAGCTACTCGATCAAGGAATCACTGAAGAAACGCCAAATGTGTTGAAATGAGAATAGGAAATAAAAGTAGTTAAACCGCATGAACTAAAAGACGGCATAGTAAATAGGGATGCAACCAGAAAAATCAAAACGAGCGCTGGCGTAGGAGGCCAATTCAGTGGTACATAAGGGGAAAATCGTCTGAGGCCTCGCAAACTTACTGGGAGCCAAATCGTTGAACTCTTCGGTGCCTGTGAAGGTAAACATTCCGCCGATGATGATTTCTTTTTTGATATTCCACCCCTCAGTCCACTCTTCCCACATCGAGCGATGCATTCGCAGCCATCGGCAAGCTATCTCACGATATCTCGCACGAAATTCCCTCTCCTCGCCCCGTTCCACAGCATCCGTATAGTTAAGTAGGTTGGGGCTAACCTGCAAGGCAAAAAATAGAATCTTTTGATACCGACCGTTTTCTATCACCGAAGGGGTATTTTCTTCTCTCCCAAATGCTCTGACATCGGACAGGCATGTCCACCATAAAAAAGATGAAGTTAGGAGAGCCATAATAATCCAAGTTTCTACCGTCAAGATCGGCCAAACAAAAAAAGCATTTAAATTTACCAAGTACCACATCACCCCTCCTAACTTCTGTTTGTGGATTAAAAAACCTGGAAGAACTGAGGACATGGCTGTCGCCTGTAGAGAATGGGTCTATAACCTATTCCCACATCAAATAGGACCAAAAAAACTTGCTGCTATAAAGTGCCTAATAATAATTCTTGGCATGTATGATTGTATTTCCCATTCGTATCGACGTAGCCGGTGATTGTCCTAAAAACTCACCCATATCCGCACACTTATACCCAATCATTCCCGTTTGAGATCGAATGCCAAAGAGAGGAAAGTAAGAAGACGGAAAACATCTTTTAATTAGTGATTTAAAATAGCTATGAATTGCTCCGATATACTTTGTTCAATGGATCCTGATGTCGAATGAACAGAGTTTTCATTCCGATATATTTATTCCGACCGAAACACCTGAACCCCACATAACTGAGCAAAGACCTGAAAATCGCTCCAATTACCTTAGCCCTTACAAAGATTGCATACACAAATTGGTCGTTCTTTAAAAAAGTAGGTTAAATGTCTCGGCCAGAGCATTTGCTTGAAGGCATGCATATTTAAACCACAGAAAAATACCGATGCGATTTAACTTAAAAGCCAACAAGGAGTCGTACGGCACATGAATATGAGAATAAAAGTAAATGTCACAAAGCAAACACTCTCATAAAGCTTATGGATAGGATGATAGATGAGTGAATGAAAGAATGGGATACTTACACCCCGTAGAAGTTGGATATAGTCAGACTGTTCGATATGGAACCGATTAATAAGTTGGGAGACAAGGGGCGCAGCTTCAGCCAGACCTGCCCACGACACCTTCACAAGTTGGTTAACCTCGAAGGCGCAAGTGGAGTCAACAACAGGGTTAACAGGAGAACGGGCGCGTAGAACAACACAATCAGGCAGACCGAGACGCACAAGTGGCGATTTAAGCGTAAGGGTATTGGGATACCAGTTGAGAAGTATGGGTACACTTGCGGCCTGTGAAGTTAGATTCCATAGCGACTGCGTAGAACGCTGCTCAGTGTGAAGTTCCATCGGCATGCCGTCCTCTAAGAGAAGGGTCTTGTAGGCCTTCAGAATTGAGGGGACGGTCATAGAAAAGCACACCGCCAAACGACTGATTCGGTTGGCTGCTGTAACAGATCCGAGGATCAGTTCCCAGCTGGAGCGGATGAGAAAAGAGAAACGGTCAAGCGGTGTTTAAATAAAAGTAGGACCAAAAATAGAAGGGTCCAATGCCTTCGGCTTATTTGACCTCTGTTTTTATCTCGACCATTTCTTGGAATAAATATTGAAAGAACAGTAAGAGACTCCTGAAAAGCAGGATGCATTTGTTTTAAACCAACGCAATATTAAAATTTGTTTTAGAATACAAAAATTACTTTGTGGTTGTATACTATACTTGTCTACTAAAGATAAATGGCAATTTGAGAAATGTCCAGAAACCTTTGATCTAAAATCCCTTAAGGCCTACAGGAGATAGGTTATCTCATGCGCAAGTGTCGCTGCCTATTCATTCCGGGGGATAAAACAAACAGAAAATCTTTGCCTCCTTCATTTCACAAATGAAATCCAGCAGTGGATGAATAATTTATGCTTATGTGATACGTTTAAATACACGAAGTGGTATTCAACGAAAAATGTAACCTCGTAATGGAATTGCGCACCGAAAGAACTACGCCGCGAAGATGAATAAAAGCGAAATTTCCAAATGAACGACAAGTAGGAAGTAGTGAAGACTCTTATGGGGTGACATGAATGCCAGATACAAAATGCCTAATTCAAATAATGTAATTTTAAAAAAATACGCATTTTCGTGGTGCCTTAAACATTACGGAGATAGTTAAAATGACCTGAACCCGTAACCAATTAAGATTTTACTCTTTTGCAAAGTAAATCATGACAATCCTACTACCTCAAAAGAAAGAGAGCGAAAGGAATTGGGAGACTGAAGTGAATCACGTTTCCTTTGTTTCTGTTTGATGAAAAATTTCTTTCCTGAAGGAAGTGTTAAATGTCATCCAAAAAAACTAATGTTCTGCATAAAATAACATTGATAGGAAACGATGCACTTTGTAACGATACGACTAACGATTATCACACATATAAGGGAATCACGCTGGTGAAGTCAACAAAACTCCAAACTAAAATAAGTCCGTACGAGAGCTCGTAATGGAAAAAGAGGCACCGCTTTCACCCTGATATCACAATCTATAGCGAGTACAGGGTTAAAAGCTGCATTAACCATAGGCAAGACTTAGTCCAACGAAAAGGCCTATGAGCACATCGGAAAAATCTGTCAACATGTACATATGTGTTATATTTGTTAAAGTTGGTAGCGAATAAATGGGCTGGGCGTAGCCTAGAAACCAACTATTAAGTATCTACTCAACAAAAGGCAGAAACAAGTGAGAAACAATCCCAAAAGTGTTAAAAGAAAGGTAATTGCATAAGTAATGAGGCTTGGAAAAAGTTAAATGCATCACTTGTTAAAAAGTAATGGACTGGCAGGTACACTTACTCTGTTATCCAATGAAGATGACACCAACACATCATACCACCAAAAACCGACAAATAATTCATTCGGGTAAGGACTATTACGGGTTTTAGTGCGTCTAAGCCCAATTAATTTAAAGCGAAACATCTTTTGAATCAATGATTAGAAAACAGACCCTAATTTTGGATAGCAAAACAAAAGCGGGACTACCAAAAGGAAAACGTTTTTGCTATTTAACAAAACTCAAATACTCGGAAAATCATGGCCAGCTAAGAAAATTAATAGCTATGGAAAGTACTGTAGTTAAAGGAGAGTGCGATACCGACATGGTAGGAATGGGCAAACAAAACAGGAAATCAATAAAGAGGTAAAATATCCCTAAGTCTAACGATGATATATCTTCGGGGATCTACTACTGATTTGTTGTTTTACTACCGACTACAGCAGAAAATTATCCTAGAAACGATGTAAAGGAAAAAAATTGTCGGACTGGAGGTAGATCATTCCAAATAAGAACAACTAATATTATCTGGTAATCCTTTGGGAACCCAGACAACCTGAGAACAGTAGAACGACTGTTAAACAGAATCAAGTGAACATCCAAAAAGTACTGAAGGACTGTCCCAAAGGCAAAGTTCAATGTTGCTATTCTCAAAAGCGCAAATTAACACAACTCGGATTGAAAGTTGCCTTATGACCTAGTTTACAAGGGCAACATTTTGAGGGACTTAGTAAGAAACAATCCAATGAATATTTAACCAGATCAGTAGATCAGCCAAATATCTAAGGTACATTGAAGATAAAGTACTCGGTACTGCTATAATTTAATAGTCAAAAATAATAATTTAAAAGAATAGTTTCACAGTACAAAACAGTACAGGTTTAAAGGGAGCACGTAAAAGAAACCGAAAACGTTACGCGGAAGGTATCTAGTTGAATATACGTAATACCAGTATCAAAATAAGAACAATATTCTCCAGTAGATCTATCGAGTGGTTGATACTTTCAGGTCTATAAGGGTAGCCTAGAAGAAATGAATGAACGACCCATCAACACATGATTGTACATCGGAAAACACAATCTGAACTGAATGAGGTAGTAAACAGGGACGATGCAATCTTCGGCGCTAGTCCCGGAATGAACTCCAATAGATGGTGGTCTGAATACTGCTGTCATAAGTAACATTCAGTTAAATTTTAGAGGAACTGTGTCGACCAAAGCAACATGGCATCTGCCTCGACATATAGTGCAGAAAATGCAACGTAAGCGGCACGAAATCTGAGGGATAGCTAAGGGGGTTGGGAAAGGTTGTCAATGTAGACCTACACAATAATATGTATAATCGATCAGCACAAAATCATACTTGGAATGGTAAAAAATGGGTCCACCGGAGAGCGGACAGTTTTCAGACGGCACTAAACGGCTACCGTCAGGAAAGTAAGAGAGGCAGTATCCGTGAGTCACAGTCCGAGGAGTGGATAAGAGGAGACTGTACTAACAGCACCGTAGCAGCGTGGGTATGCGTGCGCGAAAGTGCAATTAGTCACAATGCACACACGCATGTCCGATAGCTCCTACGGGCTGGCAGATCGGCCAGCCAGCCCGCTTATTGCCTACATTGGATGTTAAGTGGCCATAACAACATGGATACACAATTCATGCCTTCAACAACTGTATTTGAAATACTTGACTCTGGTGGTTATTGCCTTTTCAGATGGAAGCTTGCAGTGTTGTAGTAAACAAAGTTGACTTCCGTTTGAATCTGTAAGATGGGTATTAGGAATATGTAGATCTCAGGGAACAGGCATAAGTGGAAGGAAGTAGGGGTGACAAAACAAACTTAACATAAATAACCAAGACAGGGTAGTGACATTTTTGAAGAACTACGACACCATTTCAGGCATGAGGTTTGATGGTTCAGCACGTACAATAGTAAGGTGATGTCTAGACAACTGCTAATCCTAACTGGAAGCCATGACTGTTGACAGCTAAGACAGAACGTTCATGAAGCCAAGTCACACCGACAACCAATAAATACCAGTACTTCTTACAGGACGCTGGGGCAACTAGGGCTATGGTTACAGATGTAGAGCCAAGAGTGAAGAAGTACACCACACACCCAGTCTGAATGTAATAATAAAGAACGTGGGTCGAAAATCTGGTATACCATAGATGAAGTCTACCAAGGAAGAGAATTAGTGTACAGAAGCAATTAAAAAGTCCGAAGTAGTGTTACCACCGGATCACAATTCATGTCTTATCAATAAAAAGACCGACAAGTCGCACGAATAGTTTGACAAGCACGAAAGCTTCAAAGCTTTCTCAATAAAAACATCTTCGTACAGAGGAGAAAAATTCAAACGAGAAGCTTTGCCAAATTGCTGATAGATAAGTCCTAATAAATAAAAAAAAACATCAAAAAAGGAACAGACTAATGCGCACTTGCAAGAGTTGAATAAGCGATCTAAGTGATGAGAAATACTTCCCCCCACCTCACGTGACACGGGTAGACTTAAAACCCCGCAACTGCCTTATTAACGCATTCATTAATGAAGCGGAGAAAAAATTGGCAAGACGGGAAAGAACCAGATGGGCAACACATCATAATTTAGTAAATGTACATCTAAATAAACGTTACCACTGGATGCTTCCATTATAATATATTTAAATAATGTAAAGAATGTCACAACAAAATGTAGTTGGGAACGCTATAACAAGATCTTTCACACAAGAAACTACAAGAAGTCTAAGCAACTAACAAATGCCACGTAAAGAAAAAAAAATACAAAACACAATACTAAAGAAGGCCGAGGACATTGCTTAACTACTCATGGGTGCGTCGGTACATAACAAGGGGTAGGATGTTAAAAATATCACAAACGTGGCCTCGATAATAAAAAGATGTGCAGACAGAAAAAGATGTTTCCTTTCTATCAGCGTTTTTTACAGAAATCATACTAGGATGATCGTTAAATGTGCTTCCCTAAGAAAAGCAATCCTATAATAAGAATACACCGTCATTTTTAAATGCTTATGCTGTCTGCAGAACAAATCAATGCGAAAGAGAAGCGTTAAAATATAGTATCAGCACGTAGAGAAAAAAATGCCCGAATTGAATAACGAAACTCAGCCAGAATAATTTTAAGATAAGATTTTGTGAACAACAAGAAAGACTACATGCGTTCCCGCCTATCTACCAATAATTTAACATGCGATGAAATGAGGAAATTTGGGTTCAACCACACAGTTTGAAGGAAAGTCTAAAATAGCAAATAAGTCAGGTACTCCCACTGAAGTACGAACGTCATTTCACTGTGATGAGGAATAACCGAATCGAACTAGAATTTAACACATTTTTCCGCAATTGAAGCACAGATGTAGTGATGAAAAACCACGGTTACAAAATTTAAGAGAGTAACAATAGAATTAATCGCATTAACCGATTGTTGTGAATGATTTTCATTTGCCACTTTCTTGTAACCGGAGGAAAAAGAGGCGTGGATAATAACCCTAAAAATAGTCTTCAAATAGAACCTGAGGTTTAAAAGCGTTTTTCTTGGAAAGTGAGGTGTATCGAATCAAGTAAAAAATTTGTGAAATATATACTGCCCTCAAAAAGGCGGAAATACGGTGTGTGTTAATGAGATATGGGTTTAAGGAATAGGAGGAATTTAGGTAGCTACGTATTTAAAAAATTAGATAGGACAAGTTTCAAAGATTCCAAATAGTTAAGGACTTAAGATTTCGGGAAACGAGAACATGGAATAGCAAAAATAGGATGCGGGCTAGGGAGGGAACCTAGCAGAAATTAATTTCTATAAGTCATAAGACAGGAGTGCAGATATACCATCCGAATGTATCCTAATGACCAAAAAGTAACAAGGCAAATGGGCAATCACGATAACAGTTTAAATGCGAAAAAATGATGTATGGTACTGAATAATAAATCAATGCTGACTACGGACGTTAAATGTAATCGCCTTTCCATCGGAAAAAATTTTCGGTACTCGGATATGTTTGGAGGTGAAGTGACGCTACGGAAAGATATGCAGTACCACAAGCCATCAAGACTGTCAAAGTAAACAAGAACCAGCTAAATAAATTCAAAACAATCCTGTAAGAAGCAACGACAAAATCGAATGTTAGAATATTTAATTTATGATGAGCACTAAAATAGGAATATAAACGTACTGAGGACTGTCGAGTAAATAACTCCTGATAGGTATAGAGACCCCATCGGGTTATCGGCCCAAGCGGTCCATTCATATGTACACGGTGAGATGGAGCATAGGTAGAAACCTGCTCCCCAGTACGGAGCCAAACTTCAAGATTTACATGAATAGGTGGAGGACGCGAACAATCTTCAAATTTTTCACAGTTAAGACGATCGATAGCATTTGGAGGGGAGTCCCAGAGTGTGTAAATAAAATTGACATTTCTGTATCCAAAGCGTTCTCGAATAAGTATCTCGAATATGTAACTTATGATCCAGTGAGAGGGTCTATCGTTCACCTCGATATTGAGAGAAAAAGACCGGTTATTGAAGTGTAAGGTCCTTGTCCATTTTGATTTGTCTAAAGGGCTTTATTGTTAAAGAAAATACGTACCTCCAATTGCCAAACAACTGTCGTCTAAATCAAGACCCTGCTTTGCATATGCGCACGAGGATACGGTATATGATAGCAGTGTGAAGTAAAATACCGCCATTAACACATTCATTGCTTAAAACTCGATTCGGACGACGCTGTCTTCAAAAAGTTACATGCACACATATGTATCAAAAGAGGTAAACAGGCAGTTAGGCCAAATGAAATTGCCACGCCCCCAGAATAATAATAATAACGTCACTTTAGTTATCCCCAACATATAAAATCAGATAGGGGAACATGTAATCACCATTAAAAGTCATCTTCTCGTTTCGACACGCCGGCGAATCAGAAACGCCAAAGCTCACATGACAAGCACACACTACTTGTTTTAATTACCTCGACCAGAGTTCATGTACATTTGCTCTTAGCCGCTTCGTGATCTAAAGCATTAAAAAAATGGAATTTATTTTCCCATTGACTTGGTGCAGAAGGCAAGCCATAGAAACTAACCAGAGAGATTGATTTAAATCACGTAATCTGGAGTAACATTTGGGATTAATAAGACAGTTATAATAAGCTCGTTTTGTCAAAAAAATTCATATCTGACAAATAATTTATAGTGGTAACATAAGGATAATTTTGGGATCAATACACAAGTCAAAGTCTACTCAACTGTATCACGAACTATTTCCTTTGACTTCACATTACACCAAGCCCCCTTTCTATTCCCACTTTACTGAGGTCTAGCATCCTTCTTTGTTAATTGACACCAATTATGTACCCGAATAAGGTCGCGGGTCCCTCTGTTCCCTGTGTACAAATTTGACGGCTAGGTTTTCGGGCTGTTCTCCGCTCCCAATTCACTTTCTAACGAGATTAACTATTTCCTGCTTATCCGATTCTTCACAGACCAATAAGTAACCTCAAATAACAAGGCTATTCACCAACCCTGCTCCCATATGGCGTATCTGCCACGATCTCTGCCGTGCTTCCGTGCCATGTAGACTTCCGCGGATATCTTTAACGTTTGGTTTCGTCATACACTTCTCTTCTCATATAACCTGTTTCAATCTCAACCCACCAAATGAAGACAAGATACAAGCCAAGCAGCATAAGGACATCGCGACTTAATTACGACCCAGGCTTCGGTGGAAACTGTCATTAATTCAACTGCAATACCGGTACGCCGACCTCTTACTTCACAAGATACGGATCAGAAGCGCCGAGTACGTTCTTCCTGCCACTCTTAACAACTTCCGCGCAATAAGTCTTGCTCGTTAAAGTGTCCACACACTACCATCTATTAGGTTGAATGAGAAGTGCGGTATTGAACCTCTATTTTGCACTCTGTCAGAAGACTTGCTCAACAAACTCCATGAAATCCCGCATAGATACTCGTCAATTAATGAGTCTCTAAATGATTTATGACTATTCGCACATTTATTTATAAGCGGTTGCGAATTTCGGCGATTTAATACTCATAGCAGATTTACACAATTACCTCATGCGTACAAGTAGGCACAAGTGTGCACACATAAGAGACGGTAGAAATACAGATGAAAGAGAAAATGAAAGATCAAAGATTAACAAATTATTTAGGATGTCGTCAACGTTTGAGAAAATGCTTGAGTACGATTCGTTAATGTGCAGGGAAGGGACAAGTGGAAGGAGGGAGAAAAGAGGGTGGAGACCGCTCTTGGGCGCATCACACGGAGAGCGAAATGTAACTGTTGTACTTAGCAATATTGCGTTTCAATATATCGGAGCAAGGGCCCATCACGCGTTCAAAGCGCTTCCGGTCCAGTTTGACGCAACGCATCGCGCTTTGTGCCACCACTGTGGCTGCCCGTGGTCGGTCCAGTAACAAAGCCACTTCCCCTTAAAGTAGACATAAGCAGGCATACACACGAAACTGCATACCCTTTCTACCACCTTTACACTATCGTGACTACTTCAAAAGTACGATGACCACAACTTAAAAAAAAAAACGTCTGTTTCCATATTCCACACTCCTGCAACTCAGAGCACTTTCCTCTGTGGTGCTAACGTACTGCAGGAGAAAATCAAAACCGCTTTGAGGCCAAGATATCTTGTCATTACTGGAAGCGACTGCGATTACATTCCATTGTTTAATAAGAGCGTACTAACCAGGGAATAAATTAGCATACAAGCGAGACAATATGCAAGTGAAATTACCAAAATAGTCGGAGGGGCCTAATCTTCCCACTTCAACAGGGTCTGCGTTCTCGGACGGCCGTTGTAAAACTGCGGCTGTGCCCTGATGAGAAAAGGGATCGACAGTAAGCAGTACTACGACGACATTAAGATACTTTAGAATTCTTGAGACGTCAACAAAAATCTAAAACCGTCAATTAACATAAGGCAATAGTTGAACCGAAAACAATAATAGGTTTACCAAAGTCAGTTTCAAAAGACAGTGCTTTTTGAACTGCTTAATCAAAATATAAGCGCATTTAAGGGCCAAAAAATTCCATGGGGAAGGACGGGAATATCTTCAGTTAACAGGGAAAGTTTATAAATCTGCTCTCCAGAATTTCCATTTTTGTTGAGAAGTAGGAAAACTATGGGAAATGTAGATAAACGAGAATGCGAAATTCACGGACGTAATGGAAATCTAAAACAGATTGAATATAAAAAATACCAACGGCTACATAGAACAAGTTGGCGCGCATGATGGAAGGGAAATAAGGTAACAAGCATACTGAAGTATTGAAAAGCCCTAGGAAGAGTTAAAATCCGCATTTAAACGAAAATGGGCCTTCACGAAAAGTTAACGACATCCACACGGGAAGAGCAAAATAGAACGCATGGGTCGGTGGTATCATGAAGGGTTCGAACCACGTAGAACCTATGATAAAAATTGAAAGACATTTAAATCCACAGCATTGGTGATAATCCGTCTCTAGACGTAGAAGTCTATCACAACTTCGTCTCAAGGAATGGTAGTCGTTTCACTCTCCAGGGATTCATTTTTGACGCTATCATGCATCTCCATCTTGAGAGAGAGGCATCATTTAGTTCAAAATCAGCACGACAAACGGGGGTCGAAGCTGACTCACGTTGACCAATACACGACGTCTCCTAAACCTTGCTACCAGCACACAACATAAGTACAAGTAGAACAGTTCGGTTTCAATTGCGCAAAGAAGCGAGGGGAAAATAAACAGACTACGGCCATAGAACTATGCATGAAGTCTGAAATTCACTTTACTAAAATGATGAACGATATACTGACAAAGCCAGAGTGTCAATTGGTGGGGATGGGGATCATGGGATGCGTTCACTTCCCCAGTTTTATTACAAAGATATTAGAACAAATACTCACCAGAAAGCAAGCGAGACCAAAACGGACATTAAGAAATACATTGGCTGATTTTACAAAACTTCGTCTAACAGAAACAGGGAAAAGATTCATATTTTGGCAGATAATAATGTAAAAGATTAATGCAAGGAAAAAGTCAATCACCGAATAGGTACTCTTAGGCAGACCCTTAGGTAACCCAGATAGAGACCATGGGCATAATAACGGATATGCCACTAAAAATCTGACATCGGGCTAAAAGACAAGCCTTGGATCACGGTTGATAGAAGTTGACCCAGTCCTTGTTCCTTTTAGTGGCGCTCCATTCCCACCCTCAAACCGAAGTAATAACCTGGACACGATGTAAACAATATGAGTAGGAGCTAGTAAACTTGTACTGCAGAGCCACCAGGTGGAAATATCGCCATAGCAATAAATACAGTCTAAGAAATTAGCAGGTATCAAGGTACAAGAAAGAACGTAAGCGGCACACCCAAACTTTCATATAATTGTCTTCATTAAACTCGTCTAAAAATTATGTGGAAAGGCACAACCAGTTACACTTTTGACTTTCTCTACCACGCTGACTACTGCAGTTCAATCGAGAAAGAGATGAAAGCTTCATGGGAGTGCGCTGATCATTCGGAAATTGTTCTCTGAAGCCACATGAGTTGGGATGAAGCAAAGAATTTCAGAAAGAAACATGACAAAAAAATTCCATCCATTTTAACAATCGGTTCAGCGGTAGATCAATAGTGCTGTAAAAAAGCCCCTGTAGTTTTGATTAGCCAAGGGGATTTTGGAAATAATTATTTAAAAAATGCAGAAGCTAGGAGAAGAGTACACAAAACACAATAGCATGCGTACCTACGTTCTACAAAAGAAAGCATTCAATCTTCCAGTCCGCTTTGGCCAAACGGTCACACAACTCGGTTTCTACGTTCATTAAAGATGGCCAGAGGCCGAGGGAGTGCAAAGCAGTTGAAATTAAATGAGCAGACGGAATAGTATCTGGCCGCAGCTCAACGATTAAACAGAACACTGCGGAAGCAGGACACATTCAGTCGCCAAAGGTAGATGTCAATAAAGGTCTTACCATTACGTAGCAATTAAGTTTTACAGATGTAAATCAGAGCAATTAATAGTGAAATACGATCAAAATAAAATAAAATAACATAACATGTTCAAAAAATCCTCATCCGCTATACGACTGATAAGTGTGTCTACGGGGAATCCAATGAGAAAGTTATGGCGTTTTAGAACCTGAGTAGTTCAAAAATAGTAAATGCACCAAACTGTGCATAGTCAGCGACAAACCGTAAACTTTTAATAAACGGATCGTCAAAAGTATTCCAAATTTTTGGCATTATAAACGGTTAATGAGTCAGCTTCAGAACACAAAAAAGTGAAATAGGACGTACCTCAATTATGATATAGAAGTCATCGCCCGGATCACCCTGTTGAACAATACAGTCACCTGCATCAAAACGAACTGGCTCCAGAGCATCGGCCACCGTCAGCCTTTCCCACTTCTCCAGATTATCTAAGAATAAATAAGAGTGAGGTACAATAAATCAGAGGAGGAAAGTTGTGAAGGGAAAAAAGCCTACCCAGGATAGGGACACGTGCCAAAAAGTCTTGATACATTTTGCGGCGACGTATGGTGCTTCCCATGAGGATACGGCGGTAGGAGTCGCGATCAATGCCCCACAGTTTCACCTCATCGCTGCGTGCCTTCACTGTCGCTGCCCGAGGGGTACCGTAAATAAGAGCTAATTCGCCAAAGCTCCCACCCTCCCCTATGCAGCTCACAAACTCGCCATTCACATATATCTACGTTAGAGGAAAACGAGAAAGGGAGGAGTGAATCAGGCAACCCCTTTCGCAACTATACAACACGCATAAGTGAATAAAAAGACGCACAAGTGACAATTTTTACCCCAAGTGATATCAGCACCAGAATCACTTTGCAAGTGACTATCAGTTATGAGCCACCGATCATTTAAACTCGAAAAAAAGAAGCTTACGCAAAGGCGATTGTAACGAACAAACTGTTTTAATATGTCAAGTGAAAAATTATATTGTTTTGGAGTGATATTTGCAAATTTAAAAAAACACTAACGATGGGAAAAGAGATTTAGAACGAAAATGATAAGTCACGGATATTCCCCATGACATAAATTAAATCATAATAACTTTTTAAAGTTTTAGAGAAGTTTGTAGAAACACTGAAGGATCAGTTGTAAATAACCTTATCATTTAGTGATAGTAGTTTAATGAAGTAATTGATACATGAGCTAAATGTAGTACGCACATCCCCAAACGTATATGGCAGGAAAAGATCAGAACATGTCGGCAAGCAATATTTCATATATTGCCTCGATTAATTAGATGATTCCAACACGATCTAAAAACTTTATTATAACCAATACAAAAATTCTAAAAATAAATGGAGTTGGGTTATAGTCCACCAGCAGCTATAAAATTAAGGCAGTAGATCACAATAATATTGCATTAGTAACTATTACCCCAAATGTCTTTCATGTGCTCAGTATTAACTATGTTAGCACCAGGGAATCGAATTCTTTTAAAAAAGCAGCAACATGTACGATCAAACCGAAGACAAATAGAATAGAACGGTCGCCTACGAGTATGTAAATCAAAGCATCCTTTATGAATGAAAAGAGAAAAATGTGAGGAAAACACCTCAAAAAACTGGTCGGATGCACAAAATACAAAGAAATGAAAGATGTCGAGAAGGGAAAAGGTGGCAAAAAATAGATACATGAAAGTGCATTTGAGAATATTTTAAAGTAAAGAAGAAAAACTTTCAAACTATTAACATACATTACGCAGATTTAAGCCAAATGTGTAATGTCATTATGCGTGGATTGTGGGGTTAATGAAGTGTTCCAATCGGTTGTGGAAAGAAAACGTGATAGTATTTAACGAGGACGAAAAACAAAAATACTAGGTTCATAAATAAAGAGGTCTCAGGGTGGCATAAATAATGGGAACAAAAAAAATGTATTGGCAAAATTATCCAGTACATGATACGCCGTAAAAGGAAAAATGTTCAGAAGAAAGCTATTTCGGAAGTGAAAACATCTTTAAAGGGCAAAGTTTCTTTCATATAGGTTAAAGGCATAGCAAAAGTTACCGTGGATTCAAATTACTTTGAGCAACAACAAATAAAGATACATGGTTTAAATACCAAAAATAAGGATCAAAGTTACGAAAGAGGATTTGAATTACAGTTCGACATGTAAGGCCATATATTGTCGTTTGACAGAAATACGCCAACTACGTGCTGCCTGGGATATAAACCCGTGCAGTAAGCGGTCCCAATTAACCCATAAAGGTCGCGAGTTATAAACATAACGAAGCTTGAGGAGTCGTTAAGGGTAGAAAATAAGTAACAATCATTGCTAAGTAACTTACATCCACTTCACCCTGATCTATAATGTAAAAATTGTCGCCTTCATCACCTTGCTTAATGATAATGTCCCCGCGGCTACGATGAAGAGGAAACATCGCGTCGAATATGTCGCTTTAGGAACAAAGAATAAAATAACATGAGCAAATAACACTATAAAGTGTAAATAAACTCAAAAAGGAACCAAGTTATCGCACGGTTAATTAGTCTTATCTATTGATGGCATGCTGTAAAGTTTATGGAGTATGAAAATACCCCAATGCTAAATTACCAACTTTTCTAAAGTTGACTTAATGTTAACAGAAGCAGACCTAGAAAACAAAATAATCTAAAAATTTCAATAAAGGTAAACAAATTTGAGAGAATTGTCCGATAGGCAAACTGATAAATATCACACAAATTGAATTCAGAAATGAGTCTGGGGATATAAGGAAACGGGTAAAAAAGTGAAAAAGATCAAGGACAAGAAAAAGGAGGGGAGAGCGTCGCAACTTTGTTACTGTCCAATGTCATCGGATTATCACCTATCTTGTCATGAATAAACGCATGGAAAGCATTGCGAATCGAAGAAATCGTAGACGAAATTTCAAGTAACTCAGGTAAAAGGCCCAAAACGCAGTTGTATAGTTGCAGTGAACAAAGAATTTGGTTGCAATTAGAATATCAAGAAAATCAAGGAATAGATTATAGAGTGAATAACATGCCTTCTTTCGTTTTCATCTAAATGGGCGAAAAGAACATTGCGGGCAATGGCCTTTGAAAGCGCAGTCATTGTCTTGTAATCTTTCGGAACAACCTAAAGCATGAAAAGTGAACAAGAGGCATACTAAAATTTATTGAACATATAAAATTGAGGTATGTAAACAAGAGGCAAATATGTCTGCAAATGCGGTATATCCAATATAGTTTGTTAGCACATAGACAAACAATAATAGTTGGTAATCTATGCTATTCCGTCAAAAAATTTCAGCACACTCTTTCCTAAAAGTAAACAGCTGTTTTGGTTAAATACAAATATACATAATATACTAAGTACGAAAATATATGCACTAAAAATGTGGATAAGAAATAAGCCAAAGCAGATATAAATGTTTTCCCAAAATAATACGCGTACAGCACATACATGAATAAATAAAGTCCATAACTAAAGGAGTTGATTCATAAACAAGCATCCAGTGTGATAATTACTTACTTTTTTCACATATGAGGCCGCGTCTTCCTCCGTATAAACCTCGCCGCTTACAGCTCCCCGCCTAACACGACATTTTGCCGAAATTGGATTCGACAGGCCATAGTTTAATGGGCCAAGAGTGGGGGATGAATGAAATCGTACTTCGCCGCTACTACTGTGAGTCTCTTCAACGTCATTAAGCGCAGGTTGACTAAGTTGACACTGGTCACCAGGATTACATCGTTGTGCATTTACAAATGGTTCTGCAAATGCAATATTCTCTTGATTGGAGGAAGGTTCAGATCCAGTGGGTGGTGAGGGATGGTTTACATTTCCACTACATGGCATCGCCTTCGTCGCACTTGAAACTGAGCACATCGGCGGGTGGCAATCGTTAGATTCCACGGGGGTAAAAGAGGAAAGCTGAAACAAAAAAAAATTATAAAAACCAAAACGCAAAGCCTAGAATAGATTCATAATCATGTACTGGATCTAAAAAAAGTATAGGAAAACCTTACTTCAAGAGATTCAAAATATTCACGAAGGAAACGAATAGGGTCGTCAGGGCGGTATAGACAAAGGTTTACAATCGACTCCTTTAAGATTTTATGAATATCGTGTCGTTTCACATAGTCATCAAGTTCCTGGACATACAGATCATCGCCCATTTCTAGTAAGAAGGACCCAACTCAGATAACACCATGTTTGAATTGGACGCCCGTATCAAGTAGACGGCTATTCGGCAGGTTGGTGGAGATAAACGATAAAAAATTACACAAAATAAATTAACGTCTTATGTTAAACTTTGTGCATGAGTTAACTCTGCAAAATAGCAATTATAAAGTTAATAAGTTAAGAAATGTTAAAGGAAAATCGTGGCCAAATTCAGTACGGCAGAAGAAGCCAATATAGAGGGGGTTTTCGCACGCTTGCCGGGTTTGATACCAGTCTCAAAGCTCCGTCATTGATATTGTGAGCACATATTATATACAACTTATGCCACAAATCTTGCTCCGATATCTTACATAACAAAGGGACGTTCTTGTCAGTGAAACTGGAATAGAATTTCCAAGATTCGAAAGCATGGTATATGCACTTATAGTAACTGTTCCAGTTATTTATCAAGTCATCTTATCCCTTCATATTTCACTATATTGCCTTGTTCCCCCTCCTTTGTCATAATTCCTTATCGCAAACCATAATATGGTTTGATCCAATTTAACCTTCGCAATGAAATGAAGTTGGACATAACAAGAACCTACTATGAGGCAACATAGGATAATGTGGTAAAATGCAACCCAGATCGGAGCAGCATCATGTTATTAAGAAACAAAAATGTGGGCGATTCATTGTCAGAACGCCCACCTACCCACCCACAAAAACTAGTCCACTCTGAGTTCTCCTTATCAGTGCGGATTGAGAAAGCACTCACTCTTCCTCTGTTTACCTAAGGGAAAAGATGTTGGTCATGAGGAGAGAGAGGTGGGTTGTGAGTCATCGGAACCTCCGGTGTCCGTAACACGAAGGAGGACCAGGAGTCTGATCGACGTGAAATGCTGCCCGTTGACGTTTACTTCGTCTCAACCTCGGGGTAGACGAGTTGGTTTATTGTAAAGAAAAATTCGTCATGGAACAGAAAACTCAAGTTTCTTACGAACCGTATACTATCTCTTTAAAAGTATGGAATTTTGTGTTATTTGGAGCCCATTAACTTTCGTTCAGTAATTTACTGAACCCCCTCATTGCCACCTTGTTTTTTGCAACACCATTCGCGCAGAACACCAAATTAATTGTTTAAGTTACTTTTGATGCTTAATATATGTATATTCGTAAGTTTACAGAGTCTGATCATTTAGGCGGATCATGCCTTTTTCATTTGGACCTTTCCATACATTCTGTCGATTTTAGTAGGTACTAGCTTCTTTTTCACGTTTATGGCGTTAGTTTGTTAGTTAGTTTGCCGAATTTACCATGACTCTTACCTATATTAATGTGTTAATGACTCGGTGAGCACATGCGTCTTCCCAGCCTCGGCGCCTTTTTCGGTTTACTGATGGCTGAATATGATCTGACGAAAACTATAAGTCAGTATCTGGACCGACATCTCGTGGTCCCCTTACTTGAGTATCTCTCTGTGAAATCGGTTTGCTTTTTTTCCCCTTTTTTTACATTCACGCAAGATTTACGATAATGATTCCATCTTGCGGTGTAAACTGGACCTTCTCATCAAAACATCTATGGTTGATTTTACTTGCCTTACCTATAAACTCCTTCATGACGTTGAGGATGTGCCAGAGGGTAAGTACGTATTTATTATACGATTTTTAGAATTAATTCAAAAGCGTCAAGACACCCTTGATCTTATTCGCGTCATGGAGGATAAAATGAAGCCCATTGATAAGATATTCAGTACAGAGACTATGAAAGAAATGGTGCAGTGCAAAATTGCAAAAGAACTTTTTCAAAATTTAGAAGCCAAATACGGCTTCAAGCCAGAAATGCTCGATGACATGTTCGAAGTTGCAAGGGTATTTCGCTTCTCTGCCTTTCTCTGATATTCTTTATGGCTCAGTATCAGCAAATAATTTAGTGTTTGTCTCTTTCCCACTTGGTCAATTTAAAACCACGACCTCTACTTATAGGTTTTTTATGACAGCGGCCTCTACGATACCGCTTCCGATTACCTTCGAATTATTCGTCAACTTGTTAGCCCGACTGACAAAAGACATCTACATGCCTGTTGGGGACGTCTAGCGGCTGAAATACTTGTTCAAAATTGGGACGAAGCTCTTGATGATGTTGAGAAACTGAAGGATGCTATTGATTGTCAGAGCGATGACAGAGTATGGGAATCAATATGCCACGTTATAATTGCCACAACATTTTGTTTGTTTGTTTGTTTTTTTTCTATTATAGCTTCGGCCTTCTGCCGAAACCTACCTGTTCCAACTTCAACAGCGCACGTGGCTTCTGCATTGGTCGCTTTTCGTTTTTTTCAATCATATTCAAGGGAAGGAAAAGTTAATTGATTTCTTCCTTAACAATCCGAAGTAAGCAATTTTCGTTGGTAGTGTCAAGCATTTCAATGAAATGTTTGATGGCAATTAAATTGTAGTTCATGCTTATTGTTTTTTATAGCCATTTAAATGCTATTCAAACATTGACACCACATCTTCTGCGCTACTTGGCCGTTTGTGTGGTGGTGAGCAACGACAAGAGAAAAAAGAATCAATTGCGTGAGGTCGTTCATCTGATTCAGCAGGAATCGTATTGTTATAAAGATCCCATAACCGAGTTTCTGGAGTGTCTTTATGTCAAATTTGACTTTGATGGAGCTCAGCAACAATTAAAGATATGTGAAACTGTGAGTCGGCTGAGTGGTCTTATTATGTCCTTTATGACAAGTTACCTCCTTTGAATCTTATCATCTTTATGTAGGTAATCCCGAACGACTTCTTCCTAACGGGCTGTTATGAAGATTTCATGGAAAATGCTCGATTATTAATGTTCGAGACATTTTGTCGCATTCATAATTGTGTTGGAATTAGGTAATCAGTAGCCTATCTCGATGTCTATTGGTTGTATGGAGACCGAGCTGTTTTAATTCTCATCAGTACAACTATTTGTCTGTCTTTGTGTATAAAAATAATATAAAGCTACAAAAAGGTTAAACTCAGATACATATAATGTTCCTCATTTCAGGATGTTGGCTGAAAAGCTTAACATGAACGTTGAGGACGCTGAAAGTTGGATTGTTAATCTGATTCGTAATGCAGAGATGGATGCGAAGATCGATTCAAAAAAGGTAAGTTTTTTGGCACAGTACCATGTACTACCATTGCACTCCATGTCAAAATGAATTGTATTATTTGCCTATAATTCAGGGCCTCGTGTTTATGGGGACACACACGGTATCACCTTATCAACAGGTGGTTGAGAAAACTAGAAGTGGTGCCTTCACTGCCCACAAGTTGCTCGATAGGCTGAAAAATTCGAAGCTGGATGCAGAAACGGTAGGTGATTTTGCGTTTAGTATTTCCGTTCCAAAACTTTATTGGGCGACACTGGTCTGGCTTATTCTCTAATCATCTAACTGCTCTTCCTTCTCTAGTGGAGCGTCGTATCTTGAGTTGGAGCTGCTTGACACGTGCCAGGAGTACTCCTTGTGTAATTAAATGTATTATGATCATAGGGTCCTGAATCTTTTTTTCTGGAATACACCGTTATGCGTTTCCCTTTCAGGTGGGGGGGGAGGTTTGTCCCAAGAAGTGAATGAAAATTGAGTTTTGGGCGGTGTTTTCTGTGAACCCACTCCAAAGTTTCAGTACGATCAAGACGGGGTATCTGTGAGACAGAAGAAATTAGTTGTAATGAGAACATTTTAGTATGCGGTGTGAAATAGTGCGTAGCATGGTCAATTACAAGGAATGTTCTGGTGTCTGTCTTTACTCGAGTAGGCAGAATCGCTGGTGTGAAAGTTCGGGGGATCGGCGCGTACACACTTCTGGAAGAATTAGTTTTATTGTGAGGGGTGCCCGTTAGGTCACCCTGTCCTGTGCTCCACTGAAGTCGGATGGCAAGAGTTGTCTATTTTAGTTGTTGGGTCAACAGACATTATTTTTTCAAACTATCTGACAATGGAGGTAAAGGCTCTTTAAGAAGTCAAATCCTATTTAATTTCAACTAATTCCTTACACACCGGTCTCCTAATCGGGAAGATGCCCTGAATAAAGGGTACTTTACAAGCGTTTTTTGTGGATCTGGTCGTCAACCTTTTTTTGTCAATTTGGCTCTGCACCCCCTCAACGAAGGCTCTATCCCAGTTTTTATTCAACAATACATGGACAAATTGAGGGGGATATTTGACACTGACAATTAGGTTTCGCTCATTTCTTAGACTTAGCTATCATACATTGCCTATAGCTGGTTTGGTCTCCACGTTTCCTGTTCAATGATAATGGGACTTTTTTTCGCCACAGTCCACTTTATCAGGTTGAAGGAACAGATTAAAATGTTAGGTTATTGTTTATCTAATGTTACGACGTCTCTATGTGCAGGTGCTGTAACAGCGACATTTGGTGGTTACTAGTTGAGTGCATATTTCGCACTGCCATGGGGAAGAAATGTTTCGGTGCATGTAAGTGCCACGAGACTTTGATTTTATTCCCACAAAGAGGCAAAAGACGAGGGGCACCAAACCGCATACGTGCACATAGTGGCCTCTAAACAGCCAAGTCTACAATAGGTACATTTCTCGCTCTGATGCCTTCTTTAGTAAAACCGCGGGGTGTGATTAAGGCCTCAGGTTCTTGTCACGGCGGTCAACTCTTCAACGCATTCAAGGCACCGCTAGCGCAGCACCTGCATCGGGACGACGCGTGCCAGGGCAGACCCTTACTACACTGATGTCTGTCTGAAGATCCGTATCCTTCACCTGCTTTTCCACCACTAGCATCGTTTTACTTCAGAAATTGTGACTCTCATCTCTTTCCCACCCGCATAACAGGTCCTGTTCTATTTTTCTGCTTAGAACGGTCTAAATTAAGACTTAAAGCGCCATAAAAGACAATGTGCAGGGAGAGTTCACGACACTTAATCATAAGGCTACCTTCCCAAACCAATTTACTAGATTTTTTTGATATCGGCCCAGAGAGCAGCGTAATTTTTTAGTCTGTACGAACTGTCCCCGCGAATACGCCTTAACTTTTACTTCTGATTGGCGCTTCTCACCCTCTTGAACTTACAATGCTTAGTAGTTTCTAACCATGGCACACAATGTAGGACTCTGTAGAGAAAAAAAGCAATGTCGAATTTACAAAAGGCTGTGGGACCTCATGACATTTTCGAAATTCTTCGAAGTCCTTTTTTAACAATCTATTTTTAATTGTTAATTTTCTCATACATAATCGAAATGATATTTCACGCAATGGACTCTCTTTTTCACCATTTGATAAATCAGAAAAGTGGGTTCTTGAGTAAGTGGAAGTTTGACTTAAAAATTGCCTAAAAGAATCTATTTTAGAGGATAATATCAATACGTTACCTCGTTGTTTATTATGATATAGGTGAAGTTAAGACTGAGACGTGTCAATTTAGAGAGGATCATGGACACTTCACCTATCCAACCTTCCTACTACTAAGATAAAAGTAAGAGCTAATAATGCAGAAGATGTGTTGCCGTCAGGGACGCCTTAAGGAACCCAAAATGACGCGCAGTCGATGAAGGTGGGCAGAAAGGTGAACTCACAGACGAGTACTGAAAGACCGCCCCATAAGTAACATCCGAGAGGTTGGCGAGTTCTATGTAAATGAAACGTAAATCTGCCAAGAACAACGCTCCAAAGTGCTCACAAAATGTCGTCTAGTGAATCCTGATTTATAATGATGATGAAGTGGCTTATAGGGTGTTCAATGATCTATCGTCAAGTGTTAGAAAGGTCCGACATTCCAAGTGGCTAACGGAAGTTATGAGGAGGGGTGGTGTACAAAAATTTGGTCAACGCTGCGGAGCAGTATAGACTATTTCAAACAAAAGGGAAAGAATGGTGACCGCTAAACGCAGTGAGCACGCTGGGAAAGGTGCTCAGGTGCACTTAAAGTAAACACAATGCCTCATAAAATTGAAGTGGATTGAAGTGGTTTAAATGCAAAAGATGGGCAGGCATAATATAGACAATAGGAAAATACAGAGCAGATTAATTTTCCTTTGAAATCAACTACGAGTCAACTGCACTTTGACCGCTTGGTCGCTGTGGTCTGTTTGACATCATTTTTGAAATATTTTTAAATTTAAAAAGATATGTCGCGAAATATTTAGTATTAGAATATTTGGTACTTAAAAAAATTGAGTAGCGATTTTTTAAATCCTCAGAAAATCCTTCAATAACATACTTAACGGAATCGAAGTATTTTGCAATCAATAAAGTATAATCATTTGTTCATTTTAAATAATGACACTTTAGGAGAAATGGTTAAATTTATTAGGAAGTCTAATTGGTCTGATAAAAACGTTATTTGAGAATTCAGTTCAGGACATAGGACAAGCCATGGGTCGTGGTAAAAGACGAGGTAATGCCCTCCTGATTGACTGCAGTACTTGTGGTCAGCGCGTCGGCTCGAAACTTTTTTCCTCTACACTCACCGCCCCCAATAAGTACCGGTTATGAGATCAAGTGCGTCTGTCAGCGAGAATCGTAAATGTTTAGGGAAATTAGCCTCTTCATACGTCGAAAAGGGTCTCTATGTCATGCAACAGAATGACAGCCTTTATTATCACCTGTGTGGCTATCCATGGAGGATAGGCAGAGTAACTCTGTCCATCCACTATGTGACAACATTTTACGACAGGACAGTGAATCTACTTTGAGTTGCTAATATGATCGAGGAGAAACGTGGTTAAATGTTGTGACCCTCCCCCATGCTTTTTATACGTCTCACCATCAGGCCCTTATTGATACGGTCGGAGATGGATATTTCACCTTCAGCTCAGTCAGAGTGTTCTCGGTACGCTGCTGTTCACAGTCTACGCTTTGCAGTTATGGGACACTACTACAGTTTGTGAAATAAACCTCCCTCAGACAGGGCATGACAGAGGCCAAAAATGGCTATCCTCATAAGGTGGCTCCTCGTCTGAAAGGCTTTGGAGTGAAGCACTTCAAGAGAGACCGCTTAGTGACGGACGGGGCGGTGAAAAGGACACGGGGAAAGTTTACAGCACAACGGTTCACATCATCACCCCGATGGAGGATGGCTGCTTCAGACGTAAGGTAGGCCCAGTGCGTCAAAAATATGTTGGCAAAAGTGTATTTCAGTGGTAAACTAGTATATTAGTGAAAGAAGCCCATATCCGGATAAAATGGCCTTAACACAAGTCGCACTGTTTAGTGCAAAGCTCTCGAGATGCGTCAGGATTTCTGGAACAGAGTCCACTTTTCTTGAGTTCTTTGCATTCCCTAAAGCCTAGTAGATCCTTGCAATCACCTAAAATTACAACAAAGAATATCAAATCGGACGTTAAACAGAGGAGTGGAGTGCAACTGCAAAATGATCAAATATACTTTTGCTGTTAACATCGGGGAGAAAGCATCTCTCCTTCGTTGAAATAACGTTTCGGAAGCATGCTGAAGCAGGTATTCCTCTACTTTCATCGCTAAATTTCCCTATTGATGGTCGAGTGAAAAAGACGACGGTTCTGAGCTGCCATCCGCCCAAACATCTCGAATAAGTAGTCGTTGGGTGTGGGCATCCAACACAAGGGAAGCTTCGATAAGATCTGAAATGTTGAACGAAATATATTCGACGAGCATTCGGGTAGAGTCTACTGCAGTGAATGCCATTATCCACCATCTGCGATTTTCCACTTATTACGAGCCTGAAGGTGTACTTTTGAGTTACAGCCCTTTTACGGGAGATAATATTCAGAATGTTTTTTTATTTTAAACGCAAAACAGTAGCGAACCAGTCGGATGACGTACTTGATGATTTTACAGCATCCACTTTCACCAACAACGTATTCTGTGCGCAGAACGAGGCGATGTTTTCCGTCGCGTTGCTTTTTGCAGGTCGAAATGCTGCTGCGTTCGATGCTGTGACCTCCCTTGAACATACAGCCTTTACAGCTGAGAGTCCTTTTGGAGAATTTTAAATGGCACACCTCAGGATCACTTGCATTGAAGAGAGGAATTACACGAATGACATGACGTTGCTCTGTTGTTGGATCACATGGTTGTATGAAGTCATAAGGCTGTGCAGGGCAGACTACAAAGGAAATTCGAGTGAGTGTACAGTTACGCCATTTTACTTGAAAATTAAGCTTGGAGAGTTTTCTACTAGGCCTTACTTTCGCATGGAACCACATTAACATATCTTGTAGCAACGCAGCGTCCATGCGTTGGATTGTAGGCGTTCACAACGTTCACAACTGTCATCTTCCCGCTGGGCAGACACTTTCCAATGTATTCGTAACTCCGGCCGCAGACGCAAACACCACATGTACCACCGCATACCTGCACGAAAGACAAGGTAGTCAACTCGTCACCCTCGTATTGTTGTCACGTAGTTGTCAGCACTGTGCGGTTAAGACGGGGCTGGCGAGAGCACCTGCCTAAGAGGGACTAACTCGCAAACTGCCAAACGGTGTGCCTCACAAAACCACCTTTCGTGTCATCGGTAGGCTCTGGTCCCACGAGACCGTCATACATCGGGCAGATAGGGAGAAACCGCTGTGGATGAAGTACCGCACAACTTGGGCTACCGAAATTCTCCGAATTCATAAAGCAAGTTGACCTAATGGGAAAGTGGACAGTCACTTTAAAGTGCTTAACTTTTGACCTATTAATTAGCATACGTAGGCCGTCGTAATAGTGCACGCTTCGGCGCGTTGAGCTTCACCTGACACCGAGGAAATTCGTCACAATACTAAAGATTACACAAGTTATTTTATAAATTGCTCTCCATAGTTGATGCATCGTCCTGTAGGGTGAAAAGTGGCGAAGAACAATGACCACTGGAAGAGGAAGATTGAGAATGATGTGGAGAGGGCGGTTGCGGTGACTTGGGAAGGCAGTTTTACGTGTCGAGGTCGTCATATTTCTCTCTCTCACACGAATGCATGGCACATATCACCTTTCGGCACACTTTCTGAGTCCAGAAGGTTAGAGTGTGAAGCTAGCCTTTGCATCTTAGCGTTTCCACTCTAGGGATTTTGGATTTTGAATTCGTCCTTTCTATAATTTAAACGCGAACTTTTTCTGTGCCATCGAACTGCCTACAAGCTGAAAACCACGCAAACACCACGGAAAGTTGAATTTTGCTTCGACTGCACTAGAAGATGATGAGTCTCAACGAAATGCAAGATTTAATGAACATGATTTGGTGGAAACCTACCGCTCTGAAAACCTTCCGCCTGCAAGCACCAGTTCTGGCCCTTTCTTCGCACCACTCCGTCGAATTCACGTCGACGCAGGGGCCGCTCAGTGAGGACACAGCGGCCCCGAGGGACCTGTTTGCAAATTCACCTCCCTCCAATTGCAGTGTTGCGTTGGTCGGCTGACAAATGACCTGTCCACGCCAGTTGGCGGCCCTGTCCTCCGCCTCTCTAACACAGTGCAACCGACCATCGGAGGATGGGTCCGCTGCCGAGGATATGGTAAAGGCCAGCGGATTCTTTGAGCTAAGGTGCTCGCACGTGCAGTTGTCGAGATAATCCAAAGTGGGCTCCGGCTTCTCTGAAGTAACGATAAAAAAATTCCCTTTTAACTTTCAGTATTTCACACAAAATTTGGGCCAACAAGTGAGACGTATGCAAATAAATATGTGCCAGTAAAGGGCGTATGAGCGGCCACATCATGTGAAAACATCTTCAGTGGATCAGGTTGTAAGTGTCGGGAGATCACGACAATAAATAGACTGGTTCAGTTTGTTAACAACCATAGTTTATATTCATCACTCCTTCTCCTGCCCATAAAAAACTAATACTGATAAAAAGTATTATCAAGGAACGGTAAAACTCTAAAACTGCGCTTTGACTATACACCAAATGGATCATCTCCATGCAAAAGCAGACTTACGTGGGAGTCGAATCCTCTGGAAATTAATGCAACGCTTCCACTTCATTCTATCGAGGTCTTCCAGACCAGCTCTATCGTCCTCTGCCTTCAGATTAAGTCGACGTTGAAGAGTGGCATGGTCAACCGCGTTCAAAACACAACTTCCTTTAAGAGCCTCATTAAAGGGGACGTAGAAGTCGAAACTCATGCAACGTGGATCGTTGCTACATGCGTGTTTACATGCCAACAGACCGGCCTCCTTCAGTGTGATGAGGTGGTACCTTCCGTTGTAGCGTGCGTCTGTCATTAAACAGTCAAGTGTGTCATTCACACCTAATGTGAATTGGGTCTGAGTGATTGGATAGTCTGTTAAAAGGAAAATAAACAGTATACGTACTCAACTCATGCGTAATTACACAATGATGGACATTTACCTTGACAAATGTGGCAGGTCTTTCGGCAGAGCTCATCCCTTATTTGGCCTGGCTTATCGCATTGCGAATCCGGGCCGGCGTCCAACTCGATGCACCTTTCCGAAGGCAAGAGGTCTGCGCACTCAACGAAGTGTATCACCTTTTGTGTCGGATATTCACTTGAGGGCTTTTCCCTCTGGAGTGTGGAAGGAACTTTGAAGCTGACCTCCGAAACGCTCGGCTTCTCGGTAGATACTTGTGTTTCTTCTGGTTTCCATGGTGTCGTCGTTTCGTAAGATTTGGTTGCAGTTCTATTCAACCGTCTAGCAGTTGCTGACTTGTCTGGCTTCTGAATTTCAACCGACACAAACGGTTGTTCCGTCTTTTGTAAACCCTGTTTAATTGGTGAAAGCGTAGTAAGTTTGGATTTCTCGGCCTCTGGAGTCGATTTATAAGACTTTATTTCAAACGGTTTCTTAGTATATCCCACCATACTCTCCTTCGTTGCTTTTGACTTTTCTCTGACTTTCAAATTTCTCGACTTCTTAGGCGGATGTGACCGAAAGCCGGCGTTTATAAGGGGAAACGAACGATTTACATCAAGAACTTTTCTCTCCTCCAATTCTGGTCTAATCTCTTCTTTCAGACGTTGACTCTCTTCTTCTCCACCTTCTTCCACATAAGACTTATTGAAATGTTCTTGAACATCCGAGAGCCCAAGGTTTGACAGCCGCTCTCGAAGTTGTTCCATGTTCTGAAATACTTCGCTTGTGGAAGATAAATTTTGGGGCAAACTTCTTAATCCTAGTGGATGTGCTTTTCCTCCATCAAATTCAACCTCAAGACAACGAAGTTGACGAATAATCCGAGCAGTTACACATTTGCATGCTTTGAGATTTACTAGGCCTATTGTCACAGTCATTTTTCCCTCGGAACAATTGGAATAGTGGACTTGTGAAAGTGGACATTCTAGAAAGAGGACAAGTCGTGGGTAACTGAAGGTCATTACTAAGGCAAGGAGTTTGCCCACCAGCTTACTGATTATCTCCTCCCGTAGCCTCGTGTCCACCTTACATTTGGGACCTTGCTGAGTTTGGATCAGTTGCTCCCTGGTGACGTTGACGAGAAGAACAGCCTCCTTGTCCTCTGGTTTGGTAGAACATCTCTCAGAGATCCACATTTTCCGTCGACAACTGCACAGTTGCTCGGTTACATGAGTCGGTAGTTGCACACATTTGCAACCCTCCCGCTGCCACGCTCGTATTTCAACTTTTCGGAAGGCTTGCTTTTCCTCGTCCTCAGAAATGCAGGGGCTGCGCGACACCACCTTATCGGGACAGACTGTGACAACACAAGCGGAAGAAAGAACTCAACAAAGTTGAAGTCGTCCAAAACCTATTAGACACACTCTCAACGGTGTAAAAATAGGAATTTTTAAACGCTCATACAATAAGTCGCGCCTTCTTCTTCCATCGATGATGGCTGCGAGTGCGTGATGTTAATTGCCTCTTACCCGTCCGCGTAATTGTTCGGCCGGAAAATACGGGTGTGCAGCTAGCCTGACTGAGTTGACTGAATCGCCTCCCGAGGGCCTCAGAGCCGGTGTAGGTTTGGTTGATGTTGGACACCGACAGCAGATAGCTCTTGTGATACGAAATTAGAATCCCCTCGGTATGATGGCATTCGTACACCGTCGGGTTCTCCTCCTCACGGCATCCGCAGGCTTCGAACTCCACATGGCGCGACGGCAGACACTGACAATCGCTGAGGTGCCACGTAATGCTTTCTACCTGTCGGTAGAGCAAGTTGGGATCTGGTCCGCTCTCGCTCCCGCCTCGTATGCCTGTATCATTTCCGAATGTCCCACATTCTGACTTCGTTAATGTCGGCGTTGATGGACAATCTAGTGAATAATACACAAGCCCAAAATTATGGAGGACATTAACAAAAGGAAGAATTTGGTGGTGGTAGCACCCACCAATGGGTTGGTAGAGGCGATCCATTTTCGTTACACAGGCCATTTTCTCACGATCGAAATCTGTGGAGTTTTCAATTTTCACCTGCGTGGCCCCCTCAACGCATTCATTCGCCTTTGATTTGGTTCTTGGTTCAAGGCAACCTGTCAAAAAATCCATCAAGACTGATATGCAGAGCGTCAGAATTTCGACATTTTCATTTAATGAGAACTTCGCCAACCGATGACGAGAAAGGGGAATGTTCCTGAGATTCTACCAGTTTTCAGCTCTTAATTTAAGGACTCCAAATAAAAATAGAGACCCCAATAAAGTTTAAGGGGAGATGGGGATAAGAAAGGGTATTACGGCTGAAGAGCAGCCTATTGATGACTTTGCGCCGTAGTATCTGGCGCATGGGCGACATCGCATAAAATCTCCCCTTTGTTAACAGGTCAGCGGTGACCCTGGCTCACCACCCATTGGACGAGAGAGTTAAATTAAACTCATATTCAAAACACTGAAAAAACTATAATAGTGCGGGTCTCCTAACCCACCAACGAGCATTGTCTTGGCACGGAATTATGCGGGTAAAGTGACATGTTGGGGGAGTGGCGAGGCAAAGGAACCTACAACATGGTTCAAATGAAACCGTTAGTTGCTCCTTGCATCTGCACTGTTCCAGCCGCTCTTGAAGGTAAACGATTCGACGTTTGCACGTGAGTGGATCACAAGCACCCGCAACCGTCCTTGGCTCAGAGCAATCTAGGTAGAAGTAGACACAGTCAAGAGAAACCCTTTTATTGCCCAAGAGACTAATTATTTTCAAGGGCACTTCCGGTCCAATTTATTTGCCTCCCTTATGCAAAGCCAAGGTGATTTTAGCGTTAAGAGGACAACTTGAGTTACTGTGAAGTAGATGCGTTGGCAGGATACTCACAGACGTCCTTGGTTTCGACGATTTCTTCTTCAACACACTGGCCTTCGGCGTTGAGGACCTCCTTCCGGATCGTAAGCCGGACTGCAGAGTCACCAATGCAGCTTTCGTCTACGCGGGTCTTAGGATCACAGAAGCACCTCTTCGGTGTTTCGAATCTCGTTTCCTAGTTAGAGAAAAGCCCTATCTCATAAGGGAAGCAGTTTGTTTGGAAACGCGTATGAATTGGGCTTCATCAGTTGGGAAGTAGAGATTAACTGTCAGTAAATGCGCTCCAAACAGCGACTTCCTCCATCATGCGCTCCCATTATTCCCTCCTCCGTCCGCAATATCCCATGCGTGGTGCTAACGTTGGTCGTTGTTGATGTCCATCGTGTCTTTCCCCTTGCCCCAATGCGCCTCGAAAGACCACATAAAATAATGTGTGGCTTGTGAAATTTCACGTTTTGAACAAAAATCGGAAGTGAGATGCCCACTTAGGATAAAGTCCACTCCATTAGGGGTTTCAGTCGACCTTTTGAGAGAACTTTGTGGAGTTTACCCGCATCTTTTAGCTTTGGCAGTCAACGAAGACGCATGAAGTACCAATCTACATAAAGTGAGGCTCACACTGATGCGCAGTAGCAAAATAGCCTGTCAAACCCGTCCAGCGTTGAGGCCTTAGCTCCTTCAAAGTGAGAGATCAACTAAATACTTCGGGAAGGAAACAGGCCTGCATACCAATACACGTAGACGGGCATACTTGCATACATATAAACTTAGGTGAATTATTCATCTTATGTGATACGTATGTTGATGGAGAATGGTTTAGTTCGCCCGCTTATCCCTGTAAAAGAAGGAATTTCGGGAAGTGTGATGGGAACATCGAAAGAAGTCCATCCTAGAACAATGAGTCTGGATAAAGCCTCCACTGACTTGTATTAGAAGGCGGGGAGCATCTCTGGAGGTGGAGAGAAACTGATTGACTTACACTTTCAGGGGCTTGCTGACAACCATTGCCAACTTACCCTACAAACGCAATCCTCCAGACTCCGTCTGATTGTGATTTCGTTTCGCACCCCCTCGGTGGAACAAGCGCCCTGCTGCACTTCTTCCGGTGGGCAGTCTGCAATCGTATGTCAAATCATGAGTTATTTTCACGCGTCGATAATGCAGGTTATGACGGACAAGCAGACGGATAGGGAGCACCGAGGGGAATTTACATCTCCCACCAGAATCTCCCTTTATGAGGCACACGCAAGAACAGAAAGAAATGAGTCTATTGCCAGTACCTCTATGAAGTTGACTTGTCACATCCTCCTCGATCGTAAAGTGCTGGCAGACAGAGAGGCCATGTTTGCTTTTGCTCAGTTTCCACAGCTCCCTTTTGTGAATCAGACTCCCATTGACACATCGTCTCTCCTCCCTCGGAGTCTCAAGGCAGCCTGTTTTATGTAGGATGAAAACAACTATTGCGTAGCAGTGGTAGAAGTAAATGGAGACGAATGAGAAGAGAAGAAAAAGAAGCAAAAGCAGGAAGAAGACTTCAGCGTCTCCGCCTAGCGACTTACAACATCGATATGGCCGTTTCACAGACACGCCAACACATTTGCCAAGGTCTGTGTTAAACTTGTACGAGCGCTCGTAGATGTGACCGAGACATTCTGTCTCGCGGGAGCAGGGACTGCGTGTTTGGACACTTTCCGGACACGCTAAAAGTAAAGACTGTTTCGTCTTCATTTGTCAGCAATAGGGAGGTTTTGCCTTGAGGTATAATACAAGGAATTGGGACCAGTCGCCCAGTTGAGCAGCGGTAAAATAATGAGAAACCGGGAAGCAGTTAAACGCACATTGAAGACAAAGTGAGTTGATGAGCCAGTTGGAGAGCGTATCGTCTTTCGCTTTCAAATTGTACTCCATGAAATGCCTCTTGTGTGGTTTGGAGGTGAGGCTGCGCAGGAAGACTCGTCCCCTGGCGTCGGCACCCACAGCAAGTGCAAGAATTTGGACTCCTGCTGCGGTCAACTGTGAGGCGATTTGCCTAGCACCCTCCGATTTGTCGTTCACACCGTCACTGATTATGTAGACCAGCGTGGTGACTCCGGCGCGCGCTTTGGGTAGCACCTAAAAACGCGGACTTGAGCACCATCGCAGGACTCTCAGTGGGGGGAGCTCGTGCATCAAGGGGGCGTAGCTACCTCGCGTTTTGTGAGCATCATTGCCTTGCCCAAATTCGACAATCTGCCCTCGTAGTTGAGTCGTTCCACGTGGGAGATCATGGAAGCTGATTCATGGTACTCGTCCAGATTGAAGGCGACACTGGGATCACTGGAGTACTTCACTACGGCGAAACGGAAGGCTCCGAGGATACCGTTGTGCGCCTCCTTGAAGTTGAGAATGCTGAGTTGAAGGATGTCACGTACTCGTCGCGAGTAGTCCGAAACTCGACTAGACACCGACTCGTCCACCATAAAGACCACTTCAGCTGCTGACACAGTTTGACATACTGCGAGGTTGGGATAAAAAACGTTAGAGAAATGATTTATAGGAAGTGCGGTCCCATTGCCTCATTAGTTATTTCATTAACTATTCGTTCGTCAGATCGAAACCTTTCACTCTACTTGGCAATGAGAATTTCAGAATTTGTAGCAGTCACTGCCTGACGGGGAACCTGGGCACTGCACATCATGTCGCATCGACTCCATCACTTTTGGCATGGCTGTAAGCTAATCAGGAATAGATTAGTAAAAAATAAGAGTCCATTCCCTGTGTAGGATGCACTGGGCGTCGTGAGGGCGATCTTTACGTTGAGAGTGAGATGTGGCCGCCTAGCATGCGTTTGATTCGTAAGGGAGGGAAATTTTAGTGGAGTTCGTTTCTTAGTGTTCACTTACAACAGGGGCGATATTCGAATGACTTCACTGTCTTGCAACGACAGCCATCTCGAACGGACTTGATGATGAGGAAGCGTTGCGTCTTGTTGAGACAGGGACCAGCGGAGCGTACGACTTCTCCACCCGCACAAACTGAACAGAAAATGAGGTAAGACATAAGAGTCGGTGGAGAGAAGGACCTTATTCCCTTCTCTGTCAAACACCAAAACCACCTACCCTGAGGTTTGGACGAAGTAAACGTCAACGGCCAGCATTTTCCGTCGATCAGACGCCTGATCCTCCTTCGTGTCACGGACACCGGATGCTCCGATGACTCGCAGCCCACCCAATGGGAAATTTTGGGCTTCCCAAAACTGCTCAACACGCCCTCGGCGTTGCAGCAGCAGGCCTCGCTGCCCTCCACCCGCCTGAGAGTGCAAGTGCAGCCTTCAGCGGCCCTGACCACCGTCACTCGGAGGAGGCGTCGTGTGCAGGCGGAACCTCCGCTGCCACACGGGTAGATGTGCACAACGCTACGTGTGTTGTTGCCGTCCTCAAGGCGGATGGTGTAGTCGCGTCCCGCACGCAGCTCCTCCTCGGGCAGTTTATCACACACCGTGGCTGTTTTGACCACCCTCTCCTCACGCTCGCAAGCACCGTGCGGGTGACGCCGAGTGTGACGGACAGTCGTTTCTACCTTGGTGATGCCGTCATCAAGGCATCTGTAATTTGAAATGAAGTTGAGCAATGGGAGGAAGAGAGATGAGAACTTCTTCTAACAAGAACTAAACAGGTGGCTAGTGACAACAGAGACCTAAATCGTCATTTCCGTGGACAAATGACTTAGCCGGTGTCATGAGAATCCATCTTTTAGGCTGTTGGTACAGCCGAGACAGATGTCAAAGACGTGAGCCACCGCTGACCCGATTATAGCTTGATGAGCGGCTGGGGCAACCCAGGCTTGGTCAACACAAGCTCTCCTTTTACGCCTTGAAATTGTCGCCACATATCGCCTAATGGTGAAAAGGTGGAGAGTGAAATGCGCTTATTCTGACAACAGTTGACGCCAAGCACTGATAGGAAGCCAGAGCAGAGGAAGTCATCGTGGTGATTGGCTTGCTTTTGGGCAGCAAAAGCTTCCGTGTTCACGCTCACTCGAGATATTCTGGTCGGTATTACTGTCTGCCAGTGAATAGAAGAGTTGGCAAGCCAAAAGGCCCCGTCCTAGTTAGGCCTCGGTTAACGTAGCTGAAGTTAGTATAAAACCTTTCATACTAACATCTCGCAAAAACTGGAGGTCATAGCGGATTTGGAAGGTGCATTTTACATGTTAAGGGGCCTGAGGTGGTGTAGGGTGGAGAGGAGTGGGCCTGGAAGGTTGTTTTTCTGGGATTGAAACTAGCCACGGGTGCTAACTCCACTACAAACCCCTCGAAGCACAGCAGAGTGGAAATCGTGCTTGTAGAGCCGATCTTACATTGTCTTGTTGAATGGCTCCGGACAGTCACAAGAAAAGGGCACATGAGTTTTGATGGTGCGGCAACGGCAGCCCTCCTGAATGCGTTTCATGTAGATCTTCTGGAAACGTCCGTTCTCGCACGCAGTGGTGGAGTGCAGCAGAGGGAGTTGGGGCTGACAAGCAACACGCCACTGCCTCTGCACCTCATGCGGTATGCACCGCCTCCTGTCGGGAGTCGCGTTAAACGTGATGACTCTCTCCGTGACCAACATCTTTTTCCTGAGGTAAACAGAGGAAGAGTGAGTGCTTTCTCAATCTGCACTGATAAGGAGAACTCAGAGTGGACTGGTTCTTGTGGATGGGTGGGTAGGTGGGCGTTCTGACGCTAAATGTCCCCAATTTTTGTTGTCCCCAATAACGTGAAGCTGCTCTACGCTGCATTACATTTTATTAGAGTAGGATCTCGCTAAGCGGCACCTCATTTCATTGCGAAGGTTACATTGGAACATACCATATGATATTTTGCGATATGCCTTTATGCCAAGGGAGTTGAGACGAGATAGCATAGTGAAATGTGCGAGGATATTGTGACATGATAGATGCTACTAACAAGGACATAAAGCAGTGCCTTAAGGCATTTGATTCGTTAGTCCTGTTAAACCCATTTTCTCGCCTTGTACTTAAACAACATTTGCCCTGAATCATGAGGAGGCAAGTTAGTTGGATGCGTGTTGCGCTATCTAGTAGCCAAGACATAGGAAAAAATGGAAATGGTGCCTTTCTTCACTTACTCAGCGCATGTCAGGTTGAGAACCGGTTTTGAACAGTTACAAACTTCCACTTTAATGGTCGGTGCTTCAGGACTACATTCACAGCCGACGACACGCATGTTATACGTTGTGACATTACGGAAATATCCGTGCCTATCGTCAACGTAGAAACATGCCGACGTGGTGACGTTAGGAGGAGGGCAGACGACAGGAGTCTTCTCGACTGTGACCTCGTGGTGCCTGCATCGTGGCACTTTACCCTTGGACGGTCTCCACGTTGAGACGGTGGTCTGCCAGGCAAATTTGTCAGGACCCGCGAGGCTCAAGCACTTCCGACTACGCGTTGATTTGGGACACTCTAAAAAGGACATACTTCAAATTAGAGGCCACAAGATCAAAATGCACTTATAATAACCAAGTAGGTCTACGACCGTTCCTCTATCAATATACCCTCGGTACTGTTTAAAATAAGACACCGTTCCATCACTTGAAAGAAAATCAGATTGTGAATGCTTAAATAATTCCAGAATTCCTGCTTGCGTTGACTGCCAGTTTAAGGAGAGCCGCGTAATCAAGAAAGACAGACACGAGAGAGCAGTTTGAAAACAAGTTAAACTCACTCCATTGTGAAAAGGCAGTTTCCTTGATGCGGCGGCATTTGCATCCTTCACGGACTGTCTTTCTACGTAAGAGACGGATTTTTCCCGACTTGAGCGCTTTAACGGAGAAGGTCTCATTTAAGGGACATAGGATGGGCTGCTCCGCAGTCACCCGAATCGTCGGAATGCATCGACCGTTGGAGAGGTGAAACTCACGAAACAGAGTTTTAATTACTCCGGTGGAAGCATCACAGACCCGTTGGCTTCGGGACGGTGGACAACAACATTTCATTACTTTGAGAGTCTTTTTCGGCACGCACTTAGTGCTATCGGATGTGTCGGACACTTCGTAAGAGTACACTCTCGTTGAAAGACAGGTTGTTTTGTTACAAGGCGATTCATGTATTATTTTCTCCAAGGGGTTACATCCTGAAATAGCGAGAATCCAGTTTAAGGGAAGCCATAAGTAAAGCTGCGACCGTCCACACCTAATGCGAGCAGCACTGCTTTGAGCTCAAATGCTATTTGAAGGGGTGCGCCTCACGCTACAGCTGAATGCATTAACGCTTACTGCATGGCATTCTGTAGTGTTGCAGTTGAGTTTTGCACCGGCATTTTTCAGCGATGGGCTGCAGTTTGGAGACAGTCGCGAGTCCGGTCGTATTGTCGCAGTCCATCTTGGTGACTCGAGCCTCAGGACAATTGACCACGAGGACTGCCTTCGCGACTTCCTTCACGGCGCACCTGTTAGTCTCAGCGACGACACGTCGAAGCGTTTTTATCTCTATCCTCGCGTTATCCACACACCGGGTTAAATTTTGTTCACGTGGAGAGCAGGCTGAAACGCAGAGTGGATGTGTTCTGTTAGCGGATACTTTAGGGAAACCACATGTTCAGTTCAGGTGTTCTAAATGAAAAAAAGCTTGACCATTGCTACTCCATCTCCTAATTCATTCCTGTGACAATGTCACCTGGGAATGTCCAGAGCGCCTAAATGAATATCGAAGTTGTATTCTTTTTATCACAAACCCAATCAACTAAGAGTAATTTCTTCTTTGTTCGTTGTGCGCAGAAGCTGGAGCGAAAAAATCCTGATCAGCTTTAACGTCTCAAGCAAGGCAAAAACAGACAAAGGACACCGTACTGCGTAAAACGACCACTTCAAGGAAGAAGCCTTACAATCTTTGAGTCTTTCCTCTGGAAAGCGTGCTCGAGACACAAAAAAGATTAAGGAATCCGGACTTATTGCGGTGCCCCTGGCCAGATCAGATAGAGGGTGTCCGTAAAACGGTTTAAATAGTCCATGTAATTATGATGTCAATTGGGTCACTTTTAAGGCGTTGAAAGTTATTAATATGAACTTACCACAGAGCTCCTTCCCCCAATGCTCGCGCCTGACACACCGGCAACCCTCCCGATGGTTCGTAGTCCATGTGATGTTGCGGTAACTATCCCCGGTGGCATTGTCCGGCACACAAGGACCCTTGTGGCGCTGAGGTGTCGCACCACCGACAGTGGAGCAATCGACGATTTGCGAGGTGTGTCTCACCTTTTTGCGGCACTTACAATCAACGAGCTCTGAGATCTCTTCTGTAACCTCGAGGAGTCCGCTCTCCGCTCGACACTTGAGGCTCTTACGCGATGCTGGGGCGCATGCACAGGCGCACGGCCGACTACTTTGAGTCACTCGACATACACAGTCCTCAAGCTTCATAGTCACTCGATGCTCCATTGCCATACCGGTCAGGGGATCGCATGAAGACCTTTGGGTTGGATCGACGAAATTCGGTTAGAAACGCGGATGTGCAAAAGAAGGAGATAGGCAACGAGCGAGGCAATGTGTAGGCACATTTTGCTGGGTTATATTCTCGACAAGTTTATCAAATCAGGTTCCCATTTAAATCACAGGGAGATTGAAAGAGAGCAATAAATTGAAAGACAGCCTCTTAGAAAAGGTCAAGTGGAACGCACGAGAGGTGAGTTAATGGGTTTACACTAAAATTCCTCCCCACACTTGTTATGTCTATATCTGGGAACTCTGCTGTTGATTTCTTCTACCCCCGTATTACGAGGCCTTATATGGCGGTGATGGGTGATTCAAGCATTTGCGGTGTCTTTGAAAGAAAAGCTGTACAGTTTATAAGTACAAAGAGGAGTGGGTAGGCCTCATTTGCTGGAGCAAGCGCCATCTAGTGGAGGGGAGAAGTGTTTAGCTCAGCCTCACGACCGAGGGGATATGAAACTTGTCGAACAAGTGGCTGAGGAATAATTTATCTGCGTACTTGTTAATGCGAGTGCCCTCTCTGCATGTGACATTGGTATATAGCGTTTCCCAGACGGGGACGCAGTCAGCGCCTTGTTTGCGGTATTTCAGGAGTGTTTTCTCTTGAACAAATTGATCTTGACCAGTGCGGTGACATTTGGAAGTGAGTTCCTTAAGATCAGGACAGCCGCACCATTCGAAAGTGGACAGACCTCGGGCCTTCAACACAACTGCCGATGTGATCGGTTGCCATTCGCATTTGCAGTGTATGGGAACCTGTTCGAACCAGGAGACTTGACGCTTGTGCGTTGTTATGTTGCAAATGGGAGACTTTTTGCTGCGAACTCCGTTGGGACAGGCTAAAATAGGGGGAGATTAAGGTTATCTCTACACTCAACCGAAATATGGAGAAATAGGCTATTTAAGTGCCATTAGGCATCACGTTTTATCGCCCCTCCCCTTGACTCTTGACAATTTATTCGCAGTGTGTCGGCATTAAGCCGGTAGCCCCGTTGAGCTGCGATACTAAATGGTTAATACTAGAAGATACTCTCACACTCTAAACCGTGTATACCAACAACACAAAATGTAGCAGGCTTGGAGATCGTGAAAGCAATTATATTATGCTTAATACTCGCTGCCGAGAGTTTTTGAAGGTGTATTTCTTTTACCCATCGGCATAGAATAATGATTTGCTATTTCCTAAGTATACTACGTTTCAATTCCAATGCCACTGGACGGGTAGATAAGGTTTCCGGCTTCGGGAATTATCAAATTACACAATTTGTTTTGTAAGGAGGATTGTGAAATTACTCCCATGTGTTTGGCACAGCCATCCTTCTGAGGCCAACCATAATACCCAGTACCCCCAGAAGACAGTTTGCGTCGTACAGCCGGTAGTAAAGTTGACGAGTAGTGTTGCGCCCACACAACCACTGAATTCGGTCGTAGTTATCATTACAATGCAACAACACACCTTAAGCAAGAGGGCAGTAACAGCTGCAGCAGAGAGTAGCAGGGCCAAGTTCGGGGCCTCAATGACCCTCGATGGCAATATTCTCATCAAAGAGACTTAGCCGTTTGTGGACGAAATCAAACGTACTTATTTGGGTGGTGAAATTGATGACCTGCGGCACACACTTGTGAGCCTTCAATTTAGAGGTGATCATTGTCGTCTCAAGAGTGCGATTCCCATCGCAGGTAGTTTTCGAGCGTTGTCGGTATTTTGCGGTGCAATTGCAGACGAAGCGGTGTTCTGTAGTCTTGGGCACACACTCACAGTCGATCGGCGTCCATGTGGTCACGGTTTCAGTGGCCATGAAACCGGTTTCTTTGCCGCCGCATTCAGAAATTGTCTTTTTCGGCGGTGGACAGGCTGCAGCACAAAAATAGCTGATTTAGAGCCTCCCAGAAGAATGCACTCCACCATTTCCCAATTTATAATTTGAGAAAAATCCCTCAGATAAATTAAAGCAGCCTCCAAATTGTATGGGTACCTGTGAATTCAAGTAGGAGTAGTGAAATAAAAACAAAATTTTTTGAACTCTCTCAAATGCCATTAAAAATCAAAGTGCAGTGGCAGGTTCACTTGCTTGTCAGAGATACACGTTTGATGATTTCTTTAACACATGTTCGGGAGGATTCATTGAAGTGGAAGTGAGTCTCTTCTACATGGAGACGGTTTCCAGGACGGCATTCTTGCAGAACTCGCGGTTTTTCCATACACGCACAGGGTAGTCTGCGTTGATTCAAAACAATGGGCCGGCATCTCGTAGCATTCACGGCCATGCCGCCCGTAACATTTTTCGTGTAGGACGCTGCCTGCAGACCTGTCACTTTCTCTACCTGGTGAGCATTCTTGCATTTGCCGTAGATGTGTTTGACGACGTTAGGGCAACCTAAAACAGTGAATTTTTTTACGATGTTCGGAGGTAAGATGGAGACTAAAGAGTAAGTCATGAAAGAGACGCTTCGCGTGACATCAAGTGAGGTCAGCTCAACCTATGCTTCAAACCCCGAAAGTGACACTTGACGACCTATTTTTATTTTAGCAAAATTCCCTAATGTGCTATCTGGCTAGGAAAAGACGAACGTTAGAGAGATGGTCAACTTGGCAGGTGAATGGTAACACTAAGACAATTTTTGCCATAATCGTGCTGTTGGATTACCGCAACGAGTACGCAGTCGACGAATTTCGTAATCCTCGCACTGGCAGTGGAGAGGACGTTTCCCAATTATCTGAACGGTCCGGTACTGGTGTGCGTTGCAATCCCCCACCAGCACTCGAGGCTGCGTCTCCCCACAGACGACTGGCACCAGCCGAGTGTGCTCCAACTTGGCGCAGTAGGGCTCCACGCTGTGCTGCTTATCGTCTATTGTCGTGTTTGAGAGCAGCACGTAGGAGACGGTCTTTTCGAGTGCGTGGGTTCCAGTCAGGCAGGTGGTATTGACTACTCGCGGCTTGGGGCAACAGCACACTTCGCTACGAGTCATTCTGAAATGCAAAATACAGAAATTAAAACTCCTAGTGACTTCGTCAGCCGGTGAAGCGTTACTAAGTCGAAGGTTTAAAACCTCCCATTTCTGAGAAACAGGAATAGCTTAGCTTGAGGATAACAATAAGTGAGACTGAACAGTGTCGTCGCCGCGCCATCGAACAGGGTGGTGGTGGTTCTCCTCGTCACTACTGAACGAGAGATACTTTTATCCTCACTCTCCTACTGAGTACCTAAGGTGCCAGTAGTTCCCCGTCCTATGGACACCATTTAAATCCATTTGGTAAACATACTTCCTTGTGACACATTTGCATCCTTGAGAGGAAGATTTGAAGACATGAACTGCCCTTTGACAAGTAGAAGGATTGCAGGCTCCTCGAACCTCCCGCGTCATCCCACCAGTCTTCGGGGGACATGCCAAAACCGGCCTTTCAATACGACTTTCGACGCAAAGAAAATTTGGTCCATCACTTTTGAGAGTGTACTTCCTCCTAACTTCCACCAAAGTGGTTCCATTGTCTACACACTTACGCTCGGAGGTGGGTCTGGGACAGCCTGGCAAAAGGAAAAATAATAAGGATGGAAGAACGGTGTCCAGCAAAATGTTACTCCTTAAGCTTATTTCGAACGCTTACTGCAAATTTGCGTGTGCACTCGTAGGGGAGAAGATTTACAGATACAGTCTTCGAGCCTTTTTCCGTAAAACGTGGTGTTACGTCTGCCGATTCCGTCTTCGCCACGTACACATACTCCGTGGAGGGGTTTGGGTTCACCTTCGTCCGGGGCGCATCCTAGCAGAGGAGAAGAGGAGTAGACTTGTCTGAGTCCGATCGGACTGGATTAGTGGCGTAGTGCTCACGTGGGTAGCTGCGCGATATGTTGACGGTGGGATGACATTCACCGTCTCTCAGGACCCATTGCGTTGTTGAAGTCTCCAACAAATCTCCCAGACATTGAGTGCCATTTTTCACTCCGTAGAGAACGTTGCAATCTTAAAAATGAGGAAAAACCCTTAGGGATTGTAGAGGAGGATTGTTGTGGTAATATGCTGGTTTTGAGAGATTGCGTAGACTCACCACAGACCTCGGAGATGTTGAAAGTTCTTGGAATACACTCGCATCCTCGTATGTCATGTGTGTGAACAGTCTTTGTTAAGTAACCACGACTTGGCGAGTTTGGATCCCTGTCACAGACGGTGGTTTCTTCTCTCGTTAATGGACAGACTTCAAGAGAAGACATTTATCAGAAAGTTTCCGGGAAAACAAGCAAAAGTATTCGACACAAGCATTTGTCTCATTAACTGATGAAGAAAACGGGGAAAATGGTAATTAACCACGAAGAGTAACAGAAACAGAAACACATGGTTTCTCACTACTTATTCTTGTTGAACCTGTTGGACAGTCAAATACTTTCCTCCTCCAACCTAAAGGAATTCATCTTTCAACTCAAAACAAATGACATTTTTGATGTACTCAGCCTTTCCCTCTTGGTGGTCTCATCGGGTACGCATTCGCCGTCGATGAGTTTGTGTGTCATTGAAAACGATGTTCTAACTCCATTGTCGCAGGTCTCGTTTTGAACGTTCAAGTGACTGCAGTCTGTAAAAAAGAGGCACAAACACATACAAAATGTGGATGTATGGAGACACTCACAAAATATGCAAGAATTCCTCATTTACGGAAACAACTAGATGAGTGAGGTTGTGTGCAAAATGGCTTGCCCATACACCGGCTTTGGCAGGGATTCGGGAAGCCCTAGGCGACAGCGGAAAAGGAAGCATCAAACTATTACAGTGCAAATGCCTCTGCAAAGTGGCAGACTGTTCGGGTGGCTTGATGCGATTAAGCCTGCCCTGCATTAGAATCTCAGTCAAAGTCGCGCTGTTACCCAGTTAAAAGCACTTACTGCAGAAGACATTCCAACTGTTAATGACACGCGGTCGACATGTGCAGGTTGTCCTATCCAAAAGGAAGCCCATTTGGGCGACTTTTTGCCTGTAACCTGTCGTCGGACCACAGGGGCCAACGCTGTCCTGTTTGCTGGCAGGGCAGGGCTGTCGCCACTTGACACAGTGTCGCCGCGCCTTGCATTGCCTTGAAGTTGGAACAAAGTGGTAGGTGAGAGTGCACTTGGTGAATTGGCCGTCGCCGTCACACGTTATTTGTTGTTTGAAGCCCTCAGGACATCCGCATCTCTCGCGACTGGTTGTCACGTAGGGCAGACATTCGCCGTCGACAAATCTATAGGATTTGATTTCCACTGTTCGGAAGTGGTTTGTACAGGGCGATTCCCACACATGTCGCTTGGGGCAGGCTGAAGGGAAGGGAAGGAGGTTTGAACTGGGATGAGTCCACGTCGCTGAGGTAAGGCTCTACCATGTATATTGGCAACTCATGTGTCAAACGGCTAAAATGTTTAATAGCAGAGACAACATTTGTGCCTTGAAATGCCGCAATAACCTTTTGGGGATTGGCGATAAATCAAAGTAGAGTATTAAGCGCATACATCCTAAGGGCTGCGCAGTGTTGGTACTCCCGAAGGGAAGATTGCTTCTACCACTTAAACAATAAATTCGGTCACGAATGGAGGTATTTAGAAGTAATGTTTGCAGAGTGAAGTCCTCTGCATTATTTGTCAAAACCCTTGTGGATGAATAGACCCTACTAATGCACAGCCACCCTCGTGTCCCCTTTGGCCGAAAAGCTAGTGGTGATGGAGACGGAACAACTCACTGCAGTTGCCGGTCTTCGTAATCACCCGCTGCTCACACTTGCACCCATCGGGCCTGTACTGCTTGACAGTTCGCGTCCAGACGCCAGTCTTCTCGTCGCAATCCTCGTCGACCGTTTGGGCGGGACAGACGACGGTCTCCACCGTTTCGTCACTTGAGGCCACAAGTTTATTGTCGCGTATGGTAACATTGTTTTGGGAAAAAAGAACCTACGCAAACGAAGAATGTAGTTACCCTCAGGCACCTTTACCGTTGTTAGGGCAAAAATCCTAAATCGGTGGTTTACTATCAGGTTTTTAAAAGATCACAACCTTATTATCCCCTACTTCGTACTTACCTTCATTCGAATTTGGGATACGAATAGATTAATTTCGAATAAGTTGTTATCTATTTTAACCGTATCGAAACGATTGCAAATCGTTAGGCAAAGTGGAGATTCTGATTGATGGCGCCCAGTTTTTCAGTTGTTAGGATTTACAATCGCAGCGGCTATGCTACGGGTTCTGGACGCAGATGACGCATGTATTATCAAACGGCCGCTTTGTTGCTTAAAAGAGCTGCTTCACTTACGTTCCCCTCAATGAAGCCAAATTTGGTCACGGTTACGTTCCACTTGTGATTTTTCCGGTCGCAGAGACGAGTTGTTCTAGACGGTGGAGCACAACACAGACGTTTGAAGGTTAGTGATCTTTTGAGGCATTTGCAGTTCTCCACGTAATGCTGCATCACCGTTATCATTTCGTGGCATTTCTCCCCCGGACTGGAGGACTTCTCGCAGCTCGAGACTGCACTAACATGAGTGTCACCTTCGCATTCTGGGAGAAAAGAAAGAGCACGCCTTAACCTTTCAATTACAAAAAGAGTACCTTTCACCGTTTAAAGGCCGCCCAAGTCATGAAAACTTCTTGAAGCAGTAAAGATAGGAACAGTTTTAAGGCACCTAAGTGCCAAAAACTCCTTCTACAAGTGAGAGATGGGAAATTAATGATACAGGATGCCGACATGTTCATGTATAAAAAGGTATTCTCTTATAACACTGAGAGTGATCGCACCGATTTTACGGTGTGTCTTCTGCCGCTCCATGATGCACTGATCGTCCAGACGGTCGAATCGAAGATGCTCGGTGACCAGAAGTGAATTGGCCTCACAGCGTGAGACCGTCTGGGGCTGAGGACAGCCACAGAGCTTTTCAACAACCTCCTCGCGAGCCACGCAGACGCAATGCTCCAACTCATGCCAACGCGTGACCTCCGCACGGTAAGTTCCATTCTCCCGTCTGATCACGCACCCACCGTCCGTATTTACCACCCGGCGTTCGGTCGGACAGACTATTTGAGGAAGTTCAGTATGGTAATAATGGACAACTAAGGCAACGAGTAAATTAGGGGGGTTAAGAGGGGGTCGTGGACCACTTTTCAGGTGACGTATGTTGCGGAAATGTCTAAGTGATTGGGAAGGGGCACGGACTTGCAAATATTTCTATGCTGAAGGGTTTTAAAATGTGACGATTGACAAAACTGTTCACTCGTGTCATGCACGAAAGATAAACCCTCAGACCCCGAGGCTGTGGGTAAATATCATTCATAAAGAGGCTTAGCTGAAAACAAATGAGAGAACGCACCGATTGGCTTAACTTCTTGGGATATCTTTAAGGAACATTTCTTGTCCCCCGGTTTGGCGAAGTACTCATAATTTTCAACGAAGAGTTCGTTACCTCTGCAGACCACCTCCTTTCTGTTCTTTCGATCACACTCTAAAGAAGCAGAGGAGACAAATTTACTGTTAGATGGGCAAGGCTTAATAGTATCACTGCTTTTCGTCAACATACCGCAAGCTTCCAACGTCGTTTCCGCATGTGGAACACACTTGCAAGTGGTCGGATTTACAGAAAATTGACGAATGAGGACATTTCGAAGTTGTTTCTCGGGTACACATCCACCAGAGGGAATTCGTTCAGGAGGGGGGCAAGAAACGGGCGTTTTCTCTGTTTCAATTTCTTCAATACAGTCCGTTCTCCCCTCCCATTCGGACAGTCTATAGGAATGCTTCCTGATTACCCAACTGCCATTCTCACAGCGCCGAATCATCCTCGACGGGGAGCAAACTGAAGAGAATTTTGGCATTGGGAGAACATTTTATCGCCAATTCCACTGTGTACCGACTGAGTCATTCCCATCCTCCTTACGGCTTCTACATTGATCAAGTCTACTGTCGAGGAGACCCCTGGTAGTTAATATTTTACTGCATATAACGTTTACTCTCAAGTTGAATGCCAATGGAAAGACGTGAAAAGTGATTGAACAAAAGGATGTTAAAACCATGATCTTGCTAAAAGGCCACTATTGTCATAAAAATCTGTAGTCAAGCTCTCAAGATCCACCGATAACCACTCTGATCGTGTGGGAAAAAATCAAGCCTAGGGATTGGCATTAGGCAGGAGTTTCGACTAACCACAGGGTTCGACGCGCAGTACCTCGGCCTTCTTGACACAAGTGCCATTCATCGGCACATAGGAGATTCTCGAGACATTTCGCGTTTGACTCTCATTGTTGCACGGGTATATAATAATATCAGGAGCGGGACAACCTGAAGTGGAGGGAGGGCAGAGATAAGAATTTGAACTGCATGGGGGGATAAAAATAGGCGACTTCCCACCCGCATGTCATTCGTGAACAAATTTTAATGAAAATGAACACGTAGATGTAATGATAATATACTCCGCAGTGAGAGAAAAATCACCGCTTGGGGGAACCTGGTGGGACTAGTCCAAGCCCGCCTTAAACTACATCAGACAATGCACAATTCAACCATGGTACTCCGAGGCCAAGCATTTGAGGATGCAGTGACAAAGTGCCAGTCCATTCCAATAAGCTAACTGTTCTTAGTTAATGTTGGCAGTTCAAATACGGGGAGGTAGCCACAAATGAAAAGTAAATTCAACATACCGCAGGATTCTGTGGAACGTGTGAGAAGCTTCTTACAAGTGCAATTATGCACTTCATACAGGATTCTGGTTACCTCCCGCACTTTCTCCTCAGGATCACACGGACCGAGGATTATAGACGACTCAGGACAGCCTGAATTAATATAAAGTAATCTTTCAAATTTGCTGCCATGACTACAAATAGGTTATTAGGAAGAAGGACAGCATCATTACACAGACTTGGTCCCCTCGAAGGAGACAGCATGAAAAAAGCAGCTTCGTTGACGAAAAAGTCGAAATAGTTGGGGCGATAATGGGAGATCAGATGCAAGAATTGTTTAATTATGGGCCAAGCATGTTCGGTTAGGCCACTTGAGTGCTACACAACAATGGACCAGACTGGAAAGTTTGAAGATGAGGAAGGTGAGGGCCAGATCACAAAATAAATGCTAATATGATAATTCTAAATGGTTATGATTAGAAAAGAATAGGAACTTACGTATCTCCTCCTTCGACTGCACCACTTTTCGAATGCAAGAATTGTTGTCAAGTTTGTAGGAAATGTGGGTTTTGAGAACAAGCCCCTGTTGGTTTACACACGAGGAACTTCCTTCGGACGGAGGACAACAGCACTGCTGGTCGTTATTAACCACGAGTATACGTTTTGAGGCACAGCTACAGTTTTCCAGGGTGTTCACTTCGAGGAGACTGGTCGGTCGACAGGTCTTCTCATCGCATTGGCGAGAGATTTCGACTTTTCTGGTCACATCACAATCTACCAGGGAGAAAAGTTGGCATCCTCGTTGCTAATTTGATGGGACGGGAGGTGGCCAGGGTTGGGGCCTGCTAAATATTCCCTCAGAACTCAACACACACTAGCCCCATTCTTCACCCCGAAGGTAGCAAGTACTCTCATAACCCCCCTCAAAATGCCCAAAACGTATAGAGAATTGGAGTGTGTTTGCGTTAAGGAAGGTAAAAGCTCATGCAAAAGTGGTTGGTTGAGGGACTCTCTATTGACCATTAAGTCGTATCAAAATAAAGCAGTTCATAGAAGCAAACCTACCAACAGGTTGTTTGACGACTCGAACGTCGGTCATACATGACTTCGTGTGTGGGTTCCACTTGTAACTGATGTGCCTTTGAATTTTTAAAGTGCCATTCCCAACACACTCTTCAGTCACCCGCGGAGTGGGGCAGCAACAGACTTCTTGACGCCTGCTTTCGATGCTAACACATCTGCATCCTTTGGAGACGAACCTCTTCGTTTTCACGGTGACCATACACGTCTTGCGGTTGCATGAGCCACGTATTTCTTGATTCGATGGACACACTGCACAGGAATAAAGTGGGTGGGTGCATTGAATCAGAGGAGTGTGTTATTTCTGGTGCCGTAGGTGTGGCATGCTCTTTGTGGAAATACCCGCTTTACTTCAATCAAAGAACCACGTTCGAGAATTGTCAACGTGGCCCCGAGACCCGTTAAAGGTGAGAGTTACAAGTTCTGTTTAATTAAAAACCTCACATTATATGAGACCAAATCTGTCCTGAGGTGGGTATGTGCTGCATTTACCACTGATGTCAAACGAATCTGGTCTGCTACTGTCTCTTAAGGAGACGAGAAGCAAGAACGCACAGTAAAACAGACATTATTTCCTACCTCTTTCCATAAATTATGAAACAAAGCCACTCGGAGAGGAGGCTTAGCGTTAGTTGCCTTGGTGAAAAGAAAAATGCTTACCTATTTTGTTGCGATAACGTTCAGTTGTATTCACACAGGAGTTGTTCTTCAAAATAAATTTGGTTTTCAGTGTAATTGTTTCTTCATTCGTCTCGTCACAGTACGTTACAGGCGGAATGGCAGGAAGATGGGTGCAATCTGGAAAGAGGCAGATGTCAGAGGAGGAAAAGACGAAAACACGGACAATTGCGTCGACTCACCGCACACTCGTTGAACCGGTGTCGCGCTCTTCTTGCACGAACACGAGTCCTTTTCGAGCAGACTTCGGGTCACAATGTCGATCGCGACGCCTGAGGCAAGATTGCAGACACCGCTTTTGGTCTGTGGCTTCCCAGAACAGTCTAAAATTAGAAGATCGTTCAAATACCCGGTGATTTGCGCTACTACTCCAATTCGAAATGTGCTTAAATCACACGTAACCAGTTAGAACTCCACAATTGGGGGTCGTCGTCGTCAAAAGTGAGAGTTATGAAGTTACGATGAAATCGCACGCCCCGATTTCGACGGTAATTGTATGGAGTCTTGGGAAGTATGCATAAGTGCCGAACGGGTAACACGAAAGGAATATAGGGCGCCGAGGGTGAGGTAAGTTTGAATCAGAGTTACACATCTCTATGGCCTGGTTGTTGGGAGAGGGGAGATCCGATTTCCCGTAGATGTCGCATCGCTTACCTTCTGCAGGTATGATTCTCATCGCTTTGACGGCACGACATTCTCTTGTATTTTCATCGAAAGTGTGTCTAACAATGAACTCATGAACGGAACCCGTCGTTGAGTTGCACTCCCTCGACACCTTGGGCTCTTGCTCTCCCGGTGGACAGCAGCAAAGCTTTTGTTTGACAAGCGGTAATTGGGCTCTGCAAACGCCTGCTTCCTGTTTATACCGTAATATGGTTACATTTTGGACACACGAAGTGGTGTCGCATTCTCCATATATTTCCTCGTTTTCCTTGCATCCTGAAACGCCGAACAATGACGCGTTACGTGAGGCTTGTTAAACACAGAAATCTCACTTGACATAGCACACAAAGCTGAGAAAAGTGGACAGTCGAAGTTGTCAAATATACGAAGGCGCTGAAAGGAGGTTAGTGTGTCACATATACAAATGCAATTAGTGAAACGGTTGGATTGAATTGTGTAATCGACTCATTATTATTCCAAACTTACCACACTTAATGTCTTTGGTTGTTCTACTCACTGGTTGGCATTTGCATTCCTTCATTTCATACTTGATGAACTCCATAGCTCGGCGCCCCGTAAGGACGTCACAGGGACCTGTAGGTAGTGTTCTGACAGGCGGGCAGTCGACTTTCGGCACCACCTCCACGACAACCTCCGGCCTACACTTGCCATTGACCAAATGCCAAGACTTGGTGTTCTACAAAGAAAGGGCAGGTCGGTTGAACCTTTTGACGTCCACGAAACTCGAGTTAGGGCTTATATTGAGGCGCACCTTGAGGATGGTTCCGTCGGACTGACAGATTTCGTGGATGCGTGGCAGAAACTGGTCGCAACAGCATGCTTCCACAATCTCACTAACCAGACGACGACAGTGACATTCATTCATCACCCAGCGGGTTTGCTGGATTCTCCGAAGACAAGTACTTTTGTCGCACTCGCCTTGCGTTATTACTGGTTCCGTGTCATTCAAACCAGGCGGTGGACACTGCACTGGCACCCGATGCTCTTTGACGCGCTCCACACACTTGCCGTCCACTATGCTACAGCGCGCAAAGCAGTCGGGTATTACGCGAATGACAAGGGTTCGACAAGACTCCATCACCTCTTCCACCATGGAAATGAGAAGGAGATCAGGCGAAGGATAGTCGATGCAACAGGAAGGTCAATTTAGTGAAAGAATTCGCAAAAAAATATTTGACCCCTAGTAGTGTGTCTCTCTGTGCTTCGGAGCACTTTCTCCAACTTTTCTTAAGGCAAGGGAGTAAGACAGACAAAAGACGCTACTTCCATGTGTTGACACTTAATGTTTAGGTTTGTCATTAACACGGGGAACAAGCGCCTTTAGGGTTTACCTTTGCACCGATATCAGTAAAATTTGTTTTTTAGAACTGTGAATGTGAATAACAAAAGCAGAAGCAGCTACATAAGGTGGAAAAGTTGGAGTCACTTAGACGGTGTGACATTCTGTGATGAACACGCCTTCCAGTATGTCTGTATTCATGGCTAAAATTAGCCAAATCCCCCGATAATGAATGCCACTGAAGGGTTAGCTTCCTATGTTAAGGCTTCCATCTGCTTTGTCAGGCACTTGGGCAGACGAGATGAGATCTACTTTCGAGGGTCACTCTCTCATCGCCCATGTTACCGTTTTTCACTGGTACCTTTCAATAAAATGGTGTCTAACCTCCTCAATCTTTCTACTTTGCGCTTGTCCATAAGCACAAATGGGTTGGGAAGTACGACATATCCTATGGTTGTGGAGGTGATCGCACTCACTCGTAGCCAACACGCCGATAAAGGAGGACGTTCTCGTCGGGTACGCAGGTGGGCGCCTCCTCCATTCTCCCTTCCTCAGCAGGAGGCTGGGGACAACAGCAGTTGCGAGTGGCCACTGTCTCGTGCCGTCGGCACTCGCAGTCCTCCACTCTGTACTCTATGTGCCTGACTTGCTGGAGGCAGTTGCCTACAGCCCCGCAGGGTTCTGCCTCCTCGGAGGGCAGTGGACAGGCTTAAACGACAGAAATGCGCAATTGAAGCGGACATACCCCATGAAGACTAAACACTGTGTTCCTCCATGATTCGGAGATTAGAGCGATTTATTTTATCTAAACTTTATACGTTGAAGAATCGCATTGGCTAAAATGGTAACAGTTGCGTTATGGGCCTCTGGTATGGAAAAGTCGTTAAGCAAAGTTGAGGTAATCTTCTGAAACGGCGAGATAAACCAACTGGTTAAAATTCTTAGTAAGTCATGAACAAACAGAAGTAGTAGTAAAGTAAGCAGCTTTTCATATTTATAAATTTGCCATAAAACTAAATGGACGCTCCAACCCCCAGGAAAGTACAAGAAGTGAATTTTCGACTTACTCGGACATTGATGAATGACCCTTTCAGTGAGGACACAGGTTTTTTGTTTCTCGTCAAATGTGGCTTCTGTGTGGACAGTGACATAACAGTCGCCAGTACAAGTCTTTGTCGGTTTTGGAGGAGGTAGACAGCCTTATCAAGGAAAGGTTTCAGCTAGTTACAAGGTCAAGGTGACAACTCAAATCAAGCTTTCATCCCCAAAATTTATAGGGTAGTTCACATGAATTGACCATTTAAAACAACGAAACAAAGGTAACCGCAGTACGTAGATGAAGAAGAGGGCATGATGGGGCTTCCAGCACTCCTTCAGCGATCAAGGCTTGCATAATTGTTAAACAAGTCATTGAGGTTAAGCAAAAACAAGCAAGTGCTTGCTCTCACCTGCCGCGCTAATGGGATGCTATTGGCGACAGACCAATGGTGACTTACAGCAGTCCTCCGATCCAATTAACTTCTGCTTCGGCAGACACTCACACGACTCCCTGTCCCGAGCGTAGACGACCTCGTAGAGTGGGCTTTTGCAGGTCAGGGGATCGCAAGCGCCTGACTTTTGCTCGCTCGGCATATCACATTCTAGGGTGGATGGGAGTACCAGGGGTACTTGAGGAGGAGACAACTTTGATGATTTGAGGTATCCCATCGGGGAAAACAAAGTCAGAGGGCATTTATTACTTATGACATAATACGATTAGGCGGAATTTACTGCACTGGGGTACAATGTCCTTCCATAATTTAATAGTTAACTCTACTAAACCTTGACTTCGTCTATTAAACCACATTAAAGCGGCTAGACTAAAAATCACCCATCAACCAAAGGTGTGGAGAGGTAGGAATAACATGGAGATATCGAGATATTGAGGGCTGGTTGTCCCGTTTGCACGCATCCTCACCTCATACCATCACGGGTTATCTTTTCGCTAATGAGGGATTCACCTCTCTTTCCCAGCTATTCTCTACGGGGCTCAACAGCTGCAGCCTTTCATGGTGGTAGGGAATTTGTTAAGCCCACACCAATTGGGGAAATAAGAGTTTATCTGTACCCGTTTGTTTCGTTGTGTAATGGACACTTTCCTTGCAGTGGTGGTCGACGAGGTTTACTGTTTTGAGGACATGCAGGAGAGTTCCTTCATGACATTTTTCGCTCTCTTCAGGCGCCTGATTACAACCTAGGGCAAAAAATACACTCGGTCTTGGGTCATGTATTGCTTCACGTGAAAGCTTCCTCAGATAAGTGGGAGCAGATCACGGAGTTGTGATAGAACTTACAGCACTGTCTAGTCTGCAAGACTCTTTTCCTTTTGTTGCAAGTGCAATCAACCGGCGAGGCCTCAATGGAGAACAGTTCTTGCAGACACGTTGATTTGTCGCAGTCAGACCACTTGGGTTGGGCTTCCTCGATCGACACATTGCATCCTTCAACAAAGAGTTGTTTATGCTCTCAAATTAACTCCTATGGCGGAAAGGTGGTCCGCGACTATGATATCTGCAATCATTCATAAAACTGTTCAAGAATTCCATTAAAAAACAAAGTTATTTTAAGGCTCGTGCATACCAGGAAGGAGCGGAAAAGACTTACGGACAGGTTGACGAGAAACGAGAGAATGTTTTTGGCAAGTGTATCCACAGCCTTGGAGATGTGGCACGTAGTACTCGGACCGGACAATTAATTCTGTATTGTTGAAGCAACTGAAGGAAGTCTCTCTTTCTGGACAGCCTTCAGTTTGAGAGAGAAAATTTCTTTCATGCACTTTATTCCCAGGTGAAATAACTCATAAAGCATCTAAGTTTTAATCTCACCAAAGTTATACCCACGTATATCTACTCTACGAAAGTAGTTACAGGTGATCTGGTGGGATACAGAGCGATCAAACAAGTGATCGCATCGGAGGAGGGAAGAGTATCGGGTGGGTGGATGACAGGAGAAGACACTCACCGCAGCAGGAGCATTGCTTCTCCTCAGTTAGCTGCCAGTCGCACTGGCATGTGGTGGAATTGTAAATCCGTTTGAAGACTGCTAGACTGCGCTGACATGTGGTGAAATTGCAGGGGCCCGAAGTCCTCGCGTTTCTCCGCCACCGAGCACCTCGGTTGCCAGCGCTCTACCTCTTCTTCTCGCTTGCAGCCCAGCCGTCCCGCGTGCACCTCATGGCGCATTCGCTGAGGGGAGAAGATGGCAAAGGACCATTAGTTACAACACGAGAGCATTCGCTTTATGTTCCGTCCAGTAGGGATAGGCCATCGGTACTAAGAGGAAGAATTAGTTGATTCTGCTGCTGTGGAAATGAAAAAAAGGTCTCCGATTAGGAGTTCATCTAGGTTAATTTAAACGTTGCACAAAAGGCAACGTTGTTTCCGGATTTCGTATTTTCATAAAAGAATCGTGCCCTCCAACCTTATGATTCATTTTTTTAGCCAAAGGGTCGGGACATTGTCTGGGTTGTTATTCTCGTCAACAGGCTCTCCGACTGCTTTTATGAACCAACGCTACCTTACTGATTAGGCTTTCTATTGCAGAATTTTAACCGTCAGTGACAAATTTCTTTGGCTTTACGACTTCTGTCAGCAATCGTTGTCACATCTTACCGCCTCTTCTTGAAACCCAAAACACAAGATTCACTTATGATTTTGTGAGAGAAATGATAACAGATTCTCAGCCAATAGAATGACGGACTTCGTGATGATTATGCAGAAGCGAGCCTTTCCGGCAGCTGTCCATGTCCACAATACGATCAGGAAAGATGGCGAGGTGGCAGTTGAACTTACTCTCGTCTCCATCAAGCCCGCGACACAGGACGTTGACTCGGTCGCGGTAGGACAACTGCACACGAGGTGTTCTTCGTACCGGTTCACGTAGGTGCATCGGTTAGTCTGTGGATCCCAGGCTTGTTCAAGATGGGTGAGCACTTGTGTCTCCTCACCCGAGTCGCAATTTCCAATCATCAGTCGCTTAGGTGCACAACCTGAAACAAAAGAGTCGCCTCAAGCAAGTCTATATGGATGACGTGTACCCTCGAAACTAATAAACTCACGGCAATCGACTTTGCTGAGAGTGACATTTGTGATGCACTTGCAGTCATTAGGATCGGGCTGTCGAATGATCTTCTTCACTTCCATTTTACCCTTCTGACACGGAGATTGTGTGAATTTGACTTTTGGTGTGCACACTGAAATACAAAGCAGAGTAACTCTCTATCCTTGCATTACGCCTTATTTTTTCAAATAGCTTAAAATGAAGAGAATAGAATACGTATAAGAGATGCATGAGAAATCAGGCTCTTTCTGCATTTTTACCGTGGGGATAAGTAATCTTCTTCACCACGTTTACGCATTGGTTAAGATCGTCTCGCCACTTCTGATGCTTCCCCTCTATCGAGAATTCTTGGCGCAAGACATCACAAACAGGTTTACTAAACGACGGGCTCTCGACTCCGCACCGACAGGACACAGAATGCGTCTCCTCTCGTCGTTTGCACAAACAGTCTTCCGGCACATAGCTCACCAAAATCATCTTTCTCTCACCCAATGAGGCGTTACAGGGTGTGTAAATTTTCTCCTCACCGGGACAGGCTGTTAAAAGAGAAAAGAGGGTATAAACAATCTCAGTGATATTACTTATTTTAAATAGCACAAAAGAAGGGTAACTATTAACTCAACGGTTCCTCTTCAGTCGTGGTATTAGCCAGGCATTGCAGAGTTTCTTCATTCAAAGTGAATCTTGTCACTTGATGGATACGCACGCCTCGATTAGGATCGCATTCTGTGGTTTTGGTTGGGCCAGCGCATTCTGAAGAGAGACAAGGGAGAGGTTGAACACGTGTTCATGTAGGCGTTTTGGAGGATGCGCAGGTGACTGGGGTACTCACGACATCGACCACGTCGGACGACTTCCTCTTTTCGAATGCATCGACACTCGTGCACACGCCACGCAGACCTCACCAGCTCCCCTCTGCCCGTCCGTTTGTCACATCTCAGCAGGGCTTGCCTTCCGGACGAATTGCTGACCTGAAGGTCTTCAGGACAGCTGATGGTTATTTTTTGTGATTCTACAACCTTCTGGCACTTTCCGCCAATTAGGAGAGAAGTAATAATGGGTTGGTCGAGTTCGTTGGTGAGAGAATTGCAAACAGCCTTTCCCTTGCGTTTTGGTGGACAACCTATGCAAAATGGACACAGAGAACAAGGTTTATGCGGTTTAAGAATAACCAAACCCAGTTGCGAGCCGTATTCATCTTAACCGAATGCCCTACACCCCATAGTTAGGACGTCCAGAGTAGGAAGGGAAAAGTAATGCGCAAAATGTTTAAAATTTGAATGAAATGGAGAAAGAGCGTTAAAATCCTCCGCATTAGCACTTTGCAAAATAAATAATTTTCAAAGAAATACTCTACTGAGATTACTAAGCAGTCTGTACTGGACTGCAGAAAGGAAAACAATCAATTTAACTTCTATTTAACCATTACACTATGGCAAGATGTTATATTTCGGTCGAAATAACAAAACCAAGTTTAACAGAACTTAAATGAGTAGAAAGGAACACGGTAAAAATATAAAAAGAGCATAAAAACACTTACCACATCTCTCGGAAGAACGTTCAAGAACCTCTTTACACATGCATCCATCCAAAATCATCTTCTTTCGAACCACAACCTCTTCACCGGTGCTGGCAGAACAGTTTCTCGACACCACTTCCGAGTATAACGGACAGGCTGCGGGAAAATCGCGGAGAGAACAAGTTTACGAGACCATTTTTCTTATTTGGAATCACCAATACTGACCAATACACAGAGTATTTTTTAGTAAAGACGCTGTCAGTTGCCCTTTTTGACACCAATCTTTCCCGTTTCTGCTTCGCATGGGCAAAAGTGTTGGAGGGAAACGAAGGACAAAGTACAACTAGTGTTTTATGCCAAAATAAGCACTAATAAATTGCTAGCAGATAAGCCAATGCGGATACTTGGGATAAAGCATAAGAAAGATTGAGCTTATGGAAGAGAAGAGCGCAACTTACTTATCTTGTTTCTCCGGCGTTGCACCTGACGTTGACAGCTACAGCCAATGAGATTGAACCTGGTGACCTCAGTTACTGTTTCGGCGCCCAACGCCAGGTCGCAGTAGACACGGTGGATGGGTTCCGGACAGCCTAGAGCAAACAGACCGGAGGGTCAGGCTACCCACCAAAACTGGTAGAAAGGTCAGAGAAATGGAAATTTGACGTACGCCAAGGACACTCGAGCCGCTTCGCGGTGCGCACGCACTTGCAGTTGACGAGAGTTTCGAAAACCAGACGCACCTCCTGCAGCCCATCCGGTCGTTGCGGACCGCGCTTTTGATCCACTAAGCCCTCCGAACAGTTCACCGCCTCCTCCCATTGCACTCCGTGGGGCGTGCATCTCCCCGCGTCCAGACTATACTTGGTCTGCTGTAACAACCACTTGGCTCCATTGTCAGTGTTACAGGTGCGGGTAATTGCCGAGTCCATAGGACAGCCTAAGAGGCCAAAGTAGCGTGAGTAAAATAGGAAGCCTATTTTCTGTAGAGTTTTGCCTTGTTTAAAGCTGTCGATCTCACTATGATGTTGGCAATTAAGAGCGTAGTCTCCCCTTAGTCTGGTTTATAGATAATAGCAGTTTCACATTCTGAAACACTCGGTATTGTCTCAGTTCTATTACAAGATAGGAAAATAATTCGACTTATCTTTTCTGAATGTGACAGGGCGTAACGTCAAAGTCGCGTCAGTAGTTGACACATTGTATCGCAAAAGGGGAGGAGGGCTAATCTAAGGGCAAATTTGCTGCTGAGTTAAAAGTTGAGTGTCTGAATGTTTGTAGGACCCGCTTCACCACGCTAACTCTCACAAAACTCTGATGAGGGGTAAATGATAATCGTTCCTACACAACCTTTGTTTTATCATTATTTTTAAGCTGATGCCAGCCAGCCTCAGTCCTCCATTTTTCTCCGAACCGATGGAAGGTCAACTTTTGCACCTTCATGCCTCTCTTCAATGCGTAGATGACCTCAAACGCCATAAAACACGTTATGGCCACTGACACAACTTTACCGCCCGTTTTTGGCACACGTAATTAATTTTTCTTGAGATTAACAATAAAACTGGTCGAATTTGAGCCTAACTTAGGTCGGTGCCGTATACTTACTGTTATTCCAGGCAAAAATCGGTTGTGTAAGGCATTAAAAAGGGTAAGAGCGTTTTTATTTTAAGTAGCCATCAGTGCAAGCGGACTTACAACAATCGGCTGTCAGCTCGTTGATTAGCTCTTTGCGGCACTTGGGCGGACTTCCTCCCTCCACGTGGACCATACGATACCAGCGTGTTTTGCGCTGGCACGCTGCGGTGCCACAAAGTGTCCCACTCGGCATACACTGGGGTTTGCAGGGGATTTTCTTCCTTAAAACTCATCTCCTCCTGCCTCACCTCGCCCGTCTCGATGTCCACACAGTCGCACGCCGTGGTGATGATGCGGGCGCGCGGGGAGCTGCACTCGCAGCCGATTCTCTCGCTGCTCATCACCACCACCGCCCGGACCATTTGGCCGGTCTCGGCATCTGACTTGCACCTTCCAGCGCTCACCACGTACGTGTCATTGCAGACTAGGAATCGGGGCGGAGAATGTATTCGTAGTAGTGATTTAAGGCAATTTTACGTGAGCTTTGGAATTGAAATCCCCCTCTGCGCAGCTCTACTTTAGGTATCCGGATTCAATCGAGGAGGCGTCACTATTTTATTAATTTATCTTAAAGCCAACTGATACTTTTGATGATTTTTGCAGAGTGGAGGAGAAATTAAACAGGTGAAATTAGTGAAGTTCATCAATTTTGTGAGTCTGTGGTGGTGGCTAGCAATGTTATAGACCTAGTTTTATAAATAAAGACACAAAAACATTGCGCATGACATAAGATTCGAGGAACATCGTACTACTCATGACATTTCGCAGTGAATATAGCGGAACCTCTAGTAAGAAGGAATCGTCAAACTTGTCTCTATAAAAGATCAAAATATGACTGCATTTACATAAGATTAATTGGCTGATAAATGGCAGAGACTGACCGACGGGGATGGTTCGCTTCTGAAAGGTTTCCAACGTGCCTTCAGAAATTTTTCTGAAGGTTGACGTTTCATATACCTTAGCCCCAAGAGTCTCGTCACAGTAAATGCGTTCGGAATCCTGTAAATTGCTTTTGCAAGGCTCGATTTTGTTGGTGACGTAGTGTAAGCATTGACCATTGACCAGGCTGTAAGTATTCTTCTGCACTGACTGCTGATTTCCAACACAGGAAGACTTCCTAATATCTGGTTTCGGACAGCCTAGAAAGGTGGCAATGCGTAATATGCAACAAAGAGAAGGTAATTTTCGTCGCGGGCAGCGAGAAATCATTCGTTTGGATCGTCGATGTGATATCTAATTGGGGATGTTAGAGAGTTAAACACTGCCTCGTCAGTGTCACAGAGGCTGTGTTGCCATCCCCATAGGACTCATGTCAACTCGCGCTTTTTGTTGCTGCTTAATGTAAAAGAAACTTAACTGCATAGGACGACGGGTTATGTTGCAATGCTCTCGGTCATAATTCTATACTCGTGTACCCAAATCTATGCCTCGCGGCTGCTGTTTTAGTTAAATGAAGAAGTGGGCATTTGTACGTACAGCACTTTCCGGCGGCCTCTTTGTATACGTTTTGCCGACACTCACAACCCTCCACTTGCCATTCCCTGATGACTAAGTGGCGCTGGCAAGTCTCGGGATCGCAGAGCTCATCCACCTTCGTCGACTGACCACCCTCCGTCGTCTCATTCAGCGGTGGACAAGTCGGAGGAGGGACACGTTTAATTTGAACAGTTCGCTGGCAAATTGCATGGATTCCACCAGCCTGACGGAGGCGGTAACGGAGCGACTTTATTAACATGCTGTTGCTGTGGCTATGACATAGCTTTTCCTCCTTCACACCCGGTGGACAACCTATGCAAAAGCGTTTCACATAAATCCCGAGAAAGAGAAGAAATGGAGGAAAAGGAGGAGAACGAGAATAGGGGGAAGCAGATGAAGGATGGGGAACGCACTGCAGACTTGTTTCACCACGTGAACAGAGCGAGTGCAGGTGCAGTTGACCGGTTGTTCGCTGATGAGGCGCACCTCTTGAAAGCCAACACCAGTAATGGGATCACGTCTGCAGGGACTGCGTGCGAGAGCTTGACCCCTGCATTCTAGTCAGAAAATTACAATCTTGAGGGCCATTTCCGCCTAAAAACCCACTTACTCCACCGACTTATAGACACAGTGAAGATGGATTGAGGCGAAACATTTAATACATATACTGAAAAACTTTAAGTGAAGTCTATTGCTGCCCCAGATCAAACTGTCAGCAAGAAAGTGGGAACTCTACCTGCAGCCACTTTGTCAAAAAACCCACGGAATTAGGCAGTACTGGCTACTCACTTATCTTCTTGTCCAGCACTTCGATCTCTTTAATTTTGCATTCCGAACACGAAATTTGTCTTTTGTGGACTACTCGTCGCATGAGGGAATCATTTCCCACGCACACAAGTTTGGTAGTCGCTCCCTGTTTGCATTCTGAATGCAAGAAAGTAGCAAGAATATTAATAAACTCGAAAAGCTCCACTTGACTGAAAATACCATTGGTGGCTACTGAGTAGTATAGAGATGGACGCTCCAGACGTCCTTAATTACAATTTATTAATTAAAATTAATCAACTTCCCGGAAGGAAAAGGCACTTGATTCCTTTCAGACCCGTCATCTCCTTATTTATCACTCTTAGGAGAGATGTGACGGCGCTCAAAATCACCAAGTAATTTCGATGTCGTACTTGCTGTCGAATTTAGGCAAAATAGTCTTCGCACCGAATGCCAATGGCGACAATTCGCCTGACCCCTCACAATGGGTGCTTGCGCTAGGTCGACTGTCTATTACCTTAATTGTCGGCTGTTAGAATTGAAGTCTTTATTATGAAAGGATGCACATCGCCTTAAACCTCCGCAATGCAAAGTAAGTGAAGAGGAGATTTGGATACTCACCGCAGTTATTGCTAATTGTCTTTTCTGAAACTAGACATCTCCTCAGTCCGGACTCCTCCCTAAATTGTGTGACCAGGACGACGTCTCGTCTCCCTTTGCAGTAGTTGCAGGGTAGCTCTTTCCTTTTCACTGTCGTTGGGCAGTCTGGACGGAGTGGAAGGATTCAAGAAGCAACTAGACATGTAGGCTTGAAAATGACCGCAAAGCACTTTGCTAAATGCGGATCTTAAATCGACACACTAATCCCCTTCAAAGAGGAAGTCGTACCTCCGCATGGTTCGTAGGTGACTCGACGTAGTGGTTCGCATTGCCCATTGTTAGTGCGGCGATAGCATACTGTTGTGACTTCTACTGTTTTCGTGCTAGGATCACAACCGAGGCGGAAGTTTTCGCAGGATTTGCAAGCTATCAGGGCAAATGCTGACACTTTAAAATGCGAGATTTTTGATATAAATAAGCGAAATAGTCGGGAAGCCGGCATGACGAGAAGATGCAGTCACAGAAATAGACTTATTTACTATATATGTCACCTCCAAAATGACGGGTGCATAAATAGTAACGCACAAAAGGAGAAAGATATTATCCTAACACACTTACGGCATGCTTTTTGTAGGCTCTTAATAACTTTTTCACAACTGCAATCTTGTTTTTGGTAAACTTCATACAGTTCCTTCATTTGGCCCTCTGGAGAGCATGGAGTAGTTTTTACGAGAGAAGGCAGTGGACATTCTAGAAGGGAAGAGAAAATTCTACAATCTCTCTCCCGCATGGACGATTTTAACCGCCGGTAAGCCCTATAACCCCATCCCTCCTCATGCTAAATCTTCTACTTATAAGTAAATCATATCTAACGAGACTAAAGTACTTTTCTAAAGAAAAATTTATGGGTTATTAAATACTGCTATGAATTATGATGAGCAGACTTAAACGCAAAAACATCATAGCGATTTGGCAGACAGTAAAACAGGCAAAACGTTTCTCGAAAATGTGTGAAAAGGCAAAGAAGAGAAGAGTACCCAAGTCGGGTAATCGACGTTGGTTGACGGTTTTGTTGCAAGTGCCTTCGAGAGATTTAATATACTCCTCAGTGATGAGAAATCGGGTTTTATTCCGACAGATTTCATTCGTACTTGGTTTGGGGCAACCGCTGCTAGGGGAACAAAGGAAGCGATTTTAGTATGCGCACATGAGTTTATTGGCGAGTATTGCACTCTTTTTTCTTTCCTCTTTCCTTATACATGAGGGTATTGAAAAGATAAAATGGATACTTGTCGCACAGACTAATTTGTAATTTCGAGCTTTACACAAAATCATTTCGTCCCAACACTTTCCTTTGCTTGTTAAGTATTGCCTTTCACAAGTTGTATTACGCAATTATTCGTATCTCATCGTCTCTTTTTAGTTGAACTTGTCTTGTTTCAAATAGAAATAACAGAATTAGGACCGAACCAGTTCGCAGAAGTCCGTAAAAGACTCCTCACTTTACTAGCGGAGATGGAATCTGGGGGCGAAAAGCAAATGTCAACGATTCGACCAAAAACAAGTTAGTGAAGATCGGGCACAACAGCAGGATCTTATAGCAATGTTTATCGCGGCTTTTACATTGGTTTATTAGTCAAAAGAGATTTATTAAGACTACACAGTCGTGACAAACGGAAATAACAAGAGATAAACGACCCCACATACCTATTCGATGCAATCACTGGGAACGCAGCAAGGATTACGAGAAAGAGTAGTGATTTCGTTAGTATGTTGCAGAGCATGGTGGAGATGATAGCCAGATCCAGCGCTTGGCTATTTAATAGCTAAATGGTGAAGAACGTTGGACAATCTCACGGAAATAAGTTGACTCGTCGAAGAGTAGAGGCGTGAAGTGATCCCACAGGGAGCTTTTCTGCCGCATTTATACCCATCACCAAGTACCCGTTCCCTTTCCATATGGCACCAGCAACTAGCGCAAACGAAACGCCCAACCCGCATAACTTTCTCCTCTTTAATCCTCAACGCTAAATTTTATGGGATAATGGTGTTTCAGTTGTAGGTCAACTAATAAAATTTGTCTCAATAAATTCTTTGGCATACAACAAAACAATTTATTGATAAGTGGAACTCTTTGGAGGGAGTAATTTCCACCCGCAAACTGATGGAAACGGCTTGATATGAAGAGGACAGTAAATTACGTAAATGCTTTTGAATTCGAGGAAGTATTCAGGGCCATGCTAAAGAGAGACTTTTAAATCACACATCAGCGATATTCATACATACGCTCTCCCTTCATGCAAATAAATTATACAGTTTGTGAAATTGCCTCAAATCCATATTTTATATAATCCTTTCACACAGTCCCTGAATGATTGCGAGAGGTGGCGACGATAATGCTGAAATCAATTGCGGGAGAATAATCCCATAGCCTCGTCGCATCAAAATTCATTTCCAATCTTATTCCTTGCGCACATAATGCACTGAGGAATGACTCAAACAGGAAAATGCTTGGGTATCTTCCAAGGACTTATTCCTTAGTTTTAACGGAGATCAAACTCCCAAACGAATTTCCCGATTGAAATTCATTCAGTCACCAAAGATAGCCTGCCACTATGGGGAGAATACATTATTCGAAGGCATACTACCACACGTCAGAAACGGGGAGCACCACTTTTCCTGTAGAAGAGTTGACCTAACAACTTATATGCGGGCATAATTTCCAAAACTACAGCGACGACCACGTCTAACGATAACATATGTTGCCCGTCGGGAATCGGATCTCTTAAACAGACGGTCCCAGTTTCCACGGATAGACGCGCAACAACTACACATTACGCAGCGGGAACTAGCACCGCGTGCCTCGTGCAAATTCCTATCAAGCATAAACCGAAGACCGGCTCCAGTCCCAACATTCGAAAGCGTGTCGAACACAATTAATACATGGAAATCACTAAAATTTTTTTAATTAGACTACAAAGAGAAAGAGAAAGCCGCCCTGAGGTAAGCGTACAGTGGGAGTGAGTGTTTTTCGAAGTTTAACAAAGCCGCTACTCTATTTTCCGGTTTTCGAACTTCTTCCTGTAGAATGGAATACGCGTTACAATGACACGCCAGTCGATGAAGTATACCGCTAGTATGGCGGCGCCAACGCCATACATGGCAAGAGAGCGGCCCCAGTTCCTTAAAAGGTTTAGACCCGGCTGCGAGGCATAACGCACGGATTTGATATAATCCTTGAAGAACATTTTCATGACTAAAAAGTAAGAATGTAACAAAACATAATGCTAGAGGCCAATGGTGAGTATGAAATGCACTTCAAAGATACAAATATGACGAAACATTGCGATGCATAAACAAATATACGGCCATATGGGTTACAGACATTGCCAAATTCAAATAGTTTATTGGTAAATGTACGAAGTAGACTTAGAAGAGATCGGAAAAAACAGCCTGACCGCATCCTGCTAACCTAACCAAATTCTGGCGAAAACAGTCCTCCAGTGCAAATGAACCACTAAATAGATAGTCTTTAAGAACAGGAAATAGAATGTATGTGAACTAGCGCAGGATGATACACACCGTCCCCCAATGTCAAAAGAGGCGCTGGGAAAATGAGAGTTAGGACAAATTAAGAAGACGCATAATAGAAGCCTTATAGAATAAGAGGTACATTTTTGGGAAAAGCTAGCAACTCTAGACAAAGTCACTGAGGCCTTGACATATAAAGAATTATAAATCAGCCAATCGTACAGTTAGGACAATAACTCCGAGTCCGTAATAGAAAAAAAGAGTCAACTAAGAGTAGAAATTTACGTGCAGGTATAGTAAATAGTAGGCGACGGGATAACTTGGGTTCTCCATGATCAACACATTTGTGTGAGTTGTTTAACATGCTTTAGATAACTCGCCGTGTACAATTCATTACACATATGATAAAGCAACACTTGATCAGTCCACTTTTCTCAACATAAATCAATTGAGCCTGTTTTATGTTAAGGAGATTTCAGCGCAACCAAAACGTTCACAATTCATACATCTCGGCTGGGGGTTAAAGTCCAAACTATGTGCCGATAGTGAGGCACCCTCTGTCCGAAGTGGAACACTGGTTTTGCTGAGAATTCTCCCAACCTCAACATAAACTACCACACATAAATAGACTTTCGCCTCCTGTCTGAGGTACTCTAAATGCATTATAATTTAGTTAACCCGCCTTTGTGGTTTTTTGTCTACTTTTCTTTTGCTAATTTTACTACTGATTTGTTCATACAACCCGCGCTAGACCGCGGTACATGAAAAACCCCAGTATTACACTGGTCGTGTATGGCTGCCTGCTTTGGGCGGGTAGATTTGCCGCCTGACTATGTGTGCGTCCCGAGAAAGCTACACAGAGTCGCGTCCAACTGGTCGCTATCCGATCTTGACAAAATAATTTGGGCACTGGAAAGGTAGGTCCATGCTAGTTACCATTAATAAACAGGGACGATATGTTATCTGCGGAAGACATAAATAAAATTCTACCTTCGAAGAAGACTGAAGACGTTTGTCTTCTTTAACTTGTAGTAAACTTTCATGTAGATTGAACAGCTCATTTCCTTATGTTTATCAAATGATGAGGCTGATTTTGGGACTGATATGAAACTTGAACAAATTTCATCGGAAGAGAGCGTTTTGGAGGTTTCTGTGACTTTATCCGAGCTTTGTTGTCTCTAGATTTTGAAGAATAGCCTTAGAGCGGTTGTGCCACTTCAGTTTTCTCCGACATTTGCGGTGTTGTCGGTAATAGCCGTTATTTTCTATGTTTTTAACATGTATTCTGATTTGGAACAGGTACTTGAATCAATTGTAAAAAACGAATGTTCCGAAGATAGTGAAAGCAAGTACCTCGGTAAGCGATTGAGTGGATCCAGAGGACTCATTTCCCCAAATTACGCCCGAATTTATGGATTTATCTCGGATTTATTCACGTTTGCAAACCATCGTCACAGTATAGAAGAAAGTGATGTTGTCGTCCTTCTCGATATGTTGTTCTGGTATGATTTGTCGTCTACATTGTTATCACTTATTTTGCTTTCCAATCATTATGGTGATTAAAAATCCATTCATACAACTTTTGATTAAAGACGTGTTCATCCGAAAGTTATAGTTGCTTTCTTTTCATCTTACTCTCCTGAACATAGTCTACTTCAAGCTACCGACTATCTCCTAACTAATGATTTGTCAAGTGATGTGAAAAATATTTTCTCAAGCGTCCAAGACAAAGTAGGCGTTCTTCTCTCTTCAATCTCAGCATCATATCACCACCGATGTGCTTTTCTAAAGCGGATATCCGTTTCTCCGATTTACGAAATTGAATCATTAGTTGCAAGCTTCCATCGCGATACAGCCACATCCTCCCACGGACAAACCAATATACTGCCATTTACGGCACCCATGTTTGTCATAAAGGAAGCTAAATTCTCACTTGATGTTTCTCACGCCGTCCTTTTGAAGAAATTAATGAGGAACCTCTTCGAGCAATCTTGGAAACGTAAATTTTCCATCTCCCTCCACTTTATTGTTGTCATAAGCGTCGGGATCTGAGGTTTTTTATAATTTTTTTCTAGTTCCCTTATCCAACCAAGATGTTGATATTCAGAAAGTGCAAAAAGAGTTGACGAGGTTCATAATGAATCCCTTTTCTATAAAGACTGCAGGTGTGTCCACGGTATGCGAATACTTCGCTACACTGAACATGTTAATGTGCTACTATGAGGAGTGCATTACATCGCGTGTCATACCTTCGAGTTTGCTACTTACTTGTGAACCACATATGGTGTAAGTGATGGTAGCACAATTTCATTAAGTCCAATTAGCACGGACTTGAGTATCCTACTTTATAGGAACAAATTCTTATTGAAGATTTCTAATGACTAGTGCTCTTTCTTCTACATTACATTAATCTTATCACCAGAATTTTGTATAGAATTTAATCCCGAACCATAAGACCGTTTTAACCGTACTTTTAACCCTACACGATGCATGGCTTAAATTTTTATCAAAATAGTTTTTTGTCCTGTTAATGGAGATTGTTGATCTTTATGACTATTCATCACTGATGATTATGCTAACCGGTTAATGCCATCGTTACAATAAAGACGCTAATGCAGTTGGAGATCCTTAACTTATTTCGTCCATACTTTCGATTACAGCCGAAATACGCTAATTCAATCTGCAACAAAACTCATTGCCGCATATCAGTCTCACAAAAATGTGAGTTACTTTCACAAATAATCTGTACTAAATCTTTCCTAATGGTTGTAATATTCACATTTAGTCTAAGGAATCAGTCACTACTATTTCTGCTAGAAAACCAGTGTTCATGGCGCTTTGAACTTTAACTTTTTGGGATTCAAAAAATCCAAGTCTACATTGATCTCTTTCTTCTTCTTCTTGGCTCATTTATAATTCAATTTTTCTAAAAATAAACACCATTCTGTCTAGGTATTTCTCAGTAGGATTCCCCTTTCTACAAAAATATGTTCATGGTGTTCCATTTTAGGATTTGGTGAGGCGTGCCAGTCTACCCGTTGACAGGCGTGAAATAGACAAGTACATTAGCGCTGTGAGTTATCTATCTTACTCAACAACCCTAGTAATCCCGGGAAATTCGGATAACTCCCTACCTCTGTTTGCGTATTAGAGATCTCTTTTGAGTGGTAATAATTTGGGCCGTCTGATAGGTACATGTACCAAAGTCGGATGCACAACTGGCAGCATTGAGGGCCAAACACTCAGGAGTAAGTTACTCTCATTACCCCATTGCAAATTTTGCCACCTTCTCTGCCTCTACACTTATTATTCAGCTTGGGCTGAAGCCTACTAACGCCCAAGGGGAAACGAGTGTACCCAGGCCACGCTTAAAAACGGTATGTCTCAAAATATCAAATTTTTACTGAAACTTGAAATTATTAGGATATATTGGCATCGTGATTCCTTTGTATAAAGTCAACTTAGCACAACGTACTCCCCACCTTAGTGGTAGTTTAAATCCGGTGAGCTTTATAACTAATCATGAGATGCCTCAATGGCTGATTGAACGACGTTCCTGTCCCACAGAACAATTTCGGATTTATTACGACAAAACTCTGATTCTTTGTTTCAGCTAAAGGCAAAGAAGACACCCTCTCGCCCACCAAAATTGTACAGGAGGGTTGATTAGCCGCCGGCTCCTTCTATGCGACGTCTATCTACATTTTGACCTTCACTAAATATTTCGACACTGTACGATGAATCGCTTGTTCTCGTTTCGGTCTAAATGGCAATTTGTCGCTAAATCGAGACAAAAGTGTACGGAAACGCGAGGCGTTGGTTGTGCTCAGCAAACCTATTTACAAGAGCGGGTGGAAGAGGGATGCATAATTTAGGGAAAGTGAATAAAGCAGTATGTTGTTAAAGGAAATAGGAGTAAACATGCGTTTAGAGGAACATCATGTGGCCGCAACTGTCACTTCATTGTCGAGACCACTGTCTGTCTGTGTTCCTATTTCGGCTGAGGCGCTCGGCGTTGGTATCGCATCATTGTCCGCATCTCCGTAATTAACCAGTCTTCTCCCAATCAGATACCTGAAAATAGAACATCCCGGTGAGTTGTTTTATATTCCGCAAATGTTATGATATGAAACGAAGGTTTACTCAGCATCTTTGATTTGTTCGTACAGTCTGATGCATTGGCGCAATTGCCAGTAGAGAAAACCACCGAGCATAGCTACTCCAAATAGTAGGGGATAGACGTAACGGAAGGCCACTTCCGGTCGGATGTCTTGAAAATGAAAAGTGATTGTAGCACTGTTGTTCAAGATTAAATGACAAGATATAAGGGACTCACCGAGAAAAGGACTAAGATAATAGGCAAGGAGGAATGGGAAAGAGAGCGAGAACCCGAGAGACGCCAAGAAGGGTAGGGAGAGTCGGATGATGCGAAAAACACGGACTGCGGGCCAGCTGTGTAAAATTTCATCGTGAATTTCTTCCAGTCGGTCCCGAACTGACCAACGCGGACCCACCAGTAGAATTACCATACAAGTCTTCAGGTGCATCACTCCGAAAATCCAGCTCTAACAAATAATAGGGATTCGTAAATGTTCAGAGTCACTTAGTGGGGATATTTCTCTACCTCTGAAAATCCGATAGCCAGGGTTTTCTCGGGTCCGATCCAGATGGGAATGAAAATGACAAGGTTGACGAGGAGACCGAGAGAGGCGGGCAGGAGGATCAGCAGAACGGCTGATAGGAAGGCCAATCGAAGAGGTACGGATAGCGTCAACAAGAGTTCGCGGATTACCCGTTTCCGTTGGAGTGCGTTTGTGTCCGCGTCTTCGCCGTTAGCCGCCATGTCGGTAAGCGGTGGCAACATCAGAGCCAGTGCCTCGCGACGCGCCCAATGCGGTGCGAACGAGTTGCCTCGTAACCACTCTCCTATCCCCAAGGTCCACTCCGAGAGCCAACGCCAACCGTCCCATGTGGTTAGGTAGGCCAACGTATCCATGAATATGCGCCATACGTTATGTAAAGTCCGCAGTACCACCGGTAGGCTGAAAAGTAAAAATGGGCTTATCGTAAAAGATGGCTCTTCGGAGTTGTTATCCACGTCAGGACCTTGATAAGAGTCTACTTTTCTAAAGTTGGTCACTTTTACCAAAATGCGGGCTATTTTTTACCCAAGAGCCTCTATAACATACAAAAAATCTCGGATCAAAAAAAAAAGTTTATTACTCAATTTCTTATGATATATTTTAGGAGTGCGAATCAGATAGTTAAATTGTGTGCAGCAGAATTTAGTAAAGGAATGAAAATACTGGTGGTAATCTAATGAAAGATGCCCCGCAGTTGTGGTTACTGTCGTTGCACTTTTCTGCCTAATAAACAAATAGATTTGACAGCAATTGATAACTGTTAAATCAAACAGATAATCACCAAAATAAGCCAAATGAAAACATTCCATTGAACTAAAGATCCCTCAGCCAGTAGTGCACCAGTGTGAAACACTACGGATTTCTAAAGAACTGTATGGATCCTATAAACAAACCACACCACCTTTAAAAATGTTATCAGCACTCGTTACTCCACCAAATGCTCGGGCAGTACATTAAAAAATTAAAGTGCAGATATGCGTCGAAGTATTCGTTACGAAATGTTAGGTCTGTAAAAGCACGCAGCAAAGGTGAATTAGCTTACCAGAGGATAGTCTTAGCCCATCCCATTAAGGAACAGACCCCAACAAGAAGGGTGAGAGCATCATGGTGCAGGGTCTGGCTGAGCCCCATGTGGCCCAACATAAGTCGACCAAGAGCGACGGGCACCACGAGGACGACAAGACTGATGACGACGAGGGAGGTTACGAGGAGAACCAGAAGGCTGAAAAGGCGTACTACAAAGAAGCGCGGGCGCACGTACGGCGCGTAACCACCTGTCGGCGGCGGTGGAACTGCCGTGTTTTCTGCTTCACCGCCCGCACCATTCTCACCGTTTCCAGAATTGTCACTGCCTGAGGTATTAGAGTCCGCCTCGGAAGCTGTCGATACCGCAGTGGCAGGAATCCGGCGTCCGTCTGGCATTACGATTTCATCCTACAACATTGGTAAATTTCCTAAACCTACCCTATCTCGAAAGCTGCAGAATTTCATTTCGTGGCAATTTGATGACCTCAATGGTGATGTGAAGTTGAAACAATGAAGGGAATCCGCTATCACGTACTACTTCAACTTGGAAAATTATGGACAACAGGTGTTCCGTAGTTGGAAAATTATGGACAACAGGTGTTCCGTAGTTGGTATGCCAATAAATCAAGAGTTACTTTTTAGTACGAAAAGAGAAGTTAGAAAAACTCAAGCGATGCGACTATTGTAATAACTAATGTTCACTAGAAATCTGGCAATGATCATCTTCCCAGAGCTCGTTTAATGGAGTTAGGCATTTTTGAGGTTATTAAAAATAAGGTCTGGTCACAAGGGAAGACGGATTCTTGGAAGCCCTATGTTTGTTGTACTATTTCCTACAAGGTCAGACCTAGACTTCCTCTCTGCCTTTACTCCAACACGAACGATAATCGCAAGGATTGCAGGACCAAACTCAAATAAAACGGGGCTTCCAACTACACAGTACCTTTCCACAAAAGACATTCCTCATGGTATTTACCAAAATGAGACAGTTCCAATGAATACCATAGGAATTGCAACTTACATTGGGTTCGAAGACAACATCCCCAAGAAGGTAGCTACGCAGTCCCAAAATCCACGCGGCTCCGACACACCACTTGCGCAGCGCCGTCGAGAGGAATATTTTGAATTGACCATCCAACAAGAAGGGCATTACTATTTGGAGAATTATTATCTCCACTGAATAGTCTACTGGACTGTCACTGAACAGAAAAGGGGGACTCCGATGAAACTATTCATTTGCTCGTCTGGTAATTAGCGTACGAGCTATTTGAACCTCACTAATTCTCCCGCCATCGCTTCTTTATCTGAAAACATTTCCCATGATGCGGCTTTTGATCACGTACTAAAAATAACCTTGTACCAGCGAGGTTTAAAAAGCGTGGAAAAATTAAGAAAATGTGGTCTACAGTTGATGCTAATTGAATAGCATGATACTTAATTCATTATAGCTTTTTCACAGACCTTATGAAGCAATAACATAAAAATTAGTACTTAAGTGGTGACGACATGAAAACAATATAGTTTATATAAAAGAGATAGTAATAATCGGGTGTAATACGTACTATGCGAGACTCATCTGAAAAGGCAGAAATCCGGGAATAATTTTATGAATGATCCGAGTGGGGAGCCAGATGGAGAGAACCACGATTATCCCCGTTAGTGACTAAATGCAGTGGGATGAAAGCTATGGAATCAAAACTCCGCTGCGTTAAGGTATGTTCCAACAAAAATGAACTCACGAGATTCACTACAAGGCGTTGAATATATGTCGCCACGGGCAGTAGAATCATCTAAAATACGTTGACGGGAGGGTTAACCAAGAGGTGACGAAATATGGCGGGATATTAATGGTAAATGAGATAAAGTACATCTTGAACGGGCCTGTAGTCGGGATCAGTGAAGTCAGGAAGGAACCAGAGGACTCCGGGACGAACAATATCACGGATAATAATGAATAGCGAGGAGACGTAAAATAGGTACATCAGACCCATCGTCCAGTGAATGAAAGTAAAAACCATTGGCGCATAGTTGAAGGCACGCAAGCGCTGCGCCACCGATGCGTTAAACATGCCCTAAAACGATGAAGGAAACATGCAAAATGCATGCATCTGTTAGCTTCATATTAGCTAATTGCTTTGGCTACTGCGGCCAAGGATTGGAAACATGTGCTAGAGTGGTAAATGGCTAGACGGGACTAAAATGTGCGAACTACTAAGAAGAACGGCACGAAAAGGTGATCTTGCGCATTTTTCGAGAAAGGAGTTGTAAATAATGAGACGAACTTACCAAAGAGCAGGCATCGATCCAAAGCCCACAGAAGGCAGTAAAAATAACCAGCTCCATAAAGGCTATAATGGGCACCTTTATGTAAACATAGCACAGCCCAGCGTAATAATAAACGGACCTAAAAATATGAAAAAGGCTAGGGTTACCTTGCTTAGAGGAAGTGACAGCATGCAGTGGCAACAAACATTTGCTTTCTCTAGTCTTAACAAAATAGTTAAATGAGAATAACCAGCAGGCGGCGATAATTACACTATTTGGCGGGAAAGGGGCGCCAATTGATATACTTATAAATTACGATCTGAAAATTTTCCAGGCACGAAAAAAGATGTCTAGCAAATCGATGACTGGGAAAGAAATATACAGCCGGATATTAGTACCCTATTCACCAACCTTGGTAGGCCAAGTATTTTGAACAAGTAGTGAGATGTAATAAGGAGCGAAGCCATAACGACGTAACCAATGAAGGAGAACAGAATCAATTCAATCAATGGGGTGAGGATCTAAAATATTAACTTTGTGATAAAAAATGAGCAACGGTGCCAAGGCTATATATTAGAACCAAGAGCTAAAAAACCGTGGTATGCACACAAAGATCAAACAACTGGGGCGAGGACGATCATCAACAAAAAGGGCAATATTGCCTTAGCCGAGTAATAGCGAACATGAAAACGATGTATCGTCGTGCATCGAGCAGGAGAGCTGTCACATGTCGGCTAAGTTGTGTTAACGCGGTACACTTTTAGTCAACGAATCAGTAGACAAAACCTCAACTGGATTTTAAAAAGTTGTTTTATGTCAGTGAAAGAGTTAATTACGTGACTTAAAGCCACCATACAGCTTAGTGTGTGACTGAAATATAAAAAGAATGAGTTTTTATAAAAGATGACCAGACAAAATAAGTAGACGGTGGACATAGGGGCGTAAGAATAGAACGGTCGTTATTGAGTTGAAACCCGAGCCGAATATCGGAAACAAGTGTATTTATTACAGATTTTTGAGAAAAACTTTCAACTTCATGAGATCCTAGCATTTGATACCTATTCTTCTAAAGGCGATTTGTTTTTAACTCCTCGAGAATGCTGCTCGAAACTCAAATCTTTAATGCTTTTATATATGCATGCAAGAGCAAAACAAATAATACGTTAGGTTGAAGCTGATAGCGAACGATCTCGTACTTAATTTGCCTATGGAAGCTGGTCAAAAAGCAAAAATTAAAATTTCAAGTTAATCAAAAAGATTACTGAGGTGTTGATGCCCAGCGCAGATATCACTGTACGTCCCGTGAAGAAGGGGAAAGAGGCTAAAAGGTTGGCGTATTAGAGCGTTGGCTGTCATAGACATTCAAAATGAACCTTGGGAATGGCAATTGGGACTCACCGAAGAAAAGAATAAAAAGGATGTTTAGAACAATAATCCAGAGTACGTGTTCCAAAAAAGTCATGGTTCCGTCCAAACCAAAGATGCGTTCCAATGTGAGAGGCGGAACAGCAGCAGCACCTGCGTCAAATTCGGCATCATTGTTATCACCCGCCGGTACCGCCCCATCAGCCATCGGTGGTTGCTCTTGCTGTTGCCCTTGTGGAAGTGCAGGCACTTGCAATACTCCACCTTCCCCCTCATCTGGCTCTATGCAAAAATACGGACAAATAATTACTTGACATGAAACCAACAATCGTTAGAGTAAGATGAGAAGAGGCTAGTTTTATTTTAAAAAAGGGACACTCCGTTAGAAGGTCTGTGTTAATATTAAAGAAAGCCCATTTTTACACACACGCTCAGTTCACCATAAATAAAAGTTTATTGGACGCACCAGAACACGCCACTTGAAATTTTTGATTGAACAGTGCCCATGGGAAAATAGTACTCAATTCTTATGAGAAATAATACCAAACAGCCAAAAATTCAAATGGTAAGTAAAAAACTTTGTTTTCTGCAAGCAGCGAATCAAATAAATAACAACTGGGACTTCATAAATCACCGATGTTGAGTAGGATTCTGATCTCACCGTAAAATAAGAATAGGTTATACAAAGCACACTTAAACAAACAAGAAATTCCACAGAACCTTGCGATAGTGAGAACAATAGTACAAGAGCACCGTGCACGACAAGCTAACTCGTGATCAAGAAAACCCGGAATTTAACAAGCAAATTAACCTCGAATACTAACCGGCATTAAGCTGATTAACAACATTGTTGGCGGGCGCAGCAGCGGGCGCGGGACCAGCCACAGGAACTTGCTGGGGAGCCGCTATCTCTCTCAAACCCTCCGCTCCTCTGTACTCCTCCTCTACACCTTCATCAGTTAGCCAATCAGGCTCTCCACCAATCACTAGCTGTTCCCGTAGCCAAACGCAACCGAAGAGCGCAGTAAGTGCAACCAAGACGATTAGGAAACCCTAAATATAAAAGGAATGTGTTTTGAGTAAGGACAAAATAATTAATAACTCGTTGCAACTCTTAAGCTTCCAAATTCAACTGCGAACGGCATTAAGCGAAAACTCGCAAACGCAAAAAATCATAAGCAATTGTTTTAATCGCAAAATTTACTGTTGGTATTGAAAACACACATAAATACCCATAATAATGGACAAATAACGCTTAATTTTGAAAACCCGACTAAGTATTACCACAATTCTCGTAGTAAGCAGCTACCAGCAATAATGAAATGATAAACAAATCCAAAAATGATACACTCCAGATTATGGAATGGAAAATCATGAATAGAGGGCACACCTGTATGCAATCTTGAATAACATGTTCTGTGGAGAGGATATCCAAAGGAAGCGATAAAAGACCGACGAGATTGCCTGAGAAAAAGCATTTATAGATTCGAGACACAGTGAGGGGTACCACGAATAACCATGATATTAAGACAGCGAGAAGATGGAAAGAGCGAAAAACAACATTGCGAAGAGCCGTTAGCAGCCCGAAGAAAAGCACTCCGAGAGGCACCACCGAAGGAGTGTGAGGAGCATAGACAGGTTTGAAGGTAAATCGGTGGTTGCAGAGTTCACAGGTCTGCCGTTTGCTGTACTGAAGCCACTGGACTAAGCTAATCAATATAAACCTTCAGTTATTTTTGAGGTTGTGAACACTTATGATCCAAGTGGAAATGTGACTAATGTTACTATCTAGCGATATATTGCACTTCTTAACTAGAAAGTATGTGTAAAAATGGCGTATAACTCACCATTCTTGATGAACGTATTTAATACTTCCGGTACACATGCAAGGATAAAAGAGGGGTTGCGAGGAAGTGGCCTCACAGCGACAAACGCGACAAAAGTCTACAGTAAAAAGACATACACACCATCTTCGTCTAGAAACGCAGTTTCTACGCCTATTCAAAGAAATTTTGCGTCAAAACTAATGACAACGAAAGAGGGAAGGAATTACAACAATATTGAAACAGGTAATGGGAATAAGAACATATGATAGGACCGCCAAATGGGATGAATGCGATTAAGTTTGAAGGTAACAGTACCAAAGGTAACTACATACCGCCGTCGTCAGAAGGCATGTCTAGCCAAAGTCACAAATCTCCGAACAACAGCCTTCAGAAAATGCGCCGATCAACCACCTATTATAAGGGCACATCATGTAAAATTAATAAGCTACTGCAGACTAGATGAATCCCCAAAGTGGCAAATATTTAATAGACTTTATAACTTGTTTAATATATACAAATTCAAGATGCTTCGATGACGACTCTATCGGAATAGTGGTGCATCAAGTAAGAAAGAATTAACGACCAAATGATAAGTTGTAAAGACATGTTTGTAATATTAGCCACATGCTAAATTCTTTCACGCAATTGCGAGCCAGTTTGACAAAACGTACAGCCTAAGTGATTAGGTGGATAGCAACCGTATGCGAATCTTCCTCAGGGGAATAAAAAATACTAATCGCTCGACAGAATACCCGTCTGGGAACCTCTTTTGCAGAAACGTTGACGAATGCATTTTAAAATTTCTGGCGCACAGGAATTTTTGAAGATAATTGTACTCACAATCTTTTTACGCTACACTTCGTTAATACTTTTAGGGCGAAGGCCCTATTGCCTTGTTGGCAGATGAGTACAAATTCATGATGTGTTGACAAGATCTCAGACTAGAGCCTGCATTGTGATGGCTATGTAATGAGGATGGGTTAAGCTTCCTCATCTGACCACACTTAGCTCTGGTGTCAGTATTGTTTGCGCACAGTACGTGATCGAATAGGATGGCGTGGTGTTTGAGTCAGGCCATCAGTCTGACCACTTGCCTACGTGTAGTAAGCGGGGGAGGATTATATTCAATTATCTCGCCTCTGTAAGTGCGATCTGACTTGGATGGATCCTTTAACGGTATCGCACATGCTATTCTACAGAGGGCTTCATTTACTAAAACAGTGCCCATTACCATGATACATGAATGGACACAATATTGGGTTGATAGTAGTACACTAGCCTCAAGTTAGGCGGGTGGACGCCACTTTCAGGATTTAAACTGAATTTATATGGAATCGATGGAATCCGTCAATTCATATCCTACTATTATCGTATTAGTGTTAGCACTGAGGGTATAGCTTCGAGGAAAGGCCGTACCACAAGGTTCAAGCCCACTTAAACTTTATATTTTGATGATGGTACAGATGTGTTGAAAATAAGCAAATGAACACAGGCTAAGACTTGCTCGAATGACTCTTATGCCTACTAACTTGTCATTCGCCGTTATTCCAGTAACGGCTACAGATCGTACAGTCATGAAGAAAGACTGAATGAAAACAAATAAGAACCCTTGACTGAAGTAAGCCTCTGCCCATTTTAGGCATGCGAACGTCGCTCTTCTTCACTTTAACATTCGTTTACATTCTCTATTTCTCTGTCCACCATTGTACCATAACGTAAACAACACCAAACATTACTTTTTGTCATTTCACTTGGCCTGCCTCCAGTTCACTGCTGTATGTGCACCGGGTGTTTTAGACTCGCTATTGTCATCAGTGCGGCCTGTGGGGTGTTGGGCTACAGGAATAACACATACACCCCTGACTGGCAATCATTGGACAAACGACCTCTGCCATCATGGTACGATGAAGAAAAGATAGGAATCTTTGTCCATTGGGGAGTCTTCTCCGTTCCAAGTTACGTGTGAGTTATAACTAATGAAAGGTATTTTCATAAATCTTTAACAAAATCCTTTAAACCATGTCTTTTTGGCAGGACACATCTCCGCCACTCTAACCTCTCCTACTCATGTACTTGCATATGTGAAGTAGCCCAGAGTTATCATTTCCTTTCGATTCATATTGCTCGAAAAGTGCCGTAAATGTGATAAATATTCAAATTCTTTACATAAGGTTGCCTTGTGAATAATGAATCATAGGTTACGTTAATTTCCCAACTGTCTTTTAAGACATTTCTACTGTCACTCTAATTTTATGATGCAGGAGCGAATGGTTTTGGTGGTACTGGCAAGGGAAACCTCCAGATCCCCGTGTGTGGGTGTACATGCAGACTTATTATGCGTCAGACTTCTCCTATCCCCACTTTGCACAAAACTTCCACGCCGAGTTCTTTAACCCCCAACACTGGACTGACGTCTTCGAGGCCGCGGGAGCGCGATACGTGGTGCTCACCGCCAAACATCACGAGGGCTATTGCAATTGGCCCTCACCGGTTTCTTGGAATTGGAATTCCGCCGACGTGGGGCCACGACGTGATCTCGTAGGCGATTTGGCCAAAGCTATTCGTTCTAGGAATAAACTACGGTTTGGCGTATACCATTCCATGTTCGAATGGTTTAATCCCCTTTACCTTGCGGACGAGGCGTCTGGCTACAAGGAACAGGTGTGATTGGAACTTCCTAAAGATTGTAAACTGCCCTAAGCTCATTTGTCATGTTCTCCTCACTGCATTCGTCTCAGACTTTTGTAGACAGGAAAACGATGCCAGAACTGATGGACCTCGTGAACCGCTATCATCCGAGTGTGGTGTGGTCCGACGGAGCACCGGCAACAAGCGATTACTGGAAGGCAAAGGAGTTTATCGCGTGGCTGTACAACGACTCACCGGTTAAGGACGAAGTAGTGGTTAACGATCGTTGGGGCTCTGATGCGGATTGTCAACACGGAGACTTTTTCAACTGTGCGGATAGGTTCCACCCTGGCAAATTGATTTCTCACAAGTGGGAAAGTTGCATTACTCTGGATCGCCAGTCATGGGGCTTCAGACGCGAAAGCCGTTTGGCCGACTACCTATCTGACGAAGTAGCTTATCCATTCCCACTTCCAATTTTCTCACTTAACGTTTACTCGATATTCAGCGAGGGCCGATAATAAGCACCATGATTCATTTCCTATTAGAAGGGAAGTCAAAAGCGTATGCAAGGGGGTCGACAGAAATAGGACAAAAACACGACATATACATGAATGTTCTTATGGATATAATCGGTTTTTCGATATACTATCGGATGTTTCAATGCAGGAGCTGATAGAGACCCTCATCAATGTGGTCGCCTACGGTGGAAATCTTTTGGTCAACGTGGGCCCCACATCATGGGGCACAATTCCACCGATATACGAGGAGCGGCTTTTGACAATGGGCCGGTGGTTAAAGTCTAATGGCGAGGCCATTTATAAGACGACGCCCTGGCGCTACCAAGTTGACAGCAAACGGAGGAAGTTATGGTGAGGAACGTGCGTAATTCACAACGTTTATGTGGTTGTCAAGCAGGACACGAGTAACCTCTAAGCTTGTTGAAAACACTAGCGCGCAGATATCTCCTTATTAAAGGTTTTCATTTCTTGATACTTGCTTTTGACATGTGCTGAATGAGTCTATTCAGATGTTCTGGAGGAAGTAAAGGAATTCTTCCTACACAGGTATTTGCAGAAGAAAGTGCCTGAAGGCGATCCAATTGTGTACGCTGTCTTCAGCGTCTGGCCAGGAGAAAGCTGCAATCACACACTGTCACTCGCCCAAGTGCAAGCCACAAAGAATGTGTCCAAGTTCGTCCTTCTGGATGGCGATCGTGGAATAACTCTCCTCTTTACTCTCGATTCAGTGGCCAAAGCTGTACTCCTCCATTTACCGCCTGCTCAACCCCCTGGATCTTTTGTGGCGTGGGCAGTTAGAATGGAAAACATCAAGCCCCTGTGACAATTGCTGCAAGCTTGAGAAATTGCGACGCGAATAATACATTTGAGATTCGATTAGAAGAATATTTTGATTGGTCTGTACAAATGATAAATGCATGTAAGAATATTGCAGTAATGTAGCTTCTGACACGCAGTGACTTGGTAGTGTCAATCCCCTTACCTATGCCACATTCCGGTCTTGACATTCATTGAACCATTACTTCGTCAAGATCAAATACCTTTCCGCGTCTAGAGGAAGAATTGAGACTTTCGATTAGGGAAATCGCAAACCATGGGGCTTACGAATAAACAGTGAAAAAAGCGCTTTAGGTATAAGAGAGAAATGTCTATAAAAAAAACATGACTCATTTTGCAAAACGTACTTAAATAAAAGGTTTTTCTTTGCAATTATTTCCACCCATAAGTGGTTTCGGAGTAGGGGTATGGCACAATGAAGAAAACTGAACGAATAAGTTTAATTCTTGGTGGACCCGTCCTCCTATAACCTATGCATACTTACTGTGCTCAATACTTTCGATCTCCGCGGTTGCGCATATGGTTTGGGTGGATCAATGGACGATTATACAGTACTATCTTCGGTAAGTTATACATCACTCTTTGGAAATGCGTGACAACTTCGTATGAGTTGGAATTACTCGTCCGCATCATCATAATTAACATGTGTCACTACGATAGCAAATTGTGCCACCTTTAATTTAACACAACTGTTTTGTTTGTCTAGCTTGATGACCCCTGAGGATATTATAAAAAGCGGTGATTTATCTGTTTGTTTATCGGTCTGAATGCGTAATTCCCTACTTGCTCTATATCTTTTTGCGGTCTTGAAAATGATCTTTACACTGTTGAACTAGTACCTGTCGTTGTATCTGCCCAAACTTTCGTTTGTGTCTTAGATAGTCATGAACATATATCTGCGTTATATTGAGCGTCTATCTTTTAGACGTATTGTGCTTAGCGGTATATTATTTTCGAATAAAGAGTGTTTGCCCCTGGTACTGTGTCATTTTTTGGCTTAAACGTCAATTATTAGGTTTTCCAGCCCGATAGATATAAACTTAGTGCATGTATTCTTTACCACGCGCAAATGTTACGCCAAGAAGAAGTTTCTATTTCGTTAATTTTATAACACTTTTAGCTGCTAAACGAAGAACAGATTCTGCTGCCTGTAAAAGCGCTCAATCGAAGAAGTTGAGGGCATCGGCCCAGGGTGAGACTTATTTTTCTTATGTGACAGAATTCAGACAATAATTCAGACTCTATTGACGCTACGCCAATATCTGATGTCAAAAATGATGAACCCTTGGGTAAGTCCTTTGTGTTTCTTCATACAAATTTAGTGACGAAAGTAATAATTAAGGGAAAAGTGCCGGTGGATCCTCAGTGTGTGAGTAAAGTTGGTCTCACCCACGTATTACAGGAAGACGGGGTCGTTTACAGCTTCATGTTAAACCAGGTTTGTTGTTGAGTACTACAATATTCCAGTGGTAATGACTCACTTCTGTGCATTTGATAGTGAGATAGGAGTGGGATGAGGAAATTCTCTGTTGGCCTTGTATGCTGTAACGTATTTCTTGGAACTGTTATTTTTTATATCGTCGTTAAATGAAACAACTTTACTCTTTTTTGAGCTTAATCTGTTTCTTTCGTTTTTTACGACAGACTAATTTGCAACAGAATAATAACAAGTACTTCCTGGGCCAGGTCCTTGAGTAACGACGGTGGAGGTGGTTATTTCGTGTGGTTTCGATGGGGTCGAGTGGGGAAAACAGCGCAGACGTCTCTTCAGCTCTGTTTTTCAAAAACCCATGCAATTTCGATATTTACATCGAAGTTTAAAGCAAAAACACGCAATTCATGGTTGAATCGGACGAATTTTACAAAATTCGATGGTTATTATGACCTCATTGAGCAGGACTTCGGAGTAAGTTGGTTTAAGTCTTAGTTTTACCGCTTGGGGAGTTCTCTAGTACAGTGAGAATGAGTCTTACCAAGTACAGGGCGCATTCTGAGTCAACTCATTAGCTTTCCACTTTTGCTATACACATAGCCTTGGAGACCAGTGTGATTCCAATGAGTCATTGGCGAATGCTAATTTACCGCGTTTTATTTTGTTTGGAAGGAAGTGGAGACTACCGAGGAGGAGGAGGAGGAGGAAGGGAAATGCAAGGAGGAGGTGTCGTCTCTTCTACCTCCTCAAGTCCTGGTGTGTTTATTATGCCTTATTGACTGAAGGAGTTAAGTTTGTTTCGAATGCTATTCAAATAAGTGTGCACCGAAATTGAGGAGTTTCTATGCATGTCAATGCGCTAATGATTGTAGATGTGTGGGAATGTTTTTGTGGTAGTTGACAAAGATTTTCACCACTGTGTAAGTAAGAGTTGGAATTATTGCTTGCTATCCAGTTGTATCAGCAACCAATCTTTCCATTTGTCGATGCCTTAAAATAGGCGGTGATGCTGCTAATTAGCGATGTGAGGACAATGGAACATCAGATGCGCGAGATGAACTACGACGCGCGTCGAGCTCCATTGGGAAAGTTGACGATGGAGCAGATAAAGTCGGGGTACGAAGCTTTGAAGTGTGTTTCAACTTGCATCGAAAAGTTGGAGAATTATACAACGTTGTCCTTAACCAACAAGAAGAGAAAAACCAAAGCCAAACGCGCAGTATCTGATAGTGAGGAGGACGAAGATGTCCTTCGAGAGCGTCTTCTGAAGGCTTGCAATACCTACTACACTCGCATTCCCCATGACTTCGGGTAGGAGTCAGCTCCTCTCGCGCCCTTTCTTGTCACTGCTGCAGTTGACTTTGACGGCCACAGGGAGACTTTGGGGTATTGCTGTCTGTAGAATTTGGTTTTTTGATCCCAACTGGAGCGAAGTGGTGTAATCACATGGAGCCTAGCCGCACAGATTTCGATGTGCTACTAATGAGTGACACTATTGATGAACCTTGTTTGCTGAGATAGCTCTGGGCTCAACTATTAGCCCAGCTATGAGACTTATCCGAGTGGTTGTGATGTTTACTTTACAGAATGAAAGTTCCTCCTCTGATATCGACTCCGGAAATGTTGCGCTCGGAGCTAGAACTTCTCAAAGCCTTGGAAGACATCGAAGCCGCCTTCAGCATCATTAAGACGGAGAGTAAGACGGTGGATATGCATCCGGCAGACAAGAATTACGCTAATCTGAAATGCGGGATAAAACCGATTGCCTCTGGCGACAGGATAGATGAGGTAGGACATTGTTAAATTTTATTTTATGGGTGTCGGATGGTTGTGTAAAGACAGAAGTTTTCATTATTGAACCTTTCTATCAATGACCGTTCGGATCAGTCTTCTCATTCATTAAGGCTCCTTGGTTCTTTATCTGCTATAGCACAATGACGTACGAATGTGAATATACAACAGTCTGCCTTACTGGGCGTTTTTTTGTCTATTGCAGATAATCAGGAATTATATTCGCATGAGCCACGGACAAACTCATTCATCTTGGAAGTTAGAGGTGTTGGCGACTTTTGAGTTAGAAAAGGATGGAGAGGCGGAAGCCTTTCAAGACTATGGCAATAGGTACGTGAGTTTTTAGTGTGTGTGTGTAAAACTTGTCAGGTTATACGATCCTTTCAAAATGTATAACTAATTGCCACTGAGGTGGGTTGGGTCGCATTGAGTGAGAGTGGATGAAGGAGTGCTAACCTGCGTTTTGGTAGACGACTGCTGTGGCACGGGAGCCGGTTGACCGATTGGATGGGAATCCTCGGTCGTGGTTTAAAGATAGCCCCTCCGGAGGCACCCCATTCAGGTTACATGTTTGGCAAAGGTGTCTCCTTCTTTGACTGTGCCTATGTCGCGGCTAACTCTATAACAACGAACATCGACAATATCGGCATTATGGCTCTCTGTGAGGTAGGTGTCGCCCCCTTAACCAGTATCTGACTATGCGCACTTTTCCCATTTAATTTGGTTTGGTGAATTCTGGGGCCCACCACGGTGAGTCGAATTAGTAGAGCATACTAGGAAATGCTGTCTCATCCATAAAACTGCTCAAGCAGTTGAAGTTATGAAGGCGAGCTTTGTAAGCAATATTCACTGTTTGTTGTCATGTGTCGTTGAGTTGCGCCACATTTCCTCGCCTTGTTTGCCTTCATGATTGAAAAGGAGATGTATTTGAAGCGAGTCTTGATAGGGTGTGGAAAGTTGTTGTAAATGAATACAGTGGGTGCTTGAGCTACCGGTGACCTTGTTTCTCTTATGACAACAACTTCACGATGACCTGCCTCTACATCTTGGAAACGAGCCCTTTGTTAGGTGCACTTGGACCTCTGTGGATGTCTGGAGGGCATTTGTGGGAGCATGTGGGACGGGACTGTGAAACCGGCGTCAGTTTGGCCAGAGTGTGTTTGCATTGCGTGGATGTTGCCTCTTTTTAGGTGTCCCTTGGAGAAATAAATCCTCTTATCAATGGTGATTATCATGCCGACAAGTTACCCGAGGGGAAGCACAGTGTACAGGGAGTTGGCAGCTCAACTCCGGATCCGTCCACTTGGATTACTCTGTGAGTCCTCCCACTTGTTGGCTTGAGATCTCAAGACGAAGTACCACCGTTTCTACATAGGTGGAGTTTCTGTGTGCTTTGGCGGAGAGGTGTACTGTGCGAAAGATATGATGGGTGAGGATTACTTAGTCACTGGCTTTTTCTGTCGTCCACTCTAGCGACGACGGTACTGTGGTGCCGTGCGGAAAGATGATCGACTCCAAGGTAGCCAATTGCTCCCTTTATTACAACGAGTTCATCGTGTACGACGTACGGCAAATACGTCTGCGCTACTTGGTCCAACTGAAGCGCACGTATGAACACTGACTGGCGATCTTCATCCCACTTCTCTTCACTTAATCTGAAACGGAACACCATTATGTGTATTAAGAGTTGGTAATACAATAATCACATCACCGTCTTTTTTTATCGAAGAACTGCGATGTATTTTCTGCGACGCTTTCTGTTGTGGCCACATGACAGAGGGCAGGTGAAGGGGTGGGGGCGGGGGCAGGGGCGGGGCGGGTGAGAGGGCAGGGAGGAGTGAAAGGGATTTGGTTGGAAGTGAAAGACCCGCACGCGTTCGGGGTTTAAGGAGTTCAGTGTAGCGTCTGTCACCCCGAGATGGTCATTATTTGAGAGAAAGAAATTTTCCAACGGTACATAATCCACCTAAAATGGTGGAAGGAGCAATAATGGGGAGAGGAGACGGGCGAGAGTTGACGGGTAAAGAGGATTTGGCATTCAGGCTTCACGCGTGGTGAGCGGGCAAGTTTGGAGAAGTAGGGGCACCCCGAATTGCGTCGGCGTTAGACAAGCAGGGTTTCAGGGCTTGTTTACACGTGGAATGGCCGGCAGAATGTGGTTGCAACGAGTGTGCCTCTCTGCGGTGAGGCTGGCGCATTTAGCATTTGGTGCCGCCGTGAAGCCAGTAGTGGCCAGTTAATGGAATTGAGATGGAATAACTCGTCACCACGGCAACGACTGTGCGTTTAAACAAAGAGGGAGTGCTCATTAGCACACGGCCAGTTGCTTCGTTTGCTCAGCTTTCGGTTTGTCGGGCGGACGTCGCTCTGAGGTTGCCGCTATGCTCGACCTTTTCGTCGGCGCTGGTGGTGAATGAGATGCCAAATTCTCGTTGAGTGGGCCATGCTTTACACCTCGGACCGGAGGTGAAGGAGTCGGGTGCCTACGTCTCAGACGTTGACAGTGTGGAGGTGGAGCACACTCCAAGTGGCCTTTGTCCGCAGTTCACGTGAAGTCGTCAAGGACGGCATGGAGAGGAGAAACCACAAGGTTAAGGCTCTCAAGGCCTTGATATTCTGCATGCACGCCTGCTTGGGTGCGCGCAACACCAACACTGTGTGATGCCATTCTCCTCCACAAGTGCTAAGTGGCTCGCATCATGTCGTCATTCCCACGCAAATATTACGCTCCACGTGCAATTACTCCAGTCTCTGCGTTTATTTCACTGATGCGCTTGAGGAAGATGTTGGTCGCGGGGCAAATGCGAGATGGTGAAGCCTATTTTAGACTCTTATAAATGACACATTTCGTGCCGCAGAGCGAACATGTGAGCCTTTTTGGCTAAGGAGTTAAGTGTGGCTATCAACGAGTGCTTTCCTCGGCGACTAGGAACCAGGGAGGCACCATTTCACTCGTCTTGTGCGCAAGTGATACTCTTATTATTCGGGCTGCTGCTCTTGTCACCTCGTTGTTGCCTCCATTTCGCCCAATGCACACGAGAGCACGATTGTCCACCAAGTGGGCTTATGTTGGGACAATCTCCTTGCTGTCATGTGTCGGTAAACAAGGCCTGTCACAGCTGAGATCACTTCTCTGCTAATGCACTGCAGAAAGGTAGCCTTCACTGAGTTGTCCTTGGGCCACAGTGTGCTTTTCGTGAAATGGCGAGTTGTAATTCTCAAATCTCCCCACATAAGAACATCTTGGCATCTTCAGACCAAATGGACTCGTTACATGTTTGGGTCAAAGGCTTGGTTGGCTGCCTTTCTCTGTGACGCTTCGCCTGATTCTCCGTGTGAGGCAGAGTAGAAGCGGTCACGTGGACCGAGAGGGAGAGGCAAAGAGAGAGAGAGAGTGGGGAGAATGAGAGAGAGGCGGAGAGGGAAAGAGTGAGAGAGAGGAGACCACGCGTCTATTCTGCCTACTAGTGACTTGAAAGTATGGCTGCAAGTGCTGCGCCAATATTCTTCTGTCTTTCTGATAACATCCGCTCGTTAATCGGAAAGCCAGAGCGGCGCGAAAAAGAGAAAAGCATTTGTTTGCCGGTTTTCGACGATTCGTGAACGTTAGTGTTGTATGGTCTGCAGAGAGGTAGACTATGCATGTCTTGCTAACATGCCCACTTCATTCTCGAGGGAAACCCTGTCGCACCTCTGCTTCCAGTCTGCTTTAAACTCGACATTTCCGTATTTCAAGGGTAGTCACAATGCACTCAATCTAGAACCGTCGCGTACATCAGCCTTCCATCCCAAGCCTCATTTGACTCCCGATCTGGAGGGGTGGGCGAGGCGGGGAGCATAATGGGTAGACTGGGAGCCCTTCTCCAAATCTCCTCCAGTCCCGGCGTGTACGAGGAGGTGGCGCACTGTCGATTTCCCATGGCCCCACCACCATGCAGTCGAGGCGTCCAATGCGCTTCGCATGACAAGTGGCGCTCGACCCACTTTTGACGCAACGACGTCTCTCCTCGGCATTGCATCGGTGCTACTCCGAACTAATCCCCTTTAAGCAGGGCGCCCAATTGGTTTGTCTGCCTTCAGCCCATTGTACATGCAGCCTTCATAATGACACCAGAATGGAGCCTCACATGTCTTGAATGTAATCAAACCTCCACTCAAATGTTAACAAGGAAAAGAAGGGGTTTTTCCTTCCTCCTAGGGCCTACCGCCTCGCCGCACCGTCTTGGAGCACCGCTGACAAAGATGCCTCTGCCCCACAGCCATTAGAGTGTGCTAATTGCAGCACATAGGCGCTTTCACTACCCGTGCAACGCGATATTCTCCCAATCCGAATTTTTGGATAACTGCAACTGAGCTACTTGTGTTGACTCAGTTCGGGTGAGGTGTCGCGCTATCCACCTGAATTTGTGACTACTTCGAAGTCTACTTACTAGTTGGATCGGACGTGATCCTCTCAGACGGGGATCTCCGTTCTCCCCATCTTCCTTCCTCATTTGAAATGCGCCCAACCGGCTAAGAAATTGGGCAAAAAGAGAACTTCCCACTCACTATAAGACATCGCTCCACTATCCCAAAAGTAGCGCCAAATCACTGTGGCAGTTTGCGTGGTCAACTATTTACTAGTTGTTCATGAGGCGGATTACCAGCCGCCTCTTGGGGCTCAGTGAACGAGCTTCCGACATCACAGTCGATTCATAGGCCCCATCACTCCTTTGGGCCAGGAAGTGGGCTTATAAAGGACTGTTTGACATCACCAGTGTTCCACTTAAGAGGATTACGCGTAGCCATGGTGAGCAAGGGATCGGTTGACTTGGTTTCCACAACTGAGCGTGTAATAGCACAGGTAGCCACTGCTGAACTTGATGGCGATTGGCACCGCCAGTAGTGTGAGGCGTTTATTTCAGTGCTACGCCGAAAGTTGGGATTTGGCGGTCCGGGAATGCACATACCGAATCCGGTCCGCCGTCCTCTCCTACGGCAATCGTTAAGCAATAGGCCCAAATCGTGCGCGCACGAGGCAGTGGCCAATGGACGCGCCACCAGCTGACAATGTCGGTCGCACGGCCGCACTACACACACGCACGCGCGCACACACACACGCACGCACGCACACGGTATGCGCCGCGTGGCGATTCGGTGGCGATTCGTCGCTGTCATTCGAGAGGCGATCGGGAGTTGCTGGACTTTCCTCCAGTCGAATGGTTGGGATCACTCGGTCTGCTCAAAGCATTTGCATAATTTGGATTTAACCCTCACCGTATAAAAATGGTAAGTTTAGTGGGCATGACGGCCTTCCAACTGATGTCCCCACTTACGCATCTACCCGCTCACAGCTACTACAGTCCTTCTAGTGCGGTCCTAAAATGGGTGCCACTATATGGCAACGAGAGGCCTTGCCACGTATTCTTCTGTAAATATGGCTTCTCATTAGAGCAAATTTTAATGCCGTAGTGACGACACAATGAGTGCTTCCAGAATATTTTGCCTTGGCTGAATGCCACTCATTCATAGCGCAGGTCATTCCTCCAGACGATGTGGCCCTTCTTCGGACGGCAGTGTAATCACCCGGTAGAGCTGATTTAATGAGGCCCATCGTTGCCTCTGATTCACCCTAGCTTCTCATGCCCAATTTTTATATGCTACTCTACTTCGTTTATACCTCATTGGACCACCCCAATCCGGGACCGAATCAAGCCTTTTATCTAGCACCACTAAGCTCTCATAATCTCCTCTTCTCTCTTATTTTCTGCAGCACACCAGAAAAATGCAGCTTTTACTTTACAGTTTGTTCAACTTGTTGCATGGAGAAAAGATACACGTTCACACAATAATTTTGCCATGTAACCTCGGAGTAGCCCTAAAAATATTGAGGCTCACTCATGCCACTCGCCAACAAGCTCCCCTTCTCGGTCAGTTGGCATCTGCGGGCAGAGAACTTCACGCCAATCAAGCTGATGTGACTCTCTTCTCCCCATAAAATGGTTTATATAAACTACAGAAGACACTGGCGGGAATCCTAATTGCACACAGTCACGCGAGCTAACCCCGAAGACTTCGTGTGGTTTTTCAGCCAACCCATATTCCCTTCGTTTGTCGACTCAACTCCTCGCTGCACACTGCCGAGGTGGGAGAATTGATAGTTGCTCACTCAAGTTCCCTCCGTGGGATGAGGCGCTAAGGTGGACACGTGTGAGGGAGGCAACAAGGAGCTTTGGCAACCCTTATGCCCTTACGCCCTTATGCCTCGTAATCTGCGTGTCAGTATTGCTAGCCTGGGCGAGAAGGTGCCTGTTTCACCGTCAATCTTTTTCTGTGTGTCAAGATGACCAGCGATTTAGCAAAGACAAGTTATTGTTTAACAGGTCGACCGTCATCTTCATTCGCACAACCTCAATCACGAATCGTTGAAAAGGTTTATTTCAATGAAGCGGCACGAACGGAGAGGAGAATGGGGAGGGAGTTAGGAGGAGGAGGAGGAGAAGAAGAAGAAGAAGAAGAGGAAGAAGAAGAAGAAGACGAAGTAGAAGAAGAGATGTGAGCTGAAATAATTCGGCCGCCGTGTGAGGGGACGCGCACATATTCTCGCGGTGGCCAGGACAGGTCTCACGCCCCCACTCAATTGAGTTAACTTGGGGGCGAACATCAGTGTGGGCGGCCTTAGGGATCGACGAGGACACTCCTGTCTTCGCCGCATGGGAACTGACGTCCCGAGGGGTGATCTACCGCCCATCTTTGTTACAGTCATTTCGCACCCACCGCCTCGTTTAGGCTGAACTGCATCCGGTCCTGGCTCTCCTCCCTCGGTGCCAGTTGCTTCACGCTCTGCTTGTTGTCCCATCCAAAGTCGAGCTAACGCATTCCATTTGGCCCCGTTTTAACAATAAGATTAATAATAGTAATGATACAAATGTCCATGGTCCGTCTGACCCATGGGCATATTGGCGGTTCTCAGTTGCCTTTATGAGATGCAAATGATCCCCCACGGAGCCGGTTTTCTCCCCCGAGAAATGCGGTATGCGTGTGTAATTGCCTTCTTCCTCTCGTGCAGCATGACTTGATTCCGAGCATCGCCCCGCTCCGCCAGACAGCCTGTTAAAGCCTGTTTACTGGGGATTTTGAACACCCCTTTGAGGGGCGAGTAAACAAGATTAAAGAGGCAAATCCGCAGCCTTGGCTGCGGCTTGAATCACCAACGGAGTTCTTTTCACTTGTGATGAACGATTCAGCGCGTCAGCACTTTCTTTTGCCCAGTCTCTGTCTTGCCTTTCCACCAGCCAGTTCCTATGCGCAAATGTTAGGCATCCACACAAACCCGACTGCAATTTCCTCACCACTTCTCATTATTTTCATCACCCACTTCAGAGGAGTGTCTGTTGGCTCGGAGTCTGAAAATTCAGGGGCTGAAGAGAGGACGTTGCGTCAGTGAGAGGATTGACCACTTTGCTTTCCTCTTCGGCGTACAGACTCCTCACGAGAGCAGGTGATGCCCTCATCTGAGGCCATAGGCTCCGGGGTGGAGCAACGGGAACTCGGCAGTAAATCATTTGGGTCAGCATGACGTGTTATGGAGCTGCTCGTCACACACGGATCATTGAGAATTGGGCGCCTTTTTGTCATCTCTGCATTTATGCAGGTGGTCTCGAGGTGGCGCCGCCCAGCAGTGAATTGCCGTGGTCTCGCTCTGCTCCTCGTCGTGCTCGCCGTAGCTGCAACTCCCTCCGACTGCCTCAGTCGAACGCGGCGACAAGCTTCTGGTGTGTTCACCATTGGTAAGTAGCGCTGGTCCGAGGAGGAAAGGTCAATTTCTCACAATTTTGAAGCTTGCCCCCTCAAACAACTGCATGCACATGTATTTGGGACTCGTTAGCAGGAAGGCGGACGAATGTCTGGCGGAGGTGAGGTGAACTTGTTTTCGTTGGTGGCGTCGTTAGAGAAGTGCGCCTCTTTCAGTGAGACAGCACGGTTGGGGTGTTCGTCCCAATGCGCGGATGCTTAAGCCACTAGGAAGGCGCCAAGGTGATAGAGGCCAGAATTTCGTCCGATTGGTGAGAACCGCTTTTTCACGGTGGTGGCTCGGGGCATTCCGTGCTCCGACCAGCCCCCTCCGCATAATCACTGTCTCACAGGAGTTGAAACGTCTGCACGTCTGCCCCGTATTTGTTTCCAATGGGGCAGGCGTTGGTCAAATGCTTCTGGCGCGTGTCACAATGTCCTTTCGCTGTGAGTGACGTTCGGGGAAGACCCCAACTACTGATGGTGATGTTTTTCTTGCCGCGTGTACACTCACTGTATAGCCCTGACCGGTTCAGATCACAGCACCAATTACTGTTCTGTCGCACGTTTCGTGTGACCGAGGTAGCAACGGGAGCGATTGCAAGCTCTGCAGGTCCTTTGTCAGAGACACACTGCTCAAGGTAAACGGGCAAAGGAGTGATCCTCTTGGCCCAAAGTGCCAGAGACTGATAGAATTATCTCGGCCTTCGCCCCGCACATCAAGGAGGCCTGGCAAAAGACTAGTGAGTAGGCATTTCACTCTCGAATGCTCAAATCTCTCTCTCTCTCTCTCTCTCTCTCTCTCTCTCTGACCCCCAACAGGCGCCGTCCTCGACTCACTGGACCACGGGACAGAACAGGCCATGTTGAGTGGTCTTCAGGCAGTGAAAATGATCTACTCGAAGGAGGACGCTCGTGGGCATCAACCAATCAAGTCGGCGGTCGTCTGGATCCCCAAGGAGAAGTTCCTCACAGCCACTGCCGACGGTAATTGCTTCTTCCTCCCACATCTGGGTAGTGGCCTGACGAGCTGACGAGCTGACGGGCTGACGGGCCGACGGGTGGGTGTCAGCCTCTCCCGGTTCAAGTGCACACACCTCATGGCGCCCCCACAAGTGCCTGCAGACCTTCGATTGCGTCGTCCTAACCGGTGGGGCGCTCTCCAGTAATAGCTTTTCCAAACATCAGCAACAAGAACATCAACCGCCGTGAGGCGACAGTGCCGAAAGATCATGAAGGAACGCACAGTCGCGGTTGTTACGCAACTCCAAGCTGTTCGTGGACGCACACTTGTGCACAAAGCGCGTCGTTGTAGGCGCATGTCAGTCTGAGGACGAGCCATAGAAGTGCATGTGTTCATAGCGTCCCCCAAAGATTCACCGTTTGCCTCGGGAACGACTGCATTCCCCATTATCCTCATCTAATGCTCACTTCTGTTGACTTTGCCGGTTTTTGCGCAGTTTGCCATCTGCTCAAGGAAGGCGTGGTAGCTTTCTTGTCTCCCCCGGACCCCTTGATTCGTCAGTCGGTGCGGATGGTTTCCAAGCAGTTCCACATCCCCCTCATCGAAACACACTGGGATACCGACCGCTCCAACAGCCGATTCGCTATCAACGTGCACCCCGCGCACGACGCCTTCGGGGAAGCGGTCTTCGAGTACCTCTCCACCTACTCCAAGTGGGGCCACGTGGTCCTCATTCTCTCCGATCAGGGAAGTATGTAACTCCTCCACTTGCCACGGCAACTCACGCACCAACATAGATATCGGTGTTGCGCCACTTGTCAGATGCCTCTTTTTAAGCTCACGGCAAGGAGACACGGTGCAGACGGAGAAAGCAAACGTTCTCCATGGATCCAATTACACCAGCCATAATCGTCTCCTTTTAGTCCGACGCTACCAATTCACCCTTGAATAAGAATATCCCCCCCCTCGCCCTTTTCTCTCAGCTATCCTGCTTACTTTGAGTGCGCTTTGCCTGCTTCTAAGTAGCTCTGCCTTAACCTTGCGCAGGAGTGTGCAGTGGCCACTCCAAACTAAATGGCGAAATTCAGACGGTGGCATTGTTCTCAGTCAAGAAGACTCCGACTGTCGCGCGAAATTGTCCATTAAAGGAGGGCAGTTGACCTCCCATTCTGCTCACCATAAGTAGTGAAAAGTGCCATTTGCGACATGCTTTCCACGCCATTTCATTTCGCCACTTTCGGCCCACGTCAACATACTGAATGCGTGCCACGTTTCGTCTCACACTGACTAGGCAAAGGAGGCTAAAGCACACTATGCCGGATGCGAATTGTGACTGTTTGTCATCATATCCGCGTCCGATGGCAGAAAGCCTCCCGTAGTATTCGGTACAACGCGCGGGAGTACGGACTGCGGCAACTTGTGACGCCTGCTAGTACTAGTTCGTGTTGGATACTTCAAAAAAGCGCATACCATTCTCCTCATTCCCCGAAACCCCCAGATCATTGGCGTCAGTGAAAAATCTCATTTGGTGCTCCCTCCCCCCCTAACGCAGGCCGAGTCCGCGGCGCCGATTGTTGGCTGCTTCTGCCCGTCTCTTCCACACACCCACACACACACACACACACACACACGCAACCACAGAGTCTCACTCCACCATTTACTTTCATAGTCCCTGCAATATGGGGAGTCAAAAGAGGCGATCTGACGTGGGCGCGTGTGCCGAGGCGCGCAGATAGGCGTTGGCAAGTGGCAGCGCATTGCCGAGGCGGTGTGTGGAATGCGTGCGCATTCATCTGATAAGGCAACAGCGACTGCTGCAGACGTGCAGACGTGCTGGCGTTGGCAGCAGTGGCACTAGTAATGGTGGTTTGACTCGTCCATGATTTCGACTTCACACACGAAATCGACGCTTTCCGCCCTCTCGCGCACCCGCCCTCTCGCGTTGGCGTCACGCTCTCGGCGATGTTTCATCTTCCCAGCCCCGTCAGCTCGGAGGCTTGAGACTGCCGTCTGAGACGCCTCAAAACCCCACCGTATTGGCCGGCCACCAGTAAGTCGGTCACATTGCAAATAGGCTGCCTTGAAGAGTGCAGGTGGAGCAAAGCGCGGACACCGTAGACACCGTGGCGCCTCGTGGTGTCCAGGTCCACCCGGAGCGTTGGATTTGTGAGAAACAAATGCCGTTGGGAGGGAGATGCAATAAGTGCGGCTCTTCGAACTACAAGCCTCCTGAATGAAATTTGCGGACCCCGTCTGTCGTCTCAACTAACGCCCATTGTTGTCGAGGTCATTCTGAGGATAATTTATGGGCGAGTTTAATTGACAGAAGCTGTTCAAGCCCCTTCTCCACCCTGGCGAGGGAATACATCAGAACGACCACTAACAATTCCCCTTTCTTGAGTGACTTACCACCACACGAGAGCCCAGACAAAACCGTTGCATTCTATTCACCATCGAGTTTGCCCAGTCGCTTCATCCTCACTCTCTGTTCCCTTGTCGTGAGGAGATTTTCTCCCCTCCTCACCCCCCTGTGGAAGCTGCACCATCGCTTCCCACCGCCATGCTGGTAGCATTAGTCGCAGTTGACCCATGATTTTACTTCCGCAATTGTTGCTTTTCAAGTTGGAACTGGGTGAAGAGCTTTGTGCAATGATCTATGTGTTCTCATCCTGGAGGAAGTGAGTGCTTTTCTGTGATATCCAGTAAAGGAAATACAAAGAGTGCAGTTTGGCCGGGTTACTCACATTGGGGGGAGAAGAGGCAGGGCACGAACGGTGGCAGATGTTTTCTGACAGGCTTCGTAATCCGAATGTCTTCACAGTCGCAGCCTGAAAGTCCACAAACCCTTCAAAGACAGGCTCACTTTTTCATATTTCCCGCAGACATTGTGAGGCACACATCGTGGATGAACAACTTTGAGGGTACTTTGGTAATCCGAGCGCTCGGACCAGACCGTTCCAGGTGGAAACCTATTGTCTCTGAATTGGCAACTGGCGACGTGCGCAACTTCCTGCTCGATGTTCCCTATTGGTATGCCAAGGATTTTCTCGTCTTGGTAGGTGCCTCTTTGTCCCTCTTCACTCTCACACGTCACATGCCCCTATTATTCCAGGCTCATCGAAATTGTTCCTCATCCCTCCCCCACCCTTGTCATGGTACGTTTCCTCCGAACCGCCATCAGATGTGTTGTCGCGACACCGAGTCCCCCTGTTTGTTCACCCGCCCTCCGCCCGCGTAGAGAGACCACTTAGTATGCCGTGGTGGAGCAAGTGGCATTGCGGTGTTCCCACCTTAGTACCCTTCTGCACCAAGAATTAGGCGGTGTTGCTAAAAAGAAGGGCTCTAGACACGAGGCAATGCATAATGCGATGGTAGCCTCTTTCGTCTGCCTGATTCTTCCTCGCTCTCGCCATTGTAGGCCTACGTGCACAATATGACCGGGGAACAGTACAATTACGTCTTCAGCGACTGGGTAAGTCCCCTTAATCAGCAGCCGGGACACGTTGTCACCCGTGTGTCAGGACGCCCGCGTGCTAGACGCAGTAGAGTGAGACAATTCTCGCTCCTCGTCCCACGCATGCTGGGCGAATTTGCTGCCTTAGGTGGCGAGGAGGTGGCGTTATCCCCGGGGTAGGCTTGTTGCGGTAACATATGGAGCGCCTAGTAAGCAAAAATCCGTGGCTTTGCAGAGGTCAGGTGGCAGGGTTGGTGCTGGTAGCAGACTATACCACCTGCTTAGCTGCGCTTTGTCGCAGGTCCATCGGTAGTACCGAGAGCTCCCTCACGGCGCCACCAACTGTGCATCAAACGCATCACAGAGGCCCATTTGCGGCTAGAATGCTCCCTATTTATCCCTTGCACCTTTCATTAGAACATCCGGCAATAGTTCTGCTGCGCAGCAGATGATGACGAATAATGGAAGGGCCCGACGGGTGAGGTAGGACCACACTGAGGCAAACATGCCAGATGGAACCAAGGTACCACAAAACGGGCAATCGCTGCTCAGTTTGAAGTGCCTTGTGTCCCGCGAGTGCGAGACTACCAACATTTTGGTGCCTAAATTCGCGGGAGGAGGTGGCTTCAGTGCCGCCAGCTTGTTCGACTATAATTGGCGCGCATGAGGCTGCACTCACGGGTGGGCACTCAAATAACTGACCGTGTGGAGTCCATTCGCAGGATACTCACCTTCTGGACCTGAGCGCCTTCACCATCGCCGACGGCGCGAGCATATCAACTTTCTCCATTGTACCTCAAGTCGGTGTTCGCGAGCCCTATGGACGTGGTCCATTTGTCGAAAATCTGCGTTCCACAATCAACAAAATCGAGCGTGCACAGAGATACTCGGACATCCTGCCTTTCCTTACGGTACCCATTCCTCCTTCACCGCGCACTCCTCACATCTCTTATTCAACGCCTTTCCGGGCCACCTTAGCAGTTACCTCGAGTAGTCCACTCGTATCACTGAGTTTAGGAGTTCGCTTAACTCGTCTCCATTAACACTGCGACTAATTCTACGCGCCTTGAGTATTGTGAGCAGATCAAAGGCTTCACCTGAGAAATCAGTGAGGACCGAATGCGCCCGCCATCTCGTCGAATGATGTCGCCTCCTTTCAAGGGCCGTGATAATAATTCTTCTGTTTCTGATCTCAGGCCTCGGCTGCTCTCATCTACGACTCAATCCTCTTCTTCGGACTGACGCTGATGGCCCAGAGGGACTCCATTGCGCCACCGCCGGAATCACTGAGTTGTGACAGTGCGAGTTCGACTTTCTGGCCGGACGGAGAACGCTTGGTGAAAGAGGCTAAATCCGTAAGCTCACGCTCCGTCTACCCTTACGATGATATTATCAATCTATAGGGCGAATCTTTGCTCACAGGTCTGAGAGTTGTCAACGGAGAAGTGTGGGTGGTGGGTTGAACGAGAGCTCAAGACTCAGTTGATTGTGCTATGCGGTTATTTGAGGCAGGACCTAAAATCAGTCGAATGAGGATGCATGCACTTGGATATGAGAGCTGACGCCTGCATGTCTGGCATGGCAGTCAGACAAACGAACAGACAGACGGAATAACATTATTGCGGGTGCTGTGTTTGATTCAGGTTGATTCGAGTGCACAGACTACCGGCTTCCCCTTCAATCACATTGCCCATTCTGGGGAGGTGGCATCAGGCTATGCTTCATCCAGTGCAGGCTTGAAGCATTTATTCGCTGGCATCCACGTCATCAGCTAGGGGAAACGATTGGCCTGCATGAGTTCGTATAATTTCGCTGGGTGAATCGGCGATCTTGGCAGCTCTCCGCTCTCGCCTGCCCGCTCCACCCTCGCGCCGCCCCCACTGGCCCAGTCAAAGCAGCTAGAAACAGCACAACATGACACGACGCGCCTGCCACCAAGTGCGCACTTCATTATCTCCCCAGCTTTGGTTGGACTGACTGTGGGCGCGACAGGCGAAGGGGCTTGGTCGCGAGCGTCAGTCCCCTCACCAAACGATGCCTCTCATCGACCCCCTCCGCCCCGCCGTCCACCACCATGGCGCATCATCCCTCCTCCTCATGGCCAGAGGCAATTTCCCTCCTCTGACTGATCGACTCCGGGCACATTCATGCCCCACTCCTGAAGTAACCGCCGTCGTGGAAGCAGACACACGACATGTCAAAGTCACGACTCCTCTCCATTCAGAAGAGGTGCCTCAACGGTGATCCAGAGGCTAAGGGGCATTCGCCAAACTGTCCTTACTCTTCTCGAGTGATTGGGCGAAGATATTTCGCCCTGTCTCCAAATTAGTTCGCGTCTCCTCTGCATCTTCCTCCTCTGCACGTTCACAATTGCTCCCCGTTGCAAGGCGTGTAGGTCGTCACACTAGCAGTTCCTCTTTGAAGCGCGACTTGTAACCGTGTTTCGCAGCAGTAAGGGATGTGTCATCCTGAGCCTTTTTTGTGACATAATTCGCCTTGTTACCTCTTCTTTACAGTTTAATTCAACTAAAATGCCCACCATAACTGGCCAGATCCACTTCGACCGCCACGGCTACCGATCCAATTTTAATATGAGCATCTTGACATTGCAAGACTCCGGATTGCAAGAAGTAAGTCTACTGATGGAGCAGAGTGGAAGACCTCACTTGCTCATCTGCGCTGCGCTGCTTGGCGGCGAAGGGCATAAGGCTGTTCGTCTGTTTCAGATCGGCTACTGGACGCACAGAGATCGTCTGCAGATCACTCGTCCAATAAAGAAAAAGAAGAAGGCGCCAAAGAAACCACTAACAGCTGTCACCTTGAGGGTGACAACCGTTCCGGTATGGCCGACATTATCAACAACACGTTATAATAGTTCCTTATGAAGGGGCGAA
>QEYB01000669.1:0-50957 GCA_017562135.1 Dipylidium caninum | reverse complement strand
TGAAATAACTGGTGCGTGGTGGGGCCAGAGTGACCAACGCGCCACGGAGGAGGTTGTGTTTGGGGAGGGACCAGGGGAGACCGTGGGACGCCCTTGAGTGACGGCGGTGATGTGTGATGGTGGAGGGTGGGATAGGTGGGCTTCAGTGTTGTGTTGGGAGGATGAAGATCTCAAAGATGCCGAGGATGTGGCGGAAGAGACCCCGGGGTTCTGCCGGACCAACCGCATCAGGCAATCGGGGACTAGGTTTTCGGAGACTGGAAATTGGGTTGAGCGGTTGTGTATGCCAAGCGTTCGTCTCAGTTCTTGATACTGTTCGACCAGATTCGCTGGAACTATATTAGTAGCACCAGCAAACGTCGGATTCGTACGCATTCCCCTGAGACTTTCCAGGACGTAATAAATCTATGCGGATCAGGAATAATCTGAAACGCTCTCATTTCACTTGACAGTGCAATTACTAAACACGCCGAGTAAAAGAATTATGATTCCACCATGTTCCCGATGCAAATTGATTTTCGGTTCTCGATACATATCGAATTGTGGATGAAGATAGGTTCGAGTAGTCATCCCAAGAAGCGCTTCCGCACTATACTTGCGTTCCCATTCCTTCAATCAGATACTTTGTCATCAAGCCAAAACTTCTTCGTACAAACGCACTTCATTTTGCAGTTCATCGGGTCTCTGCGTGGTCATGAAGGGTCGCGTAATGTGAGCATCCAGCACATGTGCAGTTCCAGACGTCACTCTGCCCACCACTTTTGCAGATCTGGAAGATTTACTTAATTTTTTGACAGCTGCAGGCTCAATAGTTCGACTATTATGGATTACAGGAGTGCGGTGTGATGCTCACGGACTAAGACCATATGTTATCACATCACACAGTGGCCAACCAGCTTCGTGATTGAATACTAATACGACTCGTATCCCACCAACAGCCGAGTATGAAACATTTCCATTCATCCAGCGTAGCCCAGAGTAGTATGATAGTAGCAGATCGATAAAGATCTCAGTGAGAGATCGCAGCCTTAGCGTCGACCTCGTTGCATCACGATAATATACCCTCAGCTAGGCTGGCTGGGCGCCGCATAGGCGGATTACATTGTTGCTCTTCGATTCCGTCATACTGTCATTGCTTCAAGGTTAAAATTATTATGACAAGATCGGAGGGCGCGCCTGTCGGCGATAGAAATGAATAGAATCGCAATGGTCTCGCAATTCATCCTATGTCCTATGTCTATGTCGATAACACACTCTTGCCATTCCGAAATTCTTTTCTATAACATTGAACGACGAATCCTTACCTCAGCGTCCCAGTTCTCCAACTGCCACTCAGACCCACGTTCTCCTTTGAAAGCTTGAAGAGTTTTACTCCATCCGTACCATCAGCATTGAATCGGTTCTACCCCTTGCCAAACTCCAAATGATCAATATGTTGGAACGGCCGAAAGGCTACTGTAAATGGAGCTCCTATTATGCTGTACTGAAGCGAGATAGAACAAATAAACACATGGAGAAGGAGATAATGAAGGAGGAATTCAGGCCCCACATTGTTTCATCTGGCGAATAACCTGATCTGTAATTACCTCTTCTCCGCACGTGACAATATCCTCTGAGCCGGTGATCTGATGTCGCGTATCAGAAGCAGCTTTATCCTCTCATACTGCAACAACTGACGATATCATTTATTCTGTTCGTCTCCTGTGCTTATTCCTCAGTGCCTACACCACTGAAGCCATGCATCGCTACGTCACTGAGTCAACTTATCCTCTCCCTCGCGCGTCAGCTCAACCTACCTCCAATGCAAAGTTGGCCCCTCTAACATCCACATCAGAAACCTACTACGTCCCATTTCACACTCCGTCTGACTTGGTATGCCCCTGCCTTATCATCAAGCCGACTCCATATTCACAAAACGTTTTCTGTCCTGTATTACACTATATTAACAATCGATGCTCTCTCCGGCCTACGACCCGAACTCACCGCTCCAACTAATGTTGCGCTACAGCGGACCATTAAGGTCAAGACACAATATGTTTCTCCTCTCGGTCCCCCTTTACCTAGTGTCCCCCCCAAATGGCTCCCCACATCTGGCAAGGCGCGCATTACATTCAACGTCATTCCTTTCAGAAGTTGTACGAATTACGCTCATCCTTCCAGACCGATGCCTCCACCATTCCACTTCTGACGTTGGTCATTCCTTCTAACCAGACTCAACCATCTTTCGTATGCCATAATCATGTTAGATGGTGCTCTCTCATAGCCGACCACGTGCGTCTAAACAGCTAGTGTATGATATCGTAGCAGTTTTCGAGTGCGACGGTCATGCCCGTGTAATCAGGTTCCGCGACTCGCACAGTATTATTCGATAAGAGGACAAAGTGCCACTGCCATTCTAGATGCCATATTGCTCCGGATGAAAAGAAGCAGCCAATACTTGAGGCAGACGTCGTAGGGCACAGAACGCTTTATCACTGTACACGTCGTACGGTGGAGCAGGGGCAGAGGGAGTCGGAGCTGAGCGTAGGAGCGACGTGAACGTAAACGAATACTAGCTAATCTGATGACTCTATCTGATCGACAAACTGGCTCTTCTCGTCAGTCCGGTACATAATAGCATTCAAGCAGCCAACCTCGACGCATCACTTCCCGAAAAAGCACAGCACCACGTGTGCCTACAATCTTGGCTTCAGCAGAGTCACACAATCCGCTCTCATGTTGCGTGTGCGTGTGCTTGAGTCTTGAATCTTACCGCACGGCGAAACATTGCAAAGAGGATATCGAGTTCAACACCCATTTGCGCTCTCCTTTTCTTATGACCCAATTTAGTGTTCGAGATGAACTTTGTATTTCCCCGACCCTCCGCCTCTCATCGTGTCCGAATGGAGATTAACCGCTGCGGCAAACATTTAATGGCAGCAGCACGGATAATGAGCATAGGCCTTAAGTCGGAGAGAGAGAGAGAAAGAAAGATAGCGAGGAGAGAGAGAGAGTGGAAGCGCCCGACAGAGGAAGGGGAGAGAATTAGGAGAGAAGAAGAGGGCTGTTAACTCTATGAAAACAAAAAAGAGCCTCTTTGCTCATCTCTCCTCGCACCGTTTTGAGTGGCATTGCTGGCCCGAATCGTCAGTATTAGAAGTCCTTGGCAAACAATTCAATTCACACTTGCCTTACGTCACATACGCTCAACCACTCTAATGTTCGACGAAAAAGCTAGGAGACGAAGAAGAACTAGACTGACTGTATCGACAAGAGTTGGCATCGTTTAACGCCCCCTCCGCTTTAAGCAAACGTTGTGCACCTTGCATTAAGGGGTTAAAATGATTTAGCGACAAACACAACAGCCTCACAGATCCTGTCAATGCCAGAGTTCTACGAAAGTATATTTGAGAGTGGATGGCCTCGGGATGGAGGCAGCCCGTAGAGGTGTCCGTTACGCACAGGCAGCAACCAAAAGTGTTAGTTTGAGTGACGGATGAAGTTTAGCCAAAGCATGCGAAATCCTGTTCCCCAAACCTGGCCTGGAGTGATTTTTAGCACCCTCGAATATTCACAGGAACTGGAAGCAAGCGATCGACTCTCCCAGCTGCCTCTTGGCCTCTTGCCTCTTGGCCTCTTGGCCTTTCTTGTCCCAACACCACCGTAACACATCTGCACGCATTTCGACGTGTAGAAAGAAATTTTCCAGTCAGTCAATCAGCCGCCCTAATCTCTTATCACAATATTCCACTGGAGCATGTCAGTGGACCAAAAGAGAACGAAGTAAAGGCACTCCGGAATGAACAACATCAAACGGAATTGCATAGACTAAAACAAATCCACTCTCCAATTTGTTTGTTTTCATGGTGCAAACAAGATGTATTTTCCATCAGACCATTCAATCGCGCATAACATCCAAACACCTATGCACGCGGTGCTAGTAATGAACGTGTTGAGAAGCATGAATGCAGCAAAGAGGGTGCCTAAAAGAATGAACCGACCTTCTTGCGCATCTGACGAGAGGCACGATTGAACGTGAACGCTTTCCATGCTGGAGGGAGCGTTGCACGCGGCCCCATACGGCAAGTTCTGCGAGTGTCAGGAGTCTTCATCGCCCATACTTCGGCTACATCGTGAGACGTAGAGGGACTCGAAGAGGTCGGAGGTGACCGGCATCCGTTAGATGTATCACGCGAGACATCGGGGCACCGCCTCCACCTACCGCCAGGATACACTTTCTCCGCGGTGGTGCTGGCGCCAACCTCACATGGCTGGCAATTCGTGGACTTCGAATGTGGCCTGGCGATGGCATAATGAACGCCGGGTGGGTGAGTTCTTCATAATGCGTTTTGTGGACACTCGGCTGCACGTCGTCCAGTCTGCCCATGCTTCACAATATACCTGGTGACTTGTCACGGCACACTTTGACGAAGTGAAATGGCATTATCTACGTCAATTCTTCCTCTTGACACGCAATTCCCGTCCTCTCGTGAAAGGGGATCTTGGTTGCGTGCACACATTAGATGACTCGTTTAACTTGATTGAGTTAAGGAAGAAAGAAGCGACATGTTTTGATATTGACCCTAGTACAAATAATTTGGTAATGGCAATGAATAGGCGTGCTTATCCAAACACATGGGAACGTGCACTGCGCGTACTATGGGCTTCAACTGCCATTGGCTGTGTACAGACAAGGAAGGAGTGCATTGTGAGGGAGATGGTTGAATTCTAAGAGGCTGAGGAGGAAGAGGCGAGGAGCGCATTCCTGAACAATGGGACAGGACATAGTAAGAGAAGCGAGAGACTTCTGAATCACGGTAAAATCAAAGATTAAGAAATGGCACACCAGACGTACATGAGTGAAGCAACATCTGCACCATCTCAAACAACGCCTTCTTAGATGCGACTTCTTTACGCGGATCAGCAAGATGGAGAGGCGGAAGAAATTCCTGACGGTTGAGAAGAAGAGTCGGGACCGCTGGAAATTTGACGCATTAGGAAGTATCATTTGCGAAACGTGGCAAGAGGTGAGTGAACACCCACTCGCCCTCCTTCTTTCCAATTTAGTGGAGATGAATGTTAGCCTGACCTCCGCCCGCGTGTGTTGAGATGACGGATAAGAGGGCATTTAATGGTAGACAAGAGCGGAGAATGCTCAAGGCAGAGAGGGGCAGACAGAGTGAGAGTGCAGACACAGGAAGGGTGAGAGAGGAGAGGAGAGGAGAGGAGAGGAGAGGAGATGAGGGTCGTCACTTGTATGAGAAACAAGCTATCCGCACTCGTCGCTCCTGGCACATTGATGGCCAAATCGTCAGCATTACGACCCACTGCAAGCAAATTAATCCACTTACACTTTGCATTAAGACTTAGGGTCAAACACGAAGAATATTTAGAGACACGAAAGATAAGAAAGGCAGACTAGTTCTAAACATGCAAAATTCTGTTGCCATAAATCCAGCCTGGACCGATTGTAGCACTCTCATATGTAACGCAGAAACTATAAGCAAGCGTTTGCCTCTGCCCATCTGCCTCTTGGTCTATTGGCTCCTTGGCTTTTTGGTCCCAACACCACCCTTTACACATTTTTAGGCATTTCGAGGTGTAGTAGGGGTAGGTGTAACTCAGCTTCGTGAGGGTGGGAAGAATGGCTGTTTGTGTGCGCGTATTAGAGTAGAGACGACTCCTTGTGCCCATAAAGTACGTACAAATGGAAGGCGATCAAGTAAAGTCCAAGTGTGCCACTCCTCCATCGATGGAACGTAGCACAGCAGTAGAGGGAGAAGACAGTCATGTGCAGGAAAGGGGGCGAGGAAGGACGAAACACCCGTCAATGCTGAATAGTCAAAGCATTTGCGTCACGATCGTCTTCGGGGTGGTTAAAGCCTCCTCCTCCTCCTCCTCCTCCTCCTCCTCCTCTCCTCCTCCTCCTCCTCCTCCTCCTCCTCCTCTGTGACTCAGTGGGGAGTTTCGAATCCCTCAAACTGTCGACGGTCTCCTACTTCCTCACTCCTCACTTCCTCACTTCCTCACTTCCTCACTTCCTCACGTCTAGTGTCTCGCTTCTAACTGGGGCCATTTGCACCACAGCGAGACATCGCTTCTGATGAAGATTTCCTGGGGCGTCTTGCAGTGAGTGGCCCCACCTCAATGATTCAAAGGAGGCTGGTCAAACGACTGTCTACTTATTATTAGGAGTAGATCAGTAGTAGGTGGTACAAAAAGGAGACGATCAGACACACTCTCTCGTTTAATTAAACAGTTCAGACAAGAGAATGCAGAATAGTAGAGTTGGAGAGCAGCATCAGGGCAGGTAAGCAAATACGCGCATGGAGTAGGTGTCAATATGAGGATAAACTGAAGAGGATCAGAGGGGAGAAACCCATTGGAAAGAATACGCATTAACGTTCGAAAGACAACGGCGTCATAGTTTCATCAGTTCGTTCAAAGCATTGGTCAGAGCTGCTTCCAGGCTCTGTTGATAGTTGAAGGTTGATGGAGCTGGTGGGGTGGAGTGGAGTGGGGTGGGGTGGGGTGGGGTGGGGTGGGGTGGGGTGGGACGGCTGAGACGGCATCTGTGCGAGAGTGGAGGAAAGAATAGACCGGACCAATTAAATCCCACTTCATTTAAGCGGATGTGCGCCTAATCTACAGTTGGGTACACCATTAACAATGCAAAGATACTATAATAACATCGATTGAGCGCACGAGACTGTACTACTGGCTTCTACACAGAGAATTGGATGAGAAAAGCAGGAGAGACCTAATTTGGCACCATAAGGCAATCAGATGATACTTCAGAAGAGGCTTCACGACTACCAGTTGAGAATGCTTTAACCGTCACACCCGTAGAAATGGGGCGCATGCTGACGTGTGTGCACACCACATCATTCGCTGACATGCGGTGCAGCAGACCATCCACCGCTGCCTTGAACGGTTGACAGGCAGCTCTCCGCAATACTTCAACTTCCAATCACTGATCTCCGCTGAATCGCGTCCACACACCTTTTCCAACTGTCTCCAATTATTTTGTGTGGAATCACTTCGCTCCAAAGTGGTATGAGAACTTGCGATGGCCAATCACTCTAGTGAAAGGGGAAGGAGGTTAACAAGTGGGTTTGTGGTAAGGGTAAGTGCCAGGTGAGCGTGTGGGAAAAAGTAGGATTTGTAAAATTGCGTTTCGCGTCCGATGAGCTATACGCACTGTGAGACCTTGTACAAATGTGAAGATTGTACATTTGTGAAGATTGTATTAAAAAAGGCGTCCTCTCTATCCGTATGAACGCAGGAAAAGTGGGTGTGATAGGAATAGCAACAGGGAAGGAAAGATCACAACGCAAGCAGTATGAGTTTAGGTGCATCGCCATGTAATTTTAAAATGAATGTAAGAATAACTTGCCTCTATAAGGTCATCCCTGTTGGAAGACTGAATATCATCCGAAGTGGAAAGGCGAATGGCTGGAGCGGGTGTGGGCTCAGAGTGACCACCGCCACCGGAGGAGGCAGAGGTTGGTGTTTGGTGATCGGGACCAGGTGGAGACGGTGGGGACGCTTGCGATGGTGACGGCGGTGGTGGTGGTGGTGATGGTGATGGTGGTAGGGGTGGGTTTGGTGGGGCTGCAGTGTGTGGTTCTGGGAGGATCGAAGATTTCACAGATCCTGAGGATGGTGGCGGAAGAGGAACCCGGGGTTTCTGCGGGAATCCACGCGGCATCAGGATCGGAGGAGCTAGGTTTTCGGGCTGGTTGAAATTGGGTTGAGGCGGTTGTGTTGCAGGCTTTCGTGTCAGTTTCTGACGTTGCATGGCTTCGCGGAACTAAAGTAGACGAGCAAGTGGATCGACGCATTCCCCTGAGACTTTCCAGGGACGATAAACATGCGGCAGGAAAACTGAAAGCTCTCATTCTACTTTGACAGGCAATGTTGACATTACAACAGCGAGAAAAGAGTTGAATTCCACATGTCCCGATGCAAAGTGCGGCGAAATTATCGATGTGGATGAAGATAGGTGAGAACAAAAGCCTTCGATTGCCATTTCCTTAATCAGAACTACTTTGTCACAAAGCCAAACTTCTTCGTCAACGCACTTCATTTTGCAGTTTGCGGGTCGGGGGTCAAAGGCGATGTGGCTCCAGCACTGTGCGTCAGCGATCTGCCCACACTTTTGAGGATTGGAAGATTTACTAAATTTTTTGAAGTGCAGGTCAAGTTGACTATGAGGTTAAGGAGTGTGGGTGATGCTCACGACAAAAATAGTTTACACCAAGGTTCGGATGATACAAAGACTATCCACAACACCGAGTATGAAGATGAGCAGAGGTGAAGGAGAGTAAAGTAGATGACTTCGACTCGGGCGTAAATCACTAGTGGTGGCTTGGGGATACGAGGCGATGTTGTCATTGCTTCAAAGGTTAATAAATTTATTATGAAAAGATGGAGGGAGGCGGGAAGAGGGAGAGTGGAGGGATCACAGAGTAACACACCTTGTCCATTCCGAAATTCTTTTCGATAAACTGCAACGCGAACTCCTTATCAGCGTCCGTCTCCAACTGCTCACTCAGACCGCACGTCTCTATGAAGGCTTGAAGGAGTTTATCATCCGTGCCATCAGCATTGAATGTTCTTGACTCCTTGCCGAAACCCAAATGTCGAATATGTTGGAAGCCGAAAGGGCTACTGTGAATGGAGCTCCTATTATGCTTTGACTGAAGGAGAAGAAAAAAAAATGGAGAAGGAGAGGTAATGAAAGGAGTGGAATTCAGGCAATTGTTATCTGGCGAATAGACCTGATGTATTACCTCTTTCCCACGTGACATATCCTCTGATGCCGGTGAGTGAGGTAGCAGATAGCAGCTTTTATCCGGCAACAACTGACGAATTATTCGTTGCAACCACACGCACGCACGAGTCCACCCGCGCACACCAATGCAAGAGTTGGCGCCTACATCTCACACAGAAACACACGCATTCACTCCTGCGTGCCTGCCTGATCCAAGGCTCGACTGCCATATTCACAAACGTTGCGTAAAAGTGCGCAGACCCCAATCGGGTTGCGTACAGCGGACCAGGAAGGACAAATCTCCGGGTCCCTTTCATGCCCCCAAAGGGCAATGGGAAGGCGCATTAAGAAGCTATCTGCATGGAGGAGGAAGGATGCTCCACGCACTTCTGACGTCTTAAACCATACCCATCTTTGTATAGTTAGATGCGTCAAGCGACGACGGAAAGCAGTGTGAGTGGAGTTGAGGGAGATGGCGAGAAAGGTGCATGATGAAATGGACAAAGTGGTAATTTGGAAGGCATGAAAAAGAAATGGAGGCAGAGGAGGAGAATGAGGGGGTGGAGGAGGGGGAGGAGGAGGAGGAGGGAGGAGGAGGAGGAGAAACGACGGACTAGCTGATCGAACTGGCATGTGGCAAGCAGTGAGAGCAACCCGAGCATTTCCAAAGCACAGACGGTGCCTACACTTGAGCAGCAACCTGTGTGCCGTGTGGTGTGCTTGAGTGAATTTACCGCAGGCGAAACATTGCAAGAGGCGAGTGAACACCCATTTGGTCTCCTTCTTGCCAATTTAGTGAAGATGAATATTTCCCCGACCTCCGCCCACGTGTGATGAGATTACCGCTGCGGGAACATTTAATGGCAGGCAGGCACGGAGAATGAGCATAGGCGAGAGAGAGAGAGAGAGAAAGATAGCGAGGGAGAGAGAGAGAGTGGAAGCGCCGACAGAGGAAGGGGGAGAGAGATTAGGAGAGAAGAAGAGGGCTGTTAACTCTATGAAACAAAAAAGCCTCTTTGCTCATCTCTCCTCGCACCGTTTTGCAGTGGCATTGCTGGCCGAATCGTCAGTATTAGAAGCCTTGGCAAAACAATTCAATTCATTTACACTTGCCTTTAAGACATACGCTCAACCACTCTAATGTTCGACGAAAAGCTAGGAGACGAAGAAGAGACTAGACTGACTGTATCGACAGAGTTGGCATCGTTTAAAAGCAAACGTTTGTCGCACCTTGCATTAAGGGGTTAAAATGATTAGCGACAAACACAACAGCCTCACAGATCGTCAATGCCAGGAGGTCTACGAAAGTATATTTGAGAGTGGATGGCCTCGGGATGGAGGCAGCCCGTAGAGGTGTCGTTACGCACAGGCAGCAATAAAGTGTTAGTTTGAGTGACGGATGAAGTTTAGCCAAAGCATGCGAAATCCTGTTCCCCAAACCTGGCCTGGAGTGATTTTAGCACCCTCGAATATGTCACAGGAACTGGAAGCAAGCGATCGACTCTGCCCAGCTGCCTCTTGGCCTCTTGGCCTCTTGGCCTCTTGGCCTTTTTGTCCCAACACCACCGGTAACACATCTGCACGCATTTCGACGTGTAGAAGAAATTTTCCAGTCAGTCAATCAGCCGCCCTAATGCTCTTATCACAATATTCCACTGGAGCATGTCAGTGGACCAAAAGAGAACGAAGTAAAGGCACTCCGGAATGAACAACATCAAACGGAATTGCATAGACTAAAACAAATCCACTCTCAATTTGTTTGTTTTCATGGTGCAAACCAAGATGTATTTTCCATCAGACCATTCAGTCGCGCATAACATCCAAACACCTATGCACGCGGTGCTAGTAATGAACGTGTTGAGAAGCATGAATGCAGCAAAGAGGGTGCCTAAAAGAATGAACCGACCTTCTTGCGCATCTGACGAGAGGCACGATTGAACGTGAACGCTTTCCATGCTGGAGGGAGCGTTGCACGCGGCCCCATACGGCAAGTTCTGCGAGTGTCAGGAGTCTTCATCGCCCATACTTCGGCTACATCGTGAGACGTAGAGGGACTCGAAGAGGTCGGAGGTGACCGGCATCCGTTAGATGTATCACGCGAGACATCGGGGCCACCGCCTCCACCCTACCGCCAGGATACACTTTCTCCGCGGTGGTGCTGGCGCCACCTCACATGGCTGGCAATTCGTGGACTTCGAATGTGGCCTGGGCGATGGCATAATGAACGCCGGGGTGGGTGAGTTCTTCATAATGCGTTTGTGGACACTCGGCTGCACGTCGTCCAGTCTGCCCATGCTTCACAATATACCTGGTGACTTGTCACGCACACTTTGACGAAGTGAAATGGCATTATCTACGTCAATTCTTCCTCTTGACACGCAATTCCCGTCCTCTCGTGAAAGGGGATCTTGGTTGCGTGCACACATTAGATGACTCGTTTAACTTGATTGAGTTAAGGAAGAAAGAAGCGACATGTTTTGATATTGACCCTAGTACAAATAATTTGGTAATGGCAATGAATAGGCGTGCTTATCCAAACACATGGGAACGTGCACTGCGCGTACTATGGGCTTCAACTGCCATTGGCTGTGTACAGACAAGGGAAGGAGTGCATTGTGAGGGAGATGGTTGAATTCTAAGAGGCTGAGGAGGAAGAGGCGGAGGAGCGCATTCCTGAGCAATGGGACAGGACATAGTAAGAGAAGCGAGAGACTTCTGAATCACGGTAAAATCAAAGATTAAGAAATGGCACACCAGACGTACATGAGTGAAGCAACATCTGCACCATCTCAAACAACGCCTTCTTAGATGCGACTTCTTTACGCGGATCAGCAAGATGGAGAGGCGGAAGAAATTCCTGACGGTTGAGAAGAAGAGTCGGGGACCGCTGGAAATTTGACGCATTAGGAAGTATCATTTGCGAAACGTGGCAAGAGGTGAGTGAACACCCACTCGCCCTCCTTCTTTCCAATTTAGTGGAGATGAATGTTAGCCTGACCTCCGCCCGCGTGTGTTGAGATGACGGATAAGAGGGCATTTAATGGTAGACAAGAGCGGAGAATGCTCAAGGCAGAGAGGGGCAGACAGAGTGAGAGTGCAGACACAGGAAGGGTGAGAGAGGAGAGGAGAGGAGAGGAGAGGAGAGGAGATGAGGGTCGTCACTTGTATGAGAAACAAGCTATCCGCACTCGTCGCTCCTGGCACATTGATGGCCAAATCGTCAGCATTACGACCCACTGCAAGGCAAATTAATCCACTTACACTTTGCATTAAGACTTAGGGTCAAACACGAAGAATATTTAGAGACACGAAAGATAAGAAAGGCAGACTAGTTCTAAACATGCAAAATTCTGTTGCCATAAATCCAGCCTGGACCGATTGTAGCACTCTCATATGTAACGCAGAAACTATAAGCAAGCGTTTGCCTCTGCCCATCTGCCTCTTGGTCTATTGGCTCCTTGGCTTTTTGGTCCCAACACCACCCTTTACACATTTTTAGGCATTTCGAGGTGTAGTAGGGGTAGGTGTAACTCAGCTTCGTGAGGGTGGGAAGAATGGCTGTTTGTGTGCGCGTATTAGAGTAGAGACGACTCCTTGTGCCCATAAAGTACGTACAAATGGAAGGCGATCAAGTAAAGTCCAAGTGTGCCACTCCTCCATCGATGGAACGTAGCACAGCAGTAGAGGGAGAAGACATTCATGTGCAGGAAAGGGGGCGAGGAAGGACGAAACACCCGTCAATGCTGAATAGTCAAAGCATTTGCGTCACGATCGTCTTCGGGGTGGTTAAAGCCTCCTCCTCCTCCTCCTCCTCCTCCTCTGTGACTCAGTGGGGAGTTGCGAATCCCTCAAACTGTCGACGGTCTCCTACTTCCTCACTTCCTCACTACCTCACTTCCTCACTTCCTCACGTCTAGTGTCTCGCTTCTAACTGGGGCCATTTGCACCACAGCGAGACATCGCTTCTGATGAAGATTTCCTGGGGCGTCTTGCAGTGAGTGGCCCCACCTCAATGATTCAAAGGAGGCTGGTCAAACGACTGTCTACTTATTATTAGGAGTAGATCAGTAGTAGGTGGTACAAAAAGGAGACGATCAGACACACTCTCTCGTTTAATTAAACAGTTCAGACAAGAGAATGCAGAATAGTAGAGTTGGAGAGCAGCATCAGGGCAGGTAAGGCAAATACGCGCATGGAGTAGGTGTCAATATGAGGATAAACTGAAGAGGATCAGAGGGGAGAAACCCATTGGAAAGAATACGCATTAACGTTCGAAAGACAACGGCGTCATAGTTTCATCAGTTCGTTCAAAGCATTGGTCAGAGCTGCTTCCAGGCTCTGTTGATAGTTGAAGGTTGATGGAGCTGGTGGGGTGGGTGTGGGGTGGGGTGGGGTGGGGTGGGGTGGGGTGGGACGGCTGAGACGGCTGAGACGGCATCTGTGCGAGAGTGGAGGAAAGAATAGACCGGACCAATTAAATCCCACTTCATCTAAGCAAATGTGCGCCTAATCTACAGTTGGGTACACCATTAACAATGCAAAGATACTATAATAACATCGATTGAGCGCACGAGACTGTACTACTGGCTTCTACACAGAGAATTGGATGAGAAAAGCAGGAGAGACCTAATTTGGCACCATAAGGCAATCAGATGATACTTCAGAAGAGGCTTCACGACTACCAGTTGAGAATGCTTTAACCGTCACACCCGTAGAAATGGGGCGTATGCTGACGTGTGTGCACACCACATCATTCGCTGACATGCGGTGCAGCAGACCATCCACCGCTGCCTTGAACGGTTGACAGGCAGCTCTCCGCAATACTTCAACTTCCAATCACTGATCTCCGCTGAATCGCGTCCACACACCTTTTCCAACTGTCTCCAATTATTTTGTGTGGAATCACTTCGCTCCAAAGTGGTATGAGAACTTGCGATGGCCAATCACTCTAGTGAAAGGGGAAGGAGGTTAACAAGTGGGTTTGTGGTAAGGGTAAGTGCCAGGTGAGCGTGTGGGAAAAAGTAGGATTTGTAAAATTGCGTTTCGCGTCCGATGAGCTATACGCACTGTGAGACCTTGTACAAATGTGAAGATTGTACATTTGTGAAGATTGTATTAAAAAAGGCGTCCTCTCTATCCGTATGAACGCAGGAAAAGTGGGTGTGATAGGAATAGCAACAGGGAAGGAAAGATCACAACGCAAGCAGTATGAGTTTAGGTGCAGCGCCATGTAATTTTAAAATGAATGTTAGAATAACTTGCCTCTATAAGGTCATCCCTGTTGGAAGACTGAATATCATCCGAAGTGGAAAGGCGAATGGCTGGAGCGGGTGTGGGCTCAGAGTGACCACCGCCACCGGAGGAGGCAGAGGTTGGTGTTTGGTGATCGGGACCAGGTGGAGACGGTGGGGACGCTTGCGATGGTGACGGCGGTGGTGGTGGTGATGGTGATGGTGGTAGGGGTGGGTTTGGTGGGGCTGCAGTGTGTGGTTCTGGGAGGATCGAAGATTTCACAGATCCTGAGGATGGTGGCGGAAGAGGAACCCGGGGTTTCTGCGGAAATCCACGCGGCATCAGGATCGGAGGAGCTAGGTTTTCGGGCTGGTTGAAATTGGGTTGAGGCGGTTGTGTTGCAGGCTTTCGTGTCAGTTTCTGACGTTGCATGGCTTCGCGGAACTAAAGTAGACGAGCAAGTGGATCGACGCATTCCCCTGAGACTTTCCAGGGACGATAAACATGCGGCAGGAAAACTGAAAGCTCTCATTCTACTTTGACAGGCAATGTTGACATTACAACAGCGAGAAAAGAGTTGAATTCCACATGTCCCGATGCAAAGTGCGGCGAAATTATCGATGTGGATGAAGATAGGTGAGAACAAAAGCCTTCGATTGCCATTTCCTTAATCAGAACTACTTTGTCACAAAGCCAAACTTCTTCGTCAACGCACTTCATTTTGCAGTTTGCGGGTCGGGGGTCAAAGGCGATGTGGCTCCAGCACTGTGCGTCAGCGATCTGCCCACACTTTTGAGGATTGGAAGATTTACTAAATTTTTTGAAGTGCAGGTCAAGTTGACTATGAGGTTAAGGAGTGTGGGTGATGCTCACGACAAAATAGTTTACACCAAGGTTCGGATGATACAAAGACTATCCACAACACCGAGTATGAAGATGAGCAGAGGTGAAGGAGAGTAAAGTAGATGACTTCGACTCGGGCGTAAATCACTAGTGGTGGCTTGGGGATACGAGGCGATGTTGTCATTGCTTCAAAGGTTAATAAATTTATTATGAAAAGATGGAGGGAGGCGGGAAGAGGAGAGTGGAGGGATCACAGACTAACACACCTTGTCCATTCCGAAATTCTTTTCGATAAACTGCAACGCGAACTCCTTATCAGCGTCCGTCTCCAACTGCTCACTCAGACCGCACGTCTCTATGAAGGCTTGAAGGAGTTTATCATCCGTGCCATCAGCATTGAATGTTCTTGACTCCTTGCCGAAACCCAAATGTCGAATATGTTGGAAGCCGAAAGGGCTACTGTGAATGGAGCTCCTATTATGCTTTGACTGAAGGAGAAGAAAAAAAATGGAGAAGGAGAGGTAATGAAAGGAGTGGAATTCAGGCAATTGTTATCTGGCGAATAGACCTGATGTATTACCTCTTTCCCACGTGACATATCCTCTGATGCCGGTGAGTGAGGTAGCAGATAGCAGCTTTTATCCGGCAACAACTGACGAATTATTCGTTGCAACCACACGCACGCACGAGTCCACCCGCGCACACCAATGCAAGAGTTGGCGCCTACATCTCACACAGAAACACACGCATTCACTCCTGCGTGCCTGCCTGATCCAAGGCTCGACTGCCATATTCACAAACGTTGCGTAAAAGTGCGCAGACCCCAATCGGGTTGCGTACAGCGGACCAGGAAGGACAAATCTCCGGGTCCCTTTCATGCCCCCAAAGGGCAATGGGAAGGCGCATTAAGAAGCTATCTGCATGGAGGAGGAAGGATGCTCCACGCACTTCTGACGTCTTAAACCATACCCATCTTTGTATAGTTAGATGCGTCAAGCGACGACGGAAAGCAGTGTGAGTGGAGTTGAGGGAGATGGCGAGAAAGGTGCATGATGAAATGGACAAAGTGGTAATTTGGAAGGCATGAAAAAGAAATGGAGGCAGAGGAGGAGAATGAGGGGGTGGAGGAGGAGGAGGAGGAGGAGGAGGAGGAGGAGAAACGACGGACTAGCTGATCGAACTGGCATGTGGCAAGCAGTGAGAGCAACCCGAGCATTTCCAAAGCACAGACCGTGCCTACACTTGAGCAGCAACCTGTGTGCCGTGTGGTGTGCTTGAGTGAATTTACCGCAGGCGAAACATTGCAAGAGGCGAGTGAACACCCATTTGGTCTCCTTCTTGCCAATTTAGTGAAGATGAATATTTCCCCGACCTCCGCCCACGTGTGATGAGATTACCGCTGCGGGAACATTTAATGGCAGGCAGGCACGGAGAATGAGCATAGGCGCGAGAGAGAGACTGAGAGAGAGCGAGGGAGAGAGAGAGAGTGGAAGCGCCGACAGAGGAAGGGGGAGAGAGATTAGGAGAGAAGAAGAGGGCTGTTAACTCTATGAAACAAAAAAGCCTCTTTGCTCATCTCTCCTCGCACCGTTTTGCAGTGGCATTGCTGGCCGAATCGTCAGTATTAGAAGCCTTGGCAAAACAATTCAATTCATTTACACTTGCCTTTAAGACATACGCTCAACCACTCTAATGTTCGACGAAAAGCTAGGAGACGAAGAAGAGACTAGACTGACTGTATCGACAGAGTTGGCATCGTTTAAAAGCAAACGTTTGTCGCACCTTGCATTAAGGGGTTAAAATGATTAGCGACAAACACAACAGCCTCACAGATCGTCAATGCCAGGAGGTCTACGAAAGTATATTTGAGAGTGGATGGCCTCGGGATGGAGGCAGCCCGTAGAGGTGTCGTTACGCACAGGCAGCAATAAAGTGTTAGTTTGAGTGACGGATGAAGTTTAGCCAAAGCATGCGAAATCCTGTTCCCCAAACCTGGCCTGGAGTGATTTTAGCACCCTCGAATATGTCACAGGAACTGGAAGCAAGCGATCGACTCTGCCCAGCTGCCTCTTGGCCTCTTGGCCTCTTGGCCTCTTGGCCTTTTTGTCCCAACACCACCGGTAACACATCTGCACGCATTTCGACGTGTAGAAGAAATTTTCCAGTCAGTCAATCAGCCGCCCTAATGCTCTTATCACAATATTCCACTGGAGCATGTCAGTGGACCAAAAGAGAACGAAGTAAAGGCACTCCGGAATGAACAACATCAAACGGAATTGCATAGACTAAAACAAATCCACTCTCAATTTGTTTGTTTTCATGGTGCAAACCAAGATGTATTTTCCATCAGACCATTCAGTCGCGCATAACATCCAAACACCTATGCACGCGGTGCTAGTAATGAACGTGTTGAGAAGCATGAATGCAGCAAAGAGGGTGCCTAAAAGAATGAACCGACCTTCTTGCGCATCTGACGAGAGGCACGATTGAACGTGAACGCTTTCCATGCTGGAGGGAGCGTTGCACGCGGCCCCATACGGCAAGTTCTGCGAGTGTCAGGAGTCTTCATCGCCCATACTTCGGCTACATCGTGAGACGTAGAGGGACTCGAAGAGGTCGGAGGTGACCGGCATCCGTTAGATGTATCACGCGAGACATCGGGGCCACCGCCTCCACCCTACCGCCAGGATACACTTTCTCCGCGGTGGTGCTGGCGCCACCTCACATGGCTGGCAATTCGTGGACTTCGAATGTGGCCTGGGCGATGGCATAATGAACGCCGGGGTGGGTGAGTTCTTCATAATGCGTTTGTGGACACTCGGCTGCACGTCGTCCAGTCTGCCCATGCTTCACAATATACCTGGTGACTTGTCACGCACACTTTGACGAAGTGAAATGGCATTATCTACGTCAATTCTTCCTCTTGACACGCAATTCCCGTCCTCTCGTGAAAGGGGATCTTGGTTGCGTGCACACATTAGATGACTCGTTTAACTTGATTGAGTTAAGGAAGAAAGAAGCGACATGTTTTGATATTGACCCTAGTACAAATAATTTGGTAATGGCAATGAATAGGCGTGCTTATCCAAACACATGGGAACGTGCACTGCGCGTACTATGGGCTTCAACTGCCATTGGCTGTGTACAGACAAGGGAAGGAGTGCATTGTGAGGGAGATGGTTGAATTCTAAGAGGCTGAGGAGGAAGAGGCGGAGGAGCGCATTCCTGAGCAATGGGACAGGACATAGTAAGAGAAGCGAGAGACTTCTGAATCACGGTAAAATCAAAGATTAAGAAATGGCACACCAGACGTACATGAGTGAAGCAACATCTGCACCATCTCAAACAACGCCTTCTTAGATGCGACTTCTTTACGCGGATCAGCAAGATGGAGAGGCGGAAGAAATTCCTGACGGTTGAGAAGAAGAGTCGGGGACCGCTGGAAATTTGACGCATTAGGAAGTATCATTTGCGAAACGTGGCAAGAGGTGAGTGAACACCCACTCGCCCTCCTTCTTTCCAATTTAGTGGAGATGAATGTTAGCCTGACCTCCGCCCGCGTGTGTTGAGATGACGGATAAGAGGGCATTTAATGGTAGACAAGAGCGGAGAATGCTCAAGGCAGAGAGGGGCAGACAGAGTGAGAGTGCAGACACAGGAAGGGTGAGAGAGGAGAGGAGAGGAGAGGAGAGGAGAGGAGATGAGGGTCGTCACTTGTATGAGAAACAAGCTATCCGCACTCGTCGCTCCTGGCACATTGATGGCCAAATCGTCAGCATTACGACCCACTGCAAGGCAAATTAATCCACTTACACTTTGCATTAAGACTTAGGGTCAAACACGAAGAATATTTAGAGACACGAAAGATAAGAAAGGCAGACTAGTTCTAAACATGCAAAATTCTGTTGCCATAAATCCAGCCTGGACCGATTGTAGCACTCTCATATGTAACGCAGAAACTACAAGCAAGCGTTTGCCTCTGCCCATCTGCCTCTTGGTCTATTGGCTCCTTGGCTTTTTGGTCCCAACACCACCCTTTACACATTTTTAGGCATTTCGAGGTGTAGTAGGGGTAGGTGTAACTCAGCTTCGTGAGGGTGGGAAGAATGGCTGTTTGTGTGCGCGTATTAGAGTAGAGACGACTCCTTGTGCCCATAAAGTACGTACAAATGTAAGGCGATCAAGTAAAGTCAAAGTGTGCCACTCCTCCATCGATGGAACGTAGCACAGCAGTAGAGGGAGAAGACATTCATGTGCAGGAAGGGGGGCGAGGAAGGACGAAACACCCGTCAATGCTGAATAGTCAAAGCATTTGCGTCACGATCGTCTTCGGGGTGGTTAAAGCCTCCTCCTCCTCCTCCTCCTCCTCCTCCTCCTCCTCCTCCTCCTCCTCCTCCTCCTCCTCCTCCTCCTCCTCCTCCTCCTCCTCCTCCTCCTGTGACTCAGTGGGAGTTGCGAATCCCTCAAACTGTCGACGGTCTCCTACTTCCTCACTCCTCACTTCCTCACTTCCTCACGTCTAGTGTCTCGCTTCTAACTGGGGCCATTTGCACCACAGCGAGACATCGCTTCTGATGAAGATTTCCTGGGGCGTCTTGCAGTGAGTGGCCCCACCTCAATGATTCAAAGGAGGCTGGTCAAACGACTGTCTACTTATTATTAGGAGTAGATCAGTAGTAGGTGGTACAAAAAGGAGACGATCAGACACACTCTCTCGTTTAATTAAACAGTTCAGACAAGAGAATGCAGAATAGTAGAGTTGGAGAGCAGCATCAGGGCAGGTAAGGCAAATACGCGCATGGAGTAGGTGTCAATATGAGGATAAACTGAAGAGGATCAGAGGGGAGAAACCCATTGGAAAGAATACGCATTAACGTTCGAAAGACAACGGCGTCATAGTTTCATCAGTTCGTTCAAAGCATTGGTCAGAGCTGCTTCCAGGCTCTGTTGATAGTTGAAGGTTGATGGAGCTGGTGGGGTGTGGTGTGGTGGGGTGGGGTGGTGGGACGGCTGAGACGGCTGAGACGGCTGAGACGGCATCTGTGCGAGAGTGGAGGAAAGAATAGACCGGACCAATTAAATCCCACTTCATCTAAGCAAATGTGCGCCTAATCTACAGTTGGGTACACCATTAACAATGCAAAGATACTATAATAACATCGATTGAGCGCACGAGACTGTACTACTGGCTTCTACACAGAGAATTGGATGAGAAAAGCAGGAGAGACCTAATTTGGCACCATAAGGCAATCAGATGATACTTCAGAAGAGGCTTCACGACTACCAGTTGAGAATGCTTTAACCGTCACACCCGTAGAAATGGGGCGTATGCTGACGTGTGTGCACACCACATCATTCGCCGACATGCGGTGCAGCAGACCATCCACCGCTGCCTTGAACGGTTGACAGGCAGCTCTCCGCAATACTTCAACTTCCAATCACTGATCTCCGCTGAATCGCGTCCACACACCTTTTCCAACTGTCTCCAATTATTTTGTGTGGAATCACTTCGCTCCAAAGTGGTATGAGAACTTGCGATGGCCAATCACTCTAATGAAAGGAAGAAATTCCTGTTCCCTTTGTCGAGGGTAACAGAGCCGCAATCCCCCTTTCTGTCGCCACCTATCACCCCCGTTGCATTCCCAGCAGCTTGAGGCTGTGAAGATTTACACTACCCGTTTGATGCCTTCTAGAGTCGAGGAATTAATCAATCGTGACTTAGTCGCTTTATGCGGCTAATAGCCTTCAGTAGAGCTGGCAATTTGTGGTACGCACATAATTTCGAGAGATTTCAATATGCTACACACCCATTTTAAGTATAAATGAAAGAACGGCAGCATTACAGCAACCATGTCCAAAGTCGAGGCAAGAGGCAGGCGATCCCGCGGGTTAGAAAGAAATGAGTGAAAATTATATCGGCAATTACTTTACCGTTTTTCTTGAAACTGACGTCTGAGATCGATGCACAATGCAATGTTGTTGGAGTGAATAGGTGGGAAGAACACTTTCTGGCCGAGAAGCGTACCTCTCCTCCACAGAGGTGTAGCAATCACCGACTTTACCTCGTGGCATAGACGGACACAGCAGAGTGCCGCCTCTCAGACCCCTCCTCCTGCTCAGTTTAATTTCCTCAATATTCCTATTCCCACACTCCCGGAAACCCCTTTTTCGTACATCTAATTCTTCGTACCTTCGTCCCTTCCGAGTGCTTCACTCAACCAAGCTAATGCCACTCTCAATTTTGAAATTAAATCTGGATACACTGTCTTAATATCACTGAGACGTGGCAAGTGATGTGAGAGGACGCCTTCAGCACTGAGTGACACCTAACAACAGAGCACAACTCCGCGCATTGCGACCTCGTCATAACGCAGACCATGTGGGGCACTCAACACCCTTTCGTCTACTTCAAGGCAGCCAGGACACCATCAATCACCTAATTTCGAACAAATCACTTTCGCAATTTGGCTTCTTGCAACTAGTTTGTTAGTTGCCAGAGGTCACAGAAATTCACTCTACCTTCCTATCACCATCAATTGTACCTTTACCTTCTCAGCAGTCTCAATATGTGAAGATCCCAACTGTGCAGACGTGAGTGTAACTGAAATAGCGGAAGCAAGCTTTTTCCAACCAAGAGGCGTAATTCATCTTGCGTAAAAAGACAGCGAATTGGCACCTCTAGTTTTCACCCCGCTCCAATCATCTACGTGATGAGGTGTGAGAGGGTAGAGTCCTTGACACTGTCCAGTGAGTGGACACCAGAGGTATTTTGGTGTTACGGCAGCGAAACGTCGCGAACTCTCCGTCCTCCCACTTGAAAACAGAACTAGCCTCATCCTTCGTCGCCTCGGCTCGTGTGGGTGCGACATGCCATATCCTTACACTACTGTATTCTCTAATCGCCATAAAAATGTCGCCGACTAACATATGACCTGCTGATAAGTCAATCAAGGACGACGGACAAGCGAAAGATTCCGAATAATCCCGGTTGAGTTGATTGAATTATCTTCATCGTTCGATGGTGATGGTATTTTTGCCAGAGTAGCTATCACAGCTTGGAGCTTTATTATAAAGCGATGCGTTTATCCTCCGTCCCCACCACTGAAGGGGAGATTTGCCGCGATGAGGGAAAAGCATGCTGGGTCGCCAGATAAGCGATTGAAATGAGTCCAAGTCAGGACCTTCCACCAACATCCAAATTGACCTCCACCATTTCCCCGACTGCGGTCACTATCCTCCACATTATCTCGACGATATGAGTATTCATCAGCCTGTGAGAAGGGTCCCCTATGCCTCGGTGAAATGTCGCAGAGTCTCCACTCCGCTCTCGGTGACTTCCGCTACTTCGAATTCTAACCTCTTGCATCCAAGCCAACCTCTGTCCTCGCCACAACAGCTTCGTCAGTCGGCTACACGCAAAGGAGTCCGAAGCGGCTCAATTCACAAATAGTTGAATAGATAGTACTCAAATCAGTGCCTCTTCGGCACTCCTCCTACTAATGCCCATTTCCGAGTCGACGTAACCAAAACATGGAATAAATTTTGAAGAACGAAGAAAAAATTTCCAGCCTAAGCACTTCAGAACATGCTCTTTTTGTCCAACCGCAAGTGGAGATAATTTCCTGCTAGTTACTCTACCTCCTCCGAGGATCCTTCATTTCACATCAACAAACGCGTGGGCTCCATCTTGACTCTGCGAAAAGTCAGAAGACGACGCCACTCGTCAAATGTTTTTGTGAAACACAATAACATGACATGGAGCATTCCAGAGCACGATGCCAGACGAGACAAGGCCCAGCGTAGAGGGGAGCGAGGACGCAGTCCGCAGTCCACATTGCAATATGCCATTTCAGTTTCTCGGCCATGGTGGCCTGAAGTTTTCTGAAAGGGTTGGGCGAGTGACGCGGTGTGAGGTGGCGAAAATTGGTTAATTGATGACAAAATGCATGAAGGTGGAACATGGAAGTGGAAGTGTTGCAGAGGGCATGAATGCAAGTGGACGAGGAAGTGGAAATGGCGAGGCTGCAAGAAACCGGTTTTTTCGTAATGTTAGTCCATATAGAAGGAGGTCTGCGAGTGGCCATGGAATCCTCTTATGCATCAGTGCACAAACGTAACCTACTGCTGTTTCCGTGGCATATTTGGGATGCATGTCGGAAGGCTTCATTTGTTGTACATGCGGGTGGTTATGGAAACTTGAATGTGAGCATCTGTTTTTATCCTGTATTCCCTACGCCGTTTGAGTTTTTACGAAATAGCAACGCCATTTTCCTAGGTACATTAGTCCCATCTGCTCTGGAGCGCTGATTTTCTGTGGTTATAGTGAAGATGTTCCACTGAGGGACCTTACGCTGCTTACCTGCTCCAACACATTCGTGGATATCCGCATTGATGAGTGGCGGCAGTTTGTTGGAAGATGCATCACAGCTACCATTTAGCGCCTGAGCGCTGCTTGACGAGAAGGCGGATTTGGTAGTGGAGAACAAGTTGCGCAACTAACTCACCAAGACTTCTCCACCGACTTGTTAATAAGTCAATCCCGCGTGTACACATCGAAATTCGGGGTGCATCGATGCGTTATTAGTTGATGAGTTACTGATTCCCCTAACCTACTTTTTATATACTTAAATAGCTACACTTCCTTTATTCACCGACGGTTAAGCGGCGTTGTCTGCGTAGTACTCTGTGACAGAGGGCACAATAGCCTGCAGGATTGTGTGAGAAAACGGGAATGTCGACATGGACGAGTGGACAGTGGCATCTGTTCAGGTGAAATTTGGGTGGAGATGGGCGCAGGATGAAGTAAAGACGAGCGGTTGCAGAAATCATGCTTGCAGGGGCCTCAAGATCATGCTAGGAAAGCTGATGTGTCACCAGGAATAACGACGGATGAGCAGAGGTTCTCTTGCGGTGACATGTGCAGTGACGGCGACGAGCAGTCATGGTCGATGCTCCATGGCAGGAGGAGATTAGACGAAAGCCTACTCTGTTTCCAGTGCCTATCCGCGTCGCCGGAAATCTGTGGCATGGTTTAGTACACAATCCTACTAAACGTCATCTTCTGAACCAATACGATAATACCTCAACTACCCCATGAGTTCTGGTCTACCGGGTGAGTTTTCGAAACAATGAGAAGTCCGTAGCAGTAAGGAGTGGGAGCAGAAGTGTGAGTAACAGTTGAAAGATGACGGTGTGTTGGACGACGATATTGTCTGTATCTCCCGAGTGTATCGTCGTCCATGCAATTTTGCGTCGCTGTTCGAGCATGTCGTCATTCCACGACATCCCGTTGGAACGACGCGAACTTTGATGCTACACCGTCTCACGTGAACGAAAGCGTCAAGGAGAGCCCGCTGCTGCAACTGTGTATTACACAAATAATATTAAGCTACTCACATTTGCATGTCTCCGATGCTTCTTTACGTCGAAGTGATTTGAAGTGGAATGGGAAATTCAAAAAGCGTCTCGGAAAAGTGCACGGAAAATTGAAAGGCAGGAAATAGCAGAAGCAAGAAATTAGCGACACTGAATCTTGCATTACATGGGGAGAAGGCAGAACCAATGACAGCCTCATTTCTCTCTGGCAATATGCGGTGGGTGCGATCAAAGCCCAGTCCGTCTGTCCGCAGTTGAATGGTCTCAACGTTCCCCTCCGTCGAAGTCTATGGACGCCACCTACAAGTGAAATCAACTTCATTTGGCCATGTAGCAGACCACTGTGGGAAAAGAGGGCGTGAGTTCTAATGTGTCACATCTCTTCTTCACCTCATTTCTCGAAAGATCGCCTTTACTTTATGCTTTTTTGTTTTTGCCTGACTCCTGTGTTGAGCGCAGTAGTTCTACTTATCCACGTTTTGGTCGGTCAAGTGGAACAGTTCAAGTGTGAGGAAGACCGTCACTTGTCAGTTTGATTACTGTTTGGAATGGTAGTTGTCTCCAGTGTGGGGAGATTCCGGCAGTGGCAGGTTGAGTAGGCAGCGAGTGGTCGTGGAAGATGGTGGCTAGCGAGGGATCAGCTCCGAAAGCACCCTTCGCCTTACGCGGCCAGTCACCTCTTGCCGTCATTCCAACTGATTTTTATAGCCCCCATAGAAGCACAGTTCAGCGCACTTCGTCTACGGAACGACTGTCGCTAACTTTAAGCTCATCTTACTGCAATTCATCCGGCCACCGATCCCTCTTCGCATGCCAATTTACTTTCACTCAAAGGCCATCCATCCGCTTGGCGGTTGGTAGGCGTTTCTTTGCATTCCTTTCACCACCTGCCAAAATGCTCTGTATCACTCTAATGCGCTAAGCCAACCCCGCGTAGTATCATCGTTGGAATCGGAGGTAATAAGGCAGACTCGACAAGTCCTAGGTCATTACTTGTAAGATTCCGCGTACAGATGCGTCGCCCTTCTTTCGTCCAATACGGCCATGACGAGTGACAGAAAAGCGGTTATGCGGAAATGGGTGGACAGTCGAGACAGAATAGTTGGTCGCTGACTAACCATCACTCAACACGTTTGCCGTGAGTGGCGGTGGCATGATTCTTGAATCAGCCATGTTTGTTCGTCACCAAAACGCGCATTCCTCAAATGGCTTAAGGACAGCAGGTGCACCAAAGAAATTATGTTGGACCCAACGAAAGCCAGAATGTTTGAACAATGCAGTGTAGTTTACACTTGGGGGAATCGAGGCCAGAGTAGAAAATCATGAGCTCGCATTTACCGTCTTCTCGACGCACATCAGACCATCTCGTGCTCCATGGCCCCTGACGGGGCTGACATTTACACCCATAGACCCAGCAGTTAGTCACGTGGCGAGCGAGAGGTAGTCGTTCGTCGCCTGTCAAGACTGCTTGGGTGCCAAGAAGCAATTATGAGGATGACGCTTAAGTGCAAAGATCCACCTTCTCGCCAAACCTATGAGCTCCCTGGCGGATCAACTACTACCAGAGACGAGTGACTCCCTTGCCAATCAACTTGAGACTGGGTCGGAAATCGCAAGAAAATGTGTGCTCGAGTTTGTTTCCACCTCATTCTAAACCAACGTGGACACAGATTGGACCACCTTAACGCCTCCTGTAAAAAATTGCGCTGTTGTTGTTGTGGTGTCATCTTTGGAATTGAGAATAATGAGGTGGCTATAAGGATCCACGCCCTTCTTTCGCACAATACGGCCACGACGAGTGACATCTTGCAGGCGGCTGTGTAGAAATGGGTGGTAGCTAACTAGCCTCACCTCATCAGGTCCGCCCTGAGGGGCGGTGGCATAATTTATTAATTAGCCATTTTTGTGGAGAATGAGGTAGAAATAAGTTTTTCATGAACACGTGCATTCCTCAACTGGCCTTAGGACTACGGGTGCACTAAACAAACCATGCAGATCAAAGAGAAAGCCAGAGTTTTAGGCAAATGCAGTGTAGTTTATACATGCGGGCTAGTCAACGTTTTGTCGTAACTCGAACGACACACGATTGACTGAAGTGTGGAAGAAAAATGAAGCGAACACAACTCTTCATTTTTACCTACAATCGTTTCCTCAACACGAGGCCCAACCACGGGCACTGTCTCTCCCGATAAAGGCAATCAAATGTTTTGTCTCGACTGTCCACCCATTTCTAATCACCACTTGCACAATGTGGTCATTATGGTAACGCGGCTGAAGGTAACATCACCTAACTGATGCTTTCGGATCATTATCAAACTTGCCATATGACCTTCACTGCAAGGAAATGCGCCGCCTATCTCGGTTTCAACGGCATTTCCACTGGCGGCGGGTGTGCGCATCGCCGAGAGAGATGCTCTCTCAAGGATTTCCGAGTGGAAATATTTTTCAATGTCATCCATCTGAACGACGTGTGGTTCGAGGCTTTCCGGAAGAATGACACTTAACGACACGGATGTGTCCACCCGGTAAACACGTCAGCACTAAGGGAAATCAAGGCGCTGGTTGGAATGCGGAGTATGTAAGGGATGCAGAGAAGGGCATCTCCGACCTCCGATGGGGTGTCGGGTCACCGCGTGAATCTCGGTCGTGTGTTCGAGGAGTCGTCAGCGAGTCGATGGAATGCAGTCATCCACAGCCCCAAGAAGTAATCAAACAAACGAGCGAATTTCAACAATTTCATCTTACCGACCAGAAACATTACGGGACATTACGGTGAGAGTCACGTCGGCCGAACGCCCTATTGAAAAATCAGGAGGATGACAAGATTCGGCAAGGTAGCACCCACATACTTGTCTCACAATGGCCACACTGGACTGTTAAATCGTCGATTGTTATGGTGTCATGTGCAACTAGTATCCCTTGCGCTCGACGAAGAGGAGAGTTGATGGCATTCGACTATGATCGGGCGGACTATGGTCTGATTGCACACACCGCATGTTGCCAGAAAGAAGTGAGACTGCACTTGACTCTGCCTTCTACCCGTGTAATGCGAGATTCTGCGACGTCTATCACAGCTGTCGCTAATACCCTTCTCCTCCGCTACCGTCACTTCTTCTCTTTAACTCTCCCACGTTGGTTCGCTAGTTCCCCTTTGAAATTCAACTCCCCAACCCGTCCCTCAACAATCTCGAATCGCTCAATTTGCCTTACCTCGATGAAAAACAAAATCAGTAGTGGGCGAATATGCGTAGCTGTACGTTATTTGAGTAATGACTGCTCACAACTAAGGACTTCTTCTCACACTTCCTCCCCTTCCCACTTCTCACCGCGGACTCGCCGTAGTTTCGCCAATGACGGAACTTTTAGTGGAAATAGGTGGTTAACGGAGAAATAGGAAGAAATGCCAGTCCCTTCGTATCTTTCTTCTCTACAGAATTTTGTAGTCTCGCGTTGAGTCCACTTCACTGCAACTCGTCTTCGCAATGACCTTTGCTTACTTTGAACTCACCTAACTGCAATTCATTCACCCACTGATTTCTCCTCGCACGCCTGACCCTAGCACTTCATTCAAATGACGCCATTAAAAGGATCTTATTTTATCAAGGACTTATTACGTGAGTTGGCGAAAATCAGAGTGAAACTGAGCACGAATTCGTCCGGTGTTCGGTCGTGAAGCTGACTAACTTTGGATACTCCTCCCTCCTTACTTGTCGCTGCGGCGTCCGAGAGGGTAGGACCGTGGTGAAAACCTCCCGCTGACGGCGATCTGCTCTCTTGCCTGACCACAGTCCTCCCTTTCATATAATTTTTTCCCCTGTCTTCGAAGTAAAGCTGATGCGGGGAAGGTGTTGCGGTCCCCTTTTCCATATTCGAATCTGCTTCTACTCGGTCTGACACCCATCTGTGGCACTTGTCCTCTCGAATCCCTCAAGCCAGTTCGACACTCCATGTGTCGCCCTTGATATTGCTCGATTAAAGCCGATGTCACATCTCTGTGAGTAAGGCATTTGAAGGGCACTCGTAATGCGAACATGCAGCTGCCAGTGATTTTGTCACGGGAGCGTCGGCTTGTAGGCAATCGATGTTAATCTGAGTGTGAAATTCCCTCCACCTCGTGAATGTGACTGCCGCGTCTGTCAGATTGTAGGAGGTTTAATTTACTTAATTTAAAAAGCTTAATATTGCAAATTCATCGCAAATCGAGCAAATTGGTGAGTTCGCTACCGAGGCCCACGGGCGAGAACGACACCGCCTTATCATCCCAGAACCTTGAGTTTGGTCGCTGTACCAATCGGGGTGTGAGTGTGTTCAGGTCACACACCGGGGTTGTGACATGGAGCATTCCGACAGTCCGGCATGAGCTGGCCTTAAGTCCTTTGGTGTCAGTAAACTGCTTGACTGTCCAGCCGACCGAAGTTAAGACTCTCTATCCAGTTACAAGAAAAAATTCGATAAGTTTTGAACATCGGGTGATTTCTCTTAGTTTGCCCTAGTCACTGGTCTGCCCGTTGAGCCATTTGAGCCTCTGGCCCCGGCTCTCTGACGATCAGCCCATCAGGCACTGCGAGACGATCATTGAACTCGTTCTAACGTCAATGCGGGTGTCACTCAGGGACGATGGTGGCCTCTCAAGGCACTTACCACGTCCCAACATTCCTAATTCAGTATGGCAAGACGTAAATTGCCTAAATGAGAGCGGCGTTAAATTAGTTACTTGACGTATTCGAGAGGGCTGTTTCGCGGCTAAGGTCGACACAGTGTATGAGATGGTCGGGAAAGGTGCATAAAATGGATCTGGGGAGCAGGAGGTGGTCGCGAAAACGTGCGTCAAACGACTACGATGCTGCGGCGATAGTGGATTTGAAAGTATTTCAACCACCCCCCCTTCTGCCTCGGCATACTCCTGACAACTATTGCTCAAATCGACAACCTTTCTTCTCCCATCCATTTCCTTTAAACAAAAACTACACACACACACACACTCTGTCTCTCTTCTCCTTCTCAATGTCAGCACTGATCGTGCGGAGCATGTGAAGCAACCGCCAGATGATAGAGTCGATTGTTACGGAGGCTGAGCTAGTCCGTGGTGAATAGTTATGAGCCATTAACATCAGAGGTGATGAAGAACATGCTTATGCAACAGACCTGTGTATTCACCACTCACACCGTGTTCGCTGTCACTACGGGATCAAATACACAAACGCGCAGTTTCGGTGCTGATCTTCGGCTTGACAGCACACTGCGGTCATTGGAGATATCAGCATTCCGCAAGTGCTACGACTGCACTCGACGAAGACGCCACAGGGTGGTTGGAGGAAGTTATCGACGCAAAATACAAATGATCATGTTCGAAAGAGTATATGTCGCTGAATTAGTTGAATCCTGGCCGATTGACTACTTTTTACTTCATACAAGTCTGGTTACGATAAAGTGACTGAAATGGCCACAATAGAAAGCCCCCCGTGCAGCATCCCCTTGAAAAGGTTTCACATGTGTCATTCAGAAGGTTCTGCACGCCTTCATCGTCGTTGCCACATCACTGCTTACTTGGAGGGGATTGTGAAGGAAGATGTTAAGAAAGAGTGGCGACATGCACCCAGAGAACCGGGTGTCGGTGGTGTCCTGGTATTTCGCCACGCCTAGTAACTGCTCACCTCGGCGCAGGAATGTCACTCAAAGCCGCAGAAGATCACGCGTTTCGTTGTCACTTTCTCGAGTGCCACAATTCTGCACGAAGTCAATCCACACTGCCACCCCGCGTCGACATCCTTTGCACCTATCGAGCTTACAAGAATACGTGAATGCTAACTGCCTTCGAGATTGGCCCCCCAACTAATGTGCCTCCGTCTACCCACTTTAACCTTCACAGCGATTTTTTCTCTTTTCGCCACTCCTTACCTTCGGTGTTAATTCCAATGTGCGCGCGTATATTTCGATGATAGGAAAGAGAGGGAGACAAAGTGACTAAGAATGAAGGCGAAAAGAAGGCAAGGTATTCCTGGGCTTATGGGAGGTCTTCGTAGGGAGATCTTCCTCGGTCCCCCTTAATTAATGATGGCGTCAGAGTGGAATGCGCGCAAGCCATTTGATTGTGTGAGATAGTCCCACACCTTGATCTTTTGCCGTTGACTGGGAAAATTTCGAAAAACACGTCGACAAACAATTCTTTCTGCCTTAACTTATTAATCTCCTGTCGTGGAACGACGCGAACTGTGATGGTTTGCCCTCTCACGCGAACGGAATCGACAAGGAGAGTTCGCTGCTGAAAGTGTTCATCACCCAAATAATATTACGCTACGCACATTTCCATGTTTCCGATATTTTTTTGCGGGGAAGTGAAATAAAGTGGAAGGGGAACTACAAAAGGGGCTTCGGAAACTGCATGGGAAATTTAAAGGGAAGAAGTGAAGGTAGCTTAATGCATTAGAAGGAGACTAAGCATTTTGGCAGGTGATGCAAGGGCCGCAGAAATGCGCTTGCCAATCTGCGAGCAGATGGGTGGTCATCGAGTGAAAGTCAGTTTGGCATGCAAAGAGGATTCAGTGGGTGAAAGAATTGCAGTTAGGTGAGTTGAAATTAGATACAGTTCCCTAAGCAGACAAGTTGCAGGGAACTGTACTTACATCGAGGCTATAAAACTCGGTTGGAATATCGGCATGATGTGACTGGCCTCGTAGGGTGAAGGGTGCTTTCCTCGCTAATTCCTCGCTAGCCACCATCTTCCACTAACGCTGTTCGGCTGGTTCTAGGGCAGATTAGTGGTGGCAGACCGTTCTTCGACAACCAATGCTTGAGGACTCGGCTTTGTATCATGGCTGCTCGCTGCTAACGGTGAGCGCGAATAGGACGCGTATGTCTCTGCTTCCCTGTCTTCACTGACAGCTCTGCAACGGAAGCCATTCTCCCCATCGATCCACGTCAACGACAGGTTTTTGCGTTTTCTGCGACAGCCCGCTCGATGACGCTCCTCCAACTCTCCCACTCACTATAATCTGACAACGGCTTTGCTTTAGCAGCAGAGACGGCACCACGTCATGTGCGGAACTCGCCTGAGGTGTTCGAGAAGACGAGTGCCACACATGAGTGCCTGACCTGGTAGTAGTAGTAAGTTCTGAGCTCCAGGAGACGGACAAATACAACACCTTCTGGGGATCATTCTTGCTTCGAGGACGAGGAAAAAGTGTATAGAACATGGACGACGACGGTCAGATGATAGAAGACACTGCCGCTGGTCTTGTCGGTGCACGATTTTCGGCATGCCCACAAAATGGACGTATTGACTGCTGCTCATTCATTCTGTGCTGCTGTCTGATTGGTGCTTCAAGGAGGTTTGCCAACTGGAGGCAAATTGGCATGGCGCCTGTCGAGTCGATGCTCGTTCCTTGAATGGAGTCCACCGGCCGACCACTGGAAAACGGGAAATGATCTCAACTCAGACTTAGTGCTGTTGGTTTTCGTGGTCTACAACATCACTGGTCGACGCGGATGCCGATGTCATCGGCACGAGAGTTCTCGTGTCTGACCGTGTCGCGAGTTAACGTTGGCGTTGATTAATGCGGTGAATGACTTGCTCCGTGGTAGATCTACCAACGAGGATGGGGAAGTCGAGGAATACATGTCCTATTTACGCTCACCGTCGCAAGTGAGCAGCGATGATACACGGCCAGGCCCTCTACAATAGGCTGTCTAACAAGCGTCCACCACCACTCAACTAATCTGGAATCGGTCGGACAGACAGCTTGGTCGAGCGAGTGTACCGCAGTGACCACAAAATGTAGGAGGAGAAGATTTGCACAAAAGGTACGTAATAATCACTCCCCAGTGCAAATTCTGTCTCTCTCTCGGATGTCAGTAATGTCTGAAATGAACTGACGTTGCTCTTATCCTTCTTCACACATCCACCAGCGTAGATCTATTTATTTTTTACTGCTAGAGCAGTAAGGGGAGTAAGTGGAGAAAGAGCAGCCCCAGTTCTTGACATCAATAATCCGCTATTGCAGGACATTCTCGCTCCAGGTGAGTCCTCGCTTGTGCCAACCTTTCTACGCACCCTCCATTTCAGCTGCGTCATTACGATATACTGATACTCTTGGCAGTCTCAGAGTAGTGTGTGAGCAGGCCGTCAGTAGAGCGACGGTCTGGAGGAAGTCAGCTAGAGGCTGGGAGTTGGTGGTTGGACGCGACTGCAATTTATGTTCTGCACCAGACTAGCAAGATCCAATGCGCACACGCAGGAGAGTCATTCGACGTGTAAATAGTCAGCATTTGAGTCCAACGCATCAGCTTGACCTGTCTTATATCCCTAATCCATCGAAATGACAGTTGCTGGCGTCCCTCCTCATGAGGCGGACTTCTATGTAGAGCCAGGCGGCCGACGATTATCTCAGGACTAGTTGGACTGAGGCCCACTCACACTCGCATGCCCCGGCCTGTCAATTCGCAGGTGAGGTAACTTCAGAGGACTCTCCTAGGTTGGGATGCTAGTGGGTTTCGAGGCGAAAAGTGGACGATTCCCAGGCGAGGTGCCCGAGAAAGAGTAAAGTTGTAGGCGGGGTCAGTCAATCGGCCATAATTGTGCGGATGGTATCAGTTAACCTAAGAACACTTTGAAGTTGGCGTTTTAGAAGGGTGTAAACAGTAACGTTGTTAAAGTAGCCAGAATTTGCCAGCCAAGAGGCGTTAGTCAGCTCCCCGGAGTTGTAACAATCATAGACTTCACCTCATGGCGTAGATGGACAGGGCGGAGAGCAGCCTCTCGTCGCTGCCTCCTTTCCCTCATCTTTTCATCAGTTTAATCCCCTCCATATACCTATTCCCACCCCTCTAGAAACTCATTTTATGGACACTTCTCGTCCATCTTACTCTTTGCGTGCACCTTAGCCCCACGACAACCCTTCCGAGTACTTCAATCAACCAAGCAAATGCTACTCTCGATTTTGAAATTAAATCTGGATACACTGTCTTAATATCACTGAGACGTGGCAAGTGACGTGAGAGGACGCCTTCAGCACTGAGTGACACCTAACAACAGAGCACAACTCCGCGCATTGCGACCTCGTCATAACGCAGACCATGTGGGGCACTCAACACCCTTTCGTCTACTTCAAGGCAGCCAGGACACCATCAATCACCTAATTTCGAACAAATCGCTTTCAAAACTTGGCATCTTGAAATTAATTTCTTAGCTAAAGAAATTCTCCTTTTCTTGGCCAGAGGTCACAGAAATTCACTCTACCTTCCTTTCACCATTAATTGTACCTTCACCTTCTCACCACCGTGCAGACGTGAGGCATTCAGCAATCGAGACTTAGCGAAGCTGAAACAGCGGTCGCATTCTTCTTCCTCATTTCCTTTAATTTTCTCCCGTTTGTAACCCAAGGGTATTTTATATTCCGTCTAAACCAAATGGAAACGATACGCCACTTACACCTACTTTACTTATACGAGTTCACATTAAATCTTAGCACGGCGCCAGTTTCGAGGAGCATTAATAAGGCGGTGTAAGGTTAGGAGATGTAAACCTCGTTCAGGTAACGAGATAGAAACAGATGCCGACTACTTACTTTCCGGTGACGCGTACATTTGTGCAATCCTATTATAGGGCATTTAAATTCATGAAAATACGCAACAGAGAAGTCAGAAGATAAAAGTCCACACTCATCGGGCAAAGAAGAGGCCCTACACCTCAGTTCCAAGCACTCGAGTAGAAAGCACAAGAACGGCGCGTGGCTGGGATGGCAAAACGCTCACAGACTATTACGAGGTGCCAACTGATGTGGGTGGGTCAGGTTGACGCCACGAGAATAGAGGGTAGGTAAAAGACCAAGTGGTAACAAATTTGTTCGAATATGGGTGGACTAGAGAAAGAGCTATTAGGCTGGCATGTAAGGCAAGGTGAGTGAGCGTCTCGTTACCATATATGTCCACCTGACCGCTCTTTCCGCACCCACCCGAATTCTAACAACCTTATGGCCACCTGTGGCCTCCTCCGTGTCCACAACTCGCCTGGCATCGTCTTCAGGCGATCAACAAGGGTCCAGACCTGGGTCACATGCGTAGAAGACATGCATGATGCCACTGCACTACTGGAGCGGCCGCGTCTTTTGTCTGTCTCTGCCCGGCTACTCCGCTCCCGGCTCATTGCCCACCTTCGACCATTTGGCGCTTAATAAGATATTCTTTATCTCGCAGAGAACCTTTACATGTCAGCTTTTATTTGACATGCCTTGCATCCCACTTCACGTTGCTAACACTTTCAAAATTCCATGATCTTCCATTTATCCGACACATCTTACCTGTGGGAAACCTCGAGGAAGACTCTACCGCTCATCGTACTGATTCACTTGCAGTTGTTCCAGTTTACATTGAATGGTAGCACGACCCAAGTTACTAGGGACATGGAAGATGAATTCGGAGATGGATTCGCTAGTGACAAAATGCTCGACAGGGGTTTCTATGATTTCATTCTGGGCAATTTGAGGGTCGTCGGAAAACCTCGAGGAAGACCACCAGCACATGATGCTAAGGGAGAGGAATTAAGAGCGACTTTGGATTGTGACCCTCATACACCACGCACAATTACTCGTGAACTGGAGTCCAAACGAGGAATTAGCCATACGACTAGCGATGTGTGAAGACATTTGCGTACAGTCAATGATGATGGAAAAAGTGGACTCCTGCGTGCCTGCCGCACGCATTGCTGAAACAGTGACACTGAAAACAAATAAAATTTTCATTAGTGAAAAGGATATTTCGAAGACCTCTGATTTTGTGTGACTTAGAAAAGGGAGTCAAAGAATAGAAACGAAAGAAAGCTACATACTGATTTGTGGACGAAAATGACCTCGCAGCTTAATTTCCGATTTCCACTCTGTATGGTCGCGCGCCTTTAAAAAACCGCATACCCAGTTGACAAGATCAGCGACTAAAATCCCCACTTTAGTGTTGGGAGTTAAAAGGTTCACTAATGACGATGTTATTATGGTTTGGCTAAAGGTGATGATAAAGTAGGAGGTGCGGGAAGGAAAGGAGTGGAATTCAAGCGACTGCTATCTGGCGAAGAGACATGGTGTATTACCTCTTTTACTCGAGACATATCAGCTGAAGCTGGTGAGTGAGGTAGCAGATAACATGTTCATATTCGGCAAGAACTGACGAATAATTCGTTGCGCACATACACACACACTCACGGATCCATAATCGCACACCAATGCAAGGGTTAGCCCGTGCATCTTACACCTCACATAGAGCGTCACACGTGCATGTCTGATCAAAGCTTAGACTGCCACATACACAAACTAACGTGCACGTGCGTAGACAACAAGCGGATACGGATAGCGAACCATGAAGGACAACTCTGCGGGCCCCTTTCATGCCCCTCAACGGGGGCGGGAAGACGCCTTAAGCAGCGATCTGTACAGAGAAAGAATGATGGTCAACGCAATTCTGATGTCAACAAGCGACGACAGAAAACAGTGGGAGTGCAGAGAAATTGCAAGAGGGGTCCATAATGGAACAGGGAAAATGCTAGCTTTAAAGGCATTAAATGGAAGCGGAAGAAAAGGAGGAGAATAAGAGAGTGGACGAAGAGGAGGGGGAAAGGAAGAGGAGGACCGACTGACTGCTTGACCGAATTGGCAGATGGCAGGAGGTGAGAGCAAACCAAGCATTTGTAAAGCCTCAGACAAGGATGAATGCCGAGGCGTTCTTAAGGCCGTGCCTGTATTTGATCAGGAGCGCGTGTGCCGTGGGCCGTGTGTAGTGCGTGAATGAAAGTACCAGCTGAGAAACGTGGCAAGAGTTGATCGAACACCCAACCGCCCTCCTTCTTCTCAATGTTAACCTGGCCTCTGCCCACGTGTGCTGAGATTATCTCTTAGAGGGCATTTAATGATAGACAAAAACGGGGAAAGGACATTGGGGGAGACAGGGGGAGCGCAGACAGCGGAAGGATGAGAGAGATACGAAGTGGCATTGCTGGCGAAATCGTCAATTTTACAAACCATTAATGCAAAATGCAAGACTCTTCAATCCACTTACACTTCTCATTAAGACATATGTTCAACCACGTCGAATACCTAGAGAGACGAAGCAGAGACTAGACAAGCTATATCGACACACTGAGCATTGTATACCAGTAAATGCTTGCCGCATCTTTTATTAATGGGTTAGAACAGTGAAAAGAAAGCACAACAGCCTCACAGATAGACAATGTCAGAGGGTCTACAAAAGGGTTTTGCAGGTGATTGGCCACAAAATCGAGGCAGTTGTTTTTAGGAGAAGCATACAAAATTCTTTACCCACAAACGCCGAGTGGACTGCTCGTAGCCCTTTCGAACGTCACAGAAGCGACAAGCAAGCGTTCGCCTCCATCCGTTTTGCACTTGGCTTTTTGACTACAACACCATCCCTTACACATCTTTACGCATTTCGGCGTGTAGTGGAAATGTTCTAGCCGGTCAATGCGCTTATCACGATATTCCACTGGAATGTCAGAAGACCAGAATAGAAAGAAGTAAAGGCAACTTGGAATGAAAAACATCCAACGGAATTACATGGAGTGATGGAATTTCAATCTCATTGTGTTTATTTTTCCGGTGAAGATTTGCTGTGGCCTCTTACATTGAGTGGCCCCACCTCGACGTTTCAAAAGAGGATGGTCAAATGACTGTCTACTTATTATTAATAGTAGCGTCTGGATTAGTGGAACAAAAAAGGCGGCGTTCAATCACCATCTCTCCGTTTAATTAAACAGATCAGACAATAGAATGTAGAATCGACCACTCTGAGAGCAGCATATGAGCAGATAAGGCAAATACGTGTGTGGAAGAAATGTCACTATGGGCATAAAATGGACAGTGTTAGTTAGAAGGGAGGAGGCCTCTTAGAATGAATCTGAATCGTTCTCCTCGTCGTCCGAGAGATAACAGCGTCGTTGTGACAGCAATTTGTTCAACGCATCACTCAAAGATGCTTCCAGGTTATTGCGATCGTTGACCGTTGATGCAGCTGGCGTCGGGGACTGCTCTGACACGACCTGTGCGAGAGAGGAGGAAAGAATAGACCGGAAAAATTAAAGTCTTTTATTTAATCGGATGTAAGCCTAATCTGCAGTCATATTCATACCACAAACATAACTATGCATCGCATCAGCGCAGTAGAAGTGTCACGAGGTTCCCATAGTGGTTTCTACAATAATTTGGCAAAAGAAATTCTCTCGACGAAGGCGGTGGGTGTAATATCTGTCCTCTCAAGCATCTAAGAATTGTGACGTGACGCTGAGAGGCAACGCGAACGCTCGGTGTAACGGTCATGTTCTTGGTGAGGCGTGGACTTTGAAACACTGAGTCTACCCACTAATTCAGCCATCTAGCCTACCATTTATCTCAAACTGAAAAAAGCACTAAGAACAACTCTATGGCCTACCACCACCACTAAAATTCCACCTCTTTACAGACTTAATTTGGCACCATAATTCAACGATATTTGATGCTTCGAAACAGGCTTCATCAATACCAATTGAGAAGGCTTTGACCGATGACGTTAACATCATACGCGTAGAACTGAGGTGTATGCTGACGTGGGTGTACACCGCATTATTCGCCGACATGCGGTACAGCAGACCATCCACCGCTGGCGTGAGCGGTTGACAGTCATCACACCACAATACTTCCACTTCTATGCACTGGTCTTCGAGTGAATCTAATCCACATCTTCTTTCGTGGCTCTCTCCAGATATTGTGTGTGGAAACACACATGGCCACGACATGGCTAATCAACGTAGTGAAATAGCAAAGAGAAATGAATTGGCATTTAGGGAACTGCAAGTGTCAGTTCAGAGTGTGGGGAAAAGTGGGATCCGTGGTGTTGCGTCTCTCGTCAGATGAACTATACGCGTAATAAGACGGTGTACTTTTAAGATACACTGGCTGTGTGATGATGCTGCTCCAAAAGCCGCGTCTTAAAACATAAGATCTCAGCCAAAAGAGCGCAAAGTAAGCAGTATGAGCTTAGCGTTGACAGTGATAATTCACAAATAATGAAAAAACAACTTGCGTTCTTAAGCTTATCCTTGTTGAAAGACCGAATTTCATCAGAAATGGAGAGGGGAATGGCTGGAGTGGGTCTAGGCGCAGCGCCACCACCGGCGCTTGAAGAGGCAAAGGTCAGCGCTTGGAATGTTGGACCAGGTGGTGGTGGTGGAGGCGGTGGGGGCGGTGGTGGTACACCCGCATCCCCATAGTCGCCACCGCTGAGAGTCATCATCGGCGGTGGTGGGGGTGGAACATCGGGCTGCGACGGGATCGAAGATTTCACAGATCCTGAGGGTGGTGGCGGAGGAGGAACCTGGGGTTTCTGCGGGAATCCACGCGGCATCGGGATCGGAGGAGCTAGATTCACGAGCTGGTTGAAATTCGTTTTAGGCGGTTGTGGTGCAGGCTTTCGTGTCGGCTTCTGACGTTTCATGGCTTTGCTGAACTAAAGTACAAGAGCAAATGGATCGAGGGAATTTCCTGAGACTTTGCAAGGACGATCAACAGGAGGAAGGAGAACTGAGTTGGCAGATAGTGTTGAGATTATAGTAGCGAAAAAAGAATGCAAAACATGTCCCGATGAAAAGTAAAGCGAAATCCTCGTTATGAAAGAAGATGGGCGAACACAGCCTGTTCCACTTACCATTTCCTTCATCTTCCTCACTTCGTCCAAAAAACCAAAATTACCGCTTTAGACAAGGAAGGGAGGAAATTTTGCGCGAAGATCCCACTCGTCAACTTGAAGCGGATCAAATTTTCGCACTTATTAACCACCATGAAGAGAGAGACAGAGGGTCCGCACTCTCACTAATGCGTTAGACAAACAGAATCCACTAACGTGTGCTGAAAAACACACATGACTAAAGAAAAACACAACAATTGCTTTCATCACAAAGAATGACGTGAGGTTAAAGCGGCAAAGGCATCTAGTGGAATGAGGCCTGAATAACGGGGGGGAAACCAACGTACATCGGTGGAGTCAAATACAGGGCGGGATTTGGCAGGTGGACAAGAGGAAGAAGATAGGGAAAGAGCGCAATGCAGAGGGGCAATGAGTGATGGGAGATAGGCTCCGGTGGGGACACAAGACGTGAGGGAGAGGAAGGCATGTTGACCACAGCAATATGCGTCAGAGATTTGCCCACACTCACGAAAATTGGAAGTTCTACCAAATCCATTGTCTTGCAGACCAAATTAACCATGAGGGTAGAGGGTGTGGTTGATGCTACCGACAAAATAGTTTCCATCAAAGTTCGGATGATATGAAGGCTATTCACAATACTGAGTATGCAGGTGAACAGAGGTGAAGAAGTGTAAGATAAAAGACTTCAACTCGGCGTCCATCACTACTGGTGGTTGGAGGGTACGAGGAAATGATATCGCGCCTTTGAAGGTATAAAAAACTTGTGGTGGAAGGGTGACGAGAGAGGACAACAATTACCTTGTCCATTCCCACATTTTTCTCGATATACTGCAACGCGAACTCCTTATCAGCGTCCGTCTTCAACTGCTCACTGAGTCCACCCATCTCTATGAAGGCTCGAAAGAGTTCATCATTCATGCCAACAGCATCGAATTGTTTTGACTCCTTATCGAAACCCAAATGTTGAATATGCTGGAAGCCGAAAGGGTTACTAATGGAGTTCTTATAATGTTTTGGCTAAAAGAAATGAAAAGAAAAGGAAGTAAGTAGAATTCAGGCGAATATTATTTTTCGAAAAGACCTGATGTATTACCGGGTTCAGAAGAGGCATGTCGACTTATGCGAGTGAGTGGGAAAAAAAAGCATGTTTACATTCGGCAATAACTAACGACTAATTCGACGCAAAATACGATTACACGTGTACACAGACACATACCCACACCAATCCAAGAGTTAGGGCCTACATTTCACATAGAAAAATACAGATGCACTCCTCTGTGCATGCATAATCAAAGGCCCGAATGCCACATACACAAATGTACATACACATGCGCAGACAAGAAACGGGTGCGTATAGCGCACCAAGAAGTACAACTCTCCGAGCCCCCTTTATGTCCTCCCAACCCCTAAGTGAAGCCGCTTTGAGAAGCGATCTGCATAGAGGAGGAAGGATGGTCAACGTACTTCCGATTCATCAATTTTTCCCAATTTTAAAAAGTTAGATGCAACAAGAGACGACAGAAATCAGTGTGGGTAGAGTTGGGGGAGATGGAAATAAAGATCCATAATGAAATAGACAAAATATTAGTTTGAGAGACATTAAATCGAAGTCGAGAAGAAAGCGGGAGAGGGGGAGGAACGACTGACTGACTTGACAAATGACAAGGAGTGAGAGCAAACCAACCATTCTTGAAACCTCAGACCAGGATTAATGCCGAGGCGTTGTTAAGAAATGAGTCCATACCTGCAAATGATCAGGAGCGTGTGCTGATTGGCGTGCGTGAGTGAAATTACCACAGGAGAAACGTGGCAAGAGGTGAGTGAACACCCATTCACCCTCCTTCTTTCCAATTTAATCGAGATGAATGTTAGCCTGACCTCTACATAAGTGTACTGAGATTGCCGCTAAGCGGACATTTAAACCGAGAATGGGTATAGGAGAGAGCGCGCACACATACCGAGGGCTGAGAGAGGCGAAGAGACCTGTTAATTATATGAAAAAAGCCTCTACACTTATCGCTCCTAGCACCATTTCGCAGTAACGTTGCTGGCCAAATTGTTATTTTTACAAGCCATTAATTCAAAAGGCAAGACGCTTCAATCCATTTACACTTTTCATTAAGACACGCTCAACTACGACGAATATTTAAAGCGACAAAGAGAAAACAGGCTGAGTAGACATTGAGCAGTGTTTACAATCAAATGCTTGTCGCATCTTCTATTAAGGGGTTAGAACAATGTGAGCCTCACAGATAGTCAATGACAGGAGGCCGACGAAAGTGTATTTGGTGTCATAACTCACAGACAAGAACAAAGCATTAGTCCAAGTGATGGAGGACGTTTAGCGGGAACATGCGAAATTCTGTCGCCAAAAACCCAGTGTCGATTGCTAGTATCACTCACGAATGTCACAGAAAATACAAACAAGCGATCGCTTTTGCCCATCTGCCTTTTGGCCAATTGGCCTTTTAGTCCCAACACCATCACTTACACATCTTCACGCATTTCAGCGTGAAGAAGAAATGTTCTAGTCACTCAATCAACAGCCTTAATGCTCTTATCCCAGTATTCCACTGAAATACGTCATCGGACCAAAATACTACAAAGTGAAGACACTTTGGAATAAAATAACACCACACAGAATAACATAGACTGAAATAAATTCACTCTCAGTTTGTTTCTTTTTATGGTCCACACTAACATCTATTTTTCATCAGACCATTCAATCGCGCATAACATCTAAACGCCTATGCATATGGTGCTAGCAATGAACGTATTAAGTAGCATGAATAAAGCGAGGAGGGAGACGAAGCTAAAGGAGCTAAACCTTTTTTCCGCATGCTACTAAAGGATTTTTCAACTTTTCCCGAACGCTGATTAGTTCCTTGGAACCTATTTGACGATTCATTAACCGGTTTTCATACAGGATTGTGGAAAAAGATTGAGCGTCGCAATCTAGACCGTTTAACGGACCCAAGCGACGTACTATTCGCTTTTTCCAAGAAAAACTTATTTTATCACATTATGTAGTACATTCAGTAAAGGAAACCGCCTCGTTCTCCGCGCGAAGGCAATACCGATAACACACTCATCACCATGGAAAAGTGGCAAAGGCTTCGTTGTTAAAGGTGTAGTCCATTTCGACGAAGATGCGCTGTTCGAAGATTATGGACAACTCTTAGTCAAATCATAAAGCCGAATATAGTAGAAGTGGGTGCAATCATCGCGCTCTATGGTTCCCACTCCACTGCTAATGAATCGCCAACCGCTAAGACCGTCAGATTTGTAGAGCTGCAAAACGGCAATAATCCGTGCCACACGGTTCGGTTTAAGATATTCAATGAGATGCTGATTTTGCTCAAGTGTGAGCAAATTACTGGTTTCGACACGTGTCTGAAATCAGGACAGGAAGAGTAATGTTAAAATAGTAGACATAAAAAGGCTAATAGTGATAATTCACTCCTAGTTCCAAAGAGAATCATCATGCTACAAAAGGGTGGTGCCTTCTTTATTCACAAATAAACTAGAAAGCAGAATCCCAACCAATATTTGTTTTTGACTAAAAAATAATGGATTAATATTCATGTAAAACAAGAAGGTCAATATAAGGCATTCATAATGAAAAAGCAAGTATCCGCAACGCTTCTGAGAGAAAAAAACGCGCTTAGGGGAAAGAATGAAAAACGCAAGAATTAAAGGAAGGAGCTAGAAAGGAGTAAGATACTTTTTTTACGGAAATGAGTGAAGATAGACAGTGGGGAGCTCAGCAAGGCAAATTTAGTCAGCCTAACAATGGTTAGTCGGAAAAAGGTGATCAAAATACGAGAGAAGACTTAATACCCATCCATTGTGACAATCATCAGCTGTTATTTTGCTTACAAGCAAAAAGAATTAACAATGAGTCATGAAAAACAAATACGAAGTTTAGGCTAGCACAGACATGGCAAAAATCTCCAAAATAAATTCTGTTTACGACGAATTCCTTTCGCGAAGGAAAGCGTTACTAGAGTAGTTAAGGTCAACAAAAGACAAAAGTGCACACCATTGATGGAAGTGTAGAGAGATAGGTGTAAAGATTAAAAAGGCGTACTCTGTATGGGAAGGTTAAAAGCGCGTCAACAGATAAACGTAAGAATACATCAATTATTTAAAAGTAAGCGATGGAATTTAGTGTTCCGATTATGTTAATTGACTGTCCAACCTCAAGGCAAAGGCTGGCGGCGTTTTGATATTGCTTCTAATAAAAGTTAATGACTTGTGTAATGAATAAAGTTTAACGTTCCCATTTAATATAAATCGGAAGTGAACACGTTATACATAGTGAATATTATATTAAACCCTGATTATTTTGTTTTTTTTTAACGCGACTGATTCAAAAATTTACATTAAAAACTCTAGATCCCAATCCCGCAAACATGTAACTTATAAACTAAGATGCCACTAAAGAGTAAAATTTTCAATTATTTTCATTTTCGACAAGTATCTCATGCCATGTTTGTCATTAGCTACTTTCGTTGTGACACCCGACGCCGTTCCACGATTAAATACTTTATAGACACATCAAATTACTGGGTAGCGTCTCGCGGCAAAGTGGATTTATATTGTTTCAAAATAAAGAATCCCATAAGAAATAAAACTGCATATATCAATGCAGACAGCGTGATGATTCCCTGTTATTTCGCTACCAGGTGCTTAAAAATATTTAAATCCTAGTTTCATGAGGATCTTAATCAACGTCTACAGGACTTCTTCAACCGACTTACGACATTTTTTCACATTTTTCTATCACCAAAGGGTGTTAGATGTTTCACATTCCATTAAAAATTTGCATTCCAATTTTAAATCATGAGAATATAATTTACCCCTCTCTTATTAATCAAAGTGTTATCCATCTATTTTGTTCACGAAGTCCCTGCCGATTTCTCGAGTAAAAAATTATTTTTGGTATTAGCGATTCAGGACTTCTTTTGGAATTCCGTGTTTTGAACGGGGCTTCTAACGCACAAGATTACTTCGCATTTGCAATTGGTTTTAACTTCTCCCTTTAAGTTAATGCGCAAATGGATAAGATCGAGACAAATTTGTTCCCCTTTAGCGGAAAAAAACGCACTAAATGAAAACTTACCCCCTAAGGATTCCGAAATTTGTGCTGGGAGTGATAAAGTTTACCAATGTTGCGCGGGGGCGCATTCTTGACACTTTATATTTTTTCAAAGAAAGAACCTCTTGCTACGTTTTCTTTCAGGAGGATTTTTTTCATTGGCGATAAATTAATGTCCCAAACCGGGGACCACTGTACAGAATTTAGGCAAAAAAACATTAGCCGCTCTTCTTCTGCACGAGTTATTAGGGTTTCCCCCGATTTTGCGGGAGCCTATCGCCGTTTTGTCTACATTACAAAAAATCGGGCAGCAATTTTTTTTGCAAGGAGAGCAGTTTTAAAACTATTCCGATATATCTTCTTTATATTCGCAGCTGAATTGGTGAAAAAAAAAAAATCGGGGACGTTTTTAACGTTCATTGCGTAAAAAATTGATTTTGGAACATTTAGCATCTATGCCACTCTCAGTTAAAAACAAAAAAACAAAAATCAGGTATTTGAAAAAACTACATAATTTTAGTAATAATCAGTTCAACGCGCCCCCTCCATTTCCTTAAATGCCAGTTTATGTGGTGTGTATAATTTCCTTAAAATACTGGGCGGAGAGGAAGCGCGTGCTATATTTTCTGCCTGAAGGATATACCGCACTCATTCTTCAATATTACGAAAGTTCAATTACTGACATAAAGGTGAGCATATGGGAGACATCATTTTCAGTCTATTTCTATTTTCTATTCTATTTTCAGTCAGCCTTTGATGAATCCTCAAGCCACTAAGTTCTCTTTGTAATGTTACAGTCAATCTCCTGCCTCATACTCGCCGCTTACTTAGTGACGGGACGAGCACTTTGGTCGGTACCATGAAGGATGGAATCCGTTCAATTTATTTATAAAAACTGCATAACCAATAACATCAAACATCAGAAGTAAGCCTGGAGACTTTTTTGAGACAGCAGAACTCTGTCTAGGTAATCCGTCCGAACACTCTTTCTTTACAATTGCTCCCTTTTTTCTAACAATTATATTACCATTCATTCGTTCTACGCTTCCTTTCTTTTAAGAGCCACTCATTTATGTAACCCCTGCTTGTTATATTGGGATCCTTAAGAATAATGAGGTGTGTTAATTTCTCCATATGTATTTAGCGGCTCGAATTTATTGTATCTTACAAAATTGTGAAACTGTAAAAACTACCACGGACGAACTTAGTCCCACGTTAATGGAGTGCGATTAATCCACTCCTGCCCATGATACTTACATTACACAACTGACACGTGTCGAATACCCGAAGAATTCGAGGAGAACTGCTAGGCTAAACGCGATCATAATTTTTTTTTACTTCACTTTACTTTAACGAGTCAAAAAAACTAATAGCAAGGCATTTGCAAGTATTTCAATCTGCCTTGCCTAGGCATTCTTTAGTTCTCTAATTACTTCAACGTTTTACTTCCAGGCATCCGGGAAATTGCTCTAATATGTAAAGTATGGACTCATTCCAATTTATTATAAAATTTATTGGAGCAATTTCACGAAAATCAGTTTGCTTTTCCTGCACACAGACGATGAAGGCTTCTAAGTTTTCATTTATTTCCTACAGGGGATAATGGTTTAGGGTTAAAATGTATTTATTTCATAGTTGGAATTTTCATTAATCTGAATTATATTATTCTCCGTCTTTGTCTTTTCCACCTCGACAATGAAGCCTTGCGAGAGATGACAAAGAATGACTCATCCTGCAGTCGAGTTTGTCCAATTTGGTGTGTCCAAGCGCTCTCGATAGTGTTCTGACCAAAGGGAACTCCAGGGAGAAATGTTTGCTGCCGCATTGCGCTCTCCTCTCTCTTGTCCTTCACGAGACCGACAACGGGGGGGACCCACCGTGCGAAAAACGGCAAAAAAAATTTTACGGGGCTCGACCCTCAGCAATCGAACATTAAAGCAGTCAGGCTCGCCCACAATTGCGCGCCGGGGGAACCGATGCCTGTTGGGGACACATCAGTGGCGCGGCAAGGTTCGGCCGAGCGGCGATTTGCTGACGTGATTTGAAAAGACTACAGGAGGCCGCCTTAAAAAAAAGCTGGGGGGTGTTGGGAAGGAGGTAACAACTATTGAGACCTGAAGTTAAGGCTATTTTCACCGGTGAGACGGAGGCATGAAGACGGCACTATGGATGGCAAAGGTAATATATTTTCTTACTACAGTGGGGACTTTATCAAATTGGGATGGTGAGCTAGCAGTCTTTGGTAATAATAAAAAAAAAATCCATCTCTTTCAAAAAACCCCTCCCAATTGGTGGGGCGGAAAAAAAAACGCGTTCAGATTTTAACACCACTCTTTGAATTCATGTCCATTTTTTATTAACAAAAAAAAAAATATATCAGCTCTGAATAATCTTTTATCAAAAAGACGCTCAAGTTATCAAAAAAAAAGATGCCTTTGATATATAGAGGGCTTGTAAGTGGCACGAATTGGTTCAAAAAAAATGCCTTGTGTAATAAGTAAAAAACTTTTAAACGTTGCCCAGGGAACAGTAAAATTTCGAAAAAAAACACGTATTTTAGGGTGAATAGAAGCTGACCCGTTTTTACCTTGCGGAAATGAAAAAAAAAAAAAAACTGCGTTCTCGTGCCCCTTTAAAAGGAGTTGTAAAAAAGTACTACTGGCAAAAAAAAAACCCGGGCCTATTTACGGGCTTTTGCTTATGTTTGATTTTGGACGGTATAAATTTCTTTGACATAATACTTGAGGGAGCGTATATTATGCACAAATTTGTCGGTCTGGGATTTGCTTTTAACCGGAATCTACTCGCGTTTAAAAACCAGATATAAAACAAACTAAACAAAACTTGCAAAAAACAATTTTTCAAAAAGCGCATCATGAGATAGCACTAAGGCGGGAAAAAAAAAAAAATTTAAATTTTTTACACCCTTGTTTTTCTGTTGGGTCAATAAGGAATTTTCTGGCAAACAAAATAAAAAACTTAATTTTATCTGCCGGTTTTCCCTCGGACATTCCAAACCTATGAACGACGTTCACATTAAGTTAGTGAATGAGGAAAGCCCTTGAGCATTGCAAGGTTCTTCATAATTCTGGAATTTCCCAACCGTGTGGCCATTAATTTCCATTTTAGGACCGAAATTCCGTGAGCGGGACAATTGGTTGGGGAAGTATGAGGAAATGAACGACAGTCATTGTTCATCATTGCTGAGTTATAGCTATGTGGCAAAGGGCTTAGCAACACAAGATTCGCCGGGCTAAGTGAGTTCCGGATATTCGCGGGTAAGTTGATTGACAAAAACAAATGAAGTGTTCCTTGCTAATTAAGGCTTAATAATGCCAGTTGTAATGTGAGGGAAAGGGCAGTATTTCTTCAACAAATTCCCTCGTTAAGTCAGAATTGCCCTTTTCCCAGGGTTGGAAGGCGATGAGACTTATGATCTTCCCCCGCCCTCCCCCCACCTTATGATCACAATGCCACTGCCTGCTAATTTTTTAATTTTTTGTCGGATTGCGGACATTTATTTACTGCTAATACCCCTTACAGATCTGGGCGATACGGGAACACTTTCCACACGAAGGACAACATAATAGATGCAATGGCCAGCTGCTTTGGTGGAGCGCGCCTTTGTCTGTGATGCATTCTCTTTCTCAGAGCCTAACAAACGCTTGTCCCAACACCAGGAATGGTTTAGTTGGAAAAATTCACACACCGTAAAACCTTAGTATCTCGTTAAAAAGTCGCAAATACTAAAAAAAGGTTTTTAGAAAAGTTAGATAAAGCTCTTGTTATCTTTTCTACCCGGATTTTGTGTTCTTTCATCACCTTGTTTAAGTTAGGGCATTTGTTTAAGATGAACTAATTAGTTGTCTGTTTCAGGCTTTAAATCCCAAGGGACCGGATTTCTCCAAATTTTATTCTGCTGTCTGTGGAAGTTTCGCCAATACAAAAAACCATTTAGTAACTAGTGGTGAGGGCAAAATTCGGTGCTGTTCCACCAGCTTTGCCACGTTATTCGGAGTCCAGGATGTTTAAGTTAAGTACTTGCGAAAGATAATTCCCGACTTTTCCAGATTAAATTTCAAAATGAAAGGATTGTCTTGCAGTGAGGTTTGTCTTTCTTCCGGATGATCTGATTGTTACTTCCTGTCCTCCTCCGTCATAACTATTTCCTTCCTCCGTTCTTATTAAAGGACAAACTTGTGTTCCACACCACGCCCGATATTGCACAGGTTGACGAGAGTTAGGTGGCGCGGACCAGATATTTTTACGCGCAAATCACATCTTTTCAAATATTTGGGACAGGGAAATTGAGGCAAAGTGACACCGAACTTTATTCTAGCGGAAAGATATTTTTGTTTTTCAAGGAGCGCACTACAATATACGGAGACATGAAAAAAATGAGAGTATTCTTTCAAAAGTATTGTAACAAAGTGTGGGAACTATTATAGTTGGTGTTTTTTAAGCAAAAAAACATTCCCAAACAATTTTCCAATCCAATGGAAATTGCGCCTTTGGAAAACGATGAAAAAAAACGGCGCACTTTTATAAACCACTTAATTTTATTTAATTTCGAAAATTGATTTTCATTTTTGGCCATCTTACATTTCTTTCCATTAAAAACCCCGAAAAAAAAAAAAAAACCAACATTTTTTTGTGATTATAGGGCCTTTTTTTCTTCATAAAAAAGTATTCGTTATTTTCCTAGAGTTAATAGGATGGACTAAAAAATTTTTTGTATTGGCCTATTTCATTTTGGTTGTTGTATTTAATTGTTTGGTCTTAAAACAAAATAAAAAAAACGCCGTAATGCGAAAAAAAAAGGGCTAGTATTGGTCAGTCGCAGGAAATTTAAAACAGTAAAAAAGCCTGTAACGTGGTTCGTCCGTTGCGTTGTTCCCCGGCCCCGCTTTGGCCTGAATTGAAAACAATGTTCGCGGTCATTTTCCTTTCAGCTGCCCGGCCTATAAATTCCAATGTTGTTTTAAGCTCTCCCCAGCAAAAATTGCGGCAGTTAGTTTGGAACAAAAAAAAAAATTATTGGAGTGTTGTTACCCCGTAGTTCACAAAACAGCTGGGCAAAACCACGAAGTAAAAAAACAGGAAAAATGGGGGCCCATTTCAAAAGCTTTTTCAAAAAAAACTATTAAATTCTTTACTGCCGCTGCCGTTACATTCGGAAGAACGGACCAAAAACGGAAAAAAAACAATACGGCAAAAAATAAAAACGCATTCCATTCGGACTCATTAAAAATTATTAATTTCATTTTCTCTTAAATTCCCTCAATCAAAGAGGGGCCAATTTACGCCCAAGAAAAGAAGTGGGGAATTTCTAAGCAATTGATTATTCTGCCCGCTTGGCGAAAAAGCAGGGGGGGCCTTACCTTTTTTGCCAAGGGGACGGGGTGGTTGGCGCCCTCGGGCCGCCAGACAGGAACTTATAATTGACTTCTCTTGTAAAAAATTCACCTTTTTGAAAAGAACGGCCATCTGGGTGGAACTTATCCATCGTCTCGTCCGCATTTCAAAATGATCCGATCAAAAGGGGGGCGGCTGTGAGCGGTGAAAAAAAATAATGTAGGCCCAAACTTTACCAACATTTTTTTAAGGAAGCCAGTTTTAACTTTTCCGTTCTCCCCCACTTCTTATAGGGCTATACGTCTACTTAATCTCCATTTTTTATTTTTAAATATGTATTGGCGGCGCAAAAATTAGAAGATTAATTTAATAATGCTTTATATTATAAAAACCATATTGTGGAAACCTAGCCACACTGCTCTTCTACTTTGCACATATTTTTCCATTCTTATCTCAACTGATGTTGAAGTGATAAAAATTACCACTGAAAATTGGAAAATAAGAACCGCTACATTGAAGCGAGGTGTGGAATGCTATTTAGGTGAGAATGTGAAGGCGGAAAGGGAACTTGCCCAGGTCAAACGGAAAATCCAGATCTCTGGATTAATGGAATTAAAGTGAATGAGGTTATGATCAAGGCCTACCATGTTTAAGTTCCCATCACTAGTTATGTAATTGCCTCAATATTCTATTATTTGCGTTCTTTAAAGAGGAATGGAATGCAGCGAATGTTGCGTCTAAAACCATGTATTCCACACTATATCAATTTAATGACATCGAGGAAACGTCAAGCTGCTGGTCGAAGCCTCATAATAGAATAGTGCAATTGGAAGGAGAAAAGAAAAAAGGATAAACTAATTTAGAGAATCGACACACACCCAACAAAATAAAGAAGATACGTTCTATCATCAATACATTAAGCGTAGCGAAAAAATAGGACAGAAATATTGCCCGGGAACCGTTCATATATATAGGAGAAATTGAGAATGTGGAGAGAAAGAACAAGATCGGATGGTCCATACTAGATGATGAGCTCAAAATTGGACAGTAGTTAAAAGTATAATAGGATGAATATATTAAAGATGAGATTGAAATAAAAAATATAGAGAACAAATAGTATGTACAAGGGACATACTCAACACTTCACAATAAGGTTTACGATTTTTACCATTAGAGAATTAGCGATAAGTAGATATAAACTAGATAGAATATATAATAAAACAAATACATACATGATAAGCTGGCACACCTGTCGTGAGGATGTTATATTTTATCTATTTGAAGTAAGAGAGAAGAAAGATTGGAAGAACGGTATGAAGATGTAGGGACGTAGTGATTAGAGAGACGGTAAGGTGGACAAAAGGACCGCCTGGAAAGAGAGACAATTTTGAAGAGGGGTTTTGAAAATCCTACACTTTCTTCTCCGGACATGGGTTAAAAGCTTTACCACAGCTACTATTTCTTCAGTTCACAGAATTTAAAGGTGAGGTATAAAAAAAATGGCTTTTGGACGGAGAATTATTGCAAACTGAAACAAGTTAAAAACAATTGACAGGGTATTTGCGAATGGTCCTAAGGGTACTATCGATCAAACAAGCCACTTTCAATCTTCTCTCTGGG